>CM055102.1:50188425-50499917 GCA_029204225.1 Diphasiastrum complanatum
TCGAAGTGACATTCATGGGAAGGAGAAACATGTGACTGGTCTACATGAGGAGTGGACTGAATCTCCTCGGTCGATGATGTGTACTCAACTAGTTGAGAGGAGCTACGGGCCTCACGTTGAGCCTCAAGCACTGTAAGACCTATCCTGTTGCAAGGAATGCAATTGATCAAGGTAGCTAATGAGCTCACTCTCGCTCATAGAGAAAAGGCAGGATGACCCACGACTATGGCCTAACCTCTTACTAGGGAATCCAGTATCTGACATAATGGGTGCAATGGAATACGAGGGATGAATATTGTAGACAACCAATGGGAGTCTTCAAAATTAGTAAGAAAAAAAACATCACCATCTCTCCTCTCTCTCTCTCTCTCTCTCTCTCTCTCTCTTCCTCTCTCTCTCTCTCTCCTCTCTCTCTCTCTCTCTCTCTCTCTCTCTCTCTCCTCTCTCTCTCTCTCTCTCTCTCTCGTCCCGTGGGCTTAAAAAAATAGAGTATTGTGAAACGAATGCCAAAACTTTTATGTATACTGCCTCATAGCTACAATGTCAACACCAACACATATGTATTGTCATATTCATGACCATTTCCAGTTCAAACAACAATGATGACCCAAATTAAACCACATTGAGGAGTAGACATCAATAGGAGGCTCACTGTGTCTATCCCATATATGAAGAGATTAAAGAGAAACATGGTGTGTAGGACCATGATAGTCCTTGAGTCTGACAGTTCATAGCATCGAAGAGAGAAAAAGATGTTGCTACTTCGAACTCAACACTACAAAGTTATTACAAGTGGGACACTTGTTTGAATCCAGATGAACCTCAAGCAACCTTTTTGAGTTATTGAGTTTGAAGTAGCAGACACACTTTTCTCATTTTGATGTGGTGAACCATGAGGTCCAAGAATGTCAATGGCCTGCATACCATATGCCTCTTTGGTCTCTCCATTTTTAGGCAAAACACCCAATCGGCACAGACAACTCGATCGAGGAGTCAGTTAGCCCCCCTTGCATCTTCAATGGATTCGTGTGTTCACCAATATTGTTAGGGTTATAGATTGTGGTTAATTGGAGATGGAAAAATAATATATATGTTGGTATTTGTAGCTTTGACTCAATACCTATAAAAGCTCGGACTATGATAAGTTTATAAGTAGAGGTATATAATCTAACATCTATGAGCTGGTAACATCTAGCGTATAATTTTGTTTATGATCTGAAAAAAATTTATGAGCAGAGGTCGGAATCGACTTCAAAAATAACATATGGTATACTAAATTAAACAGATACACATAATCTGAGATTTGTTCCGACCTCCACTGATTCCCACCCCACTTACCAACAGATTCATCAACAAAAAATACATATTTCTTTCTAGGATGTGTAGAAATGTTTTCATTAATCCTAATGAGAATAAAATTGAATGTAGTCCTACACTACAGAATGTGCATCTACAACAAAAGATGGGAGATAAATATTTATGTAAAAGTTTATGAGCAGAGGTATGTAATCTAGCATCTATGAGCTGGTAACAATCTAGCATAAAATATGTTTATGATCTGAAAAAAAATTATGAGCAGAGGTCAGAATCAACCTCAGAACAACAGATGGTATACTGAATTAAACATAAACACACATTCGAGGTCTATTCTAACCTCCATTGATTCCCACCCCAGTAATCAATAGATTTATCAACAAAAGGTACAAATTTCTTTCTAGGATGTCTAGATCTGTTTTCATCAATCCTAATGAAAATAAAATTGAATGTAATCCTATATCAACAAAACTCTCTCTCTCTCTCTCTCTCTCTCTCTCCTCTCTCTCTCTCTCTCTCTCTCTCTCTCTCTCTCTCTCTCTCTCTCTCTCTCTCTCTCTCTCTCTCTCTCTCTCTCTCTCTCTCTCTCTCTCTCATCCCGTTGGCTTAAAAAAAATAGAGTTTTGTGAAATAGATTCCAAAACTTTTATTGTACTGACTCATAGCTACAACATTAATACGAACACATATATTGTTCGTTCACGACCATTTCAAGTTCAAGGAACCATGATGAATCAGATTGAACCACATTGAGAAATAGACATCAACAAGAGACTCACTGGCCCCACAGGTGACTCATATGTAACGAGGGGGTGTCTCTTATATGAAGACACAAAAGAGGAGTATGGTGTGTAGGCCCGTGGCAGTCCTTGAATCTTGCGATTCGTAGCATCGAAGAAAGAAAAGGATGTTGCTACTTCGAACATGACACTTCAAAGTAGTTTCATGTGGACACTTGTTTGAATCCAAATGAACCTCATGCAACCTTTTAGAGTTATTGAGTTTGAAGTAGCAGACCCACTTTTCTCATTTCGATGTGGTGAACCATAAGGTTCAAGAACGTCAATGGCCTGCACACCATATGCCTCTTTGGTGTTGTCATTTTTAGGTGAGACACCCTATCGGCAGAGACAATTCGATCGTAGAGCCAGTTAGTCCCCTTTGCATCCGCAATGGATTCATGTGTTCACCCATATTATTAGGGTTTAGGGTATGTGGATAATTATAGATGAAAAATTGATTTATATGTTGGTATTTGTGAGGAATTGAAAAAGATTATCTATGTTAGATATAGGGGTCTTATGTTTTTTACCTCAAGCATCTAGGTGTAGGATGTTGATAGGAATAAATTTGGCATAGATGGCAAATTATGCATTTCCACTTGTAATGCCACTATTGAGCCAAAATAGAGCAAGAGGCTAAACACTTGCTAATTAGAGTGTAGACAAGTGTAAAGCTTTTGTTTGATGAATTCCAAGAGGTCCAATAGGATATAGAGGTGGAACCTTGTGAGGTCCAATAGGAAATTGAGGTGTGCTTGAATATAGTCCAATAGAATTAAGAGGTGCATAGATCAATGATCCAATAGGATCAAGAGGTGACAAAATGTGGTCCAATCATAGTTAAGCATAGTGGTAGCTCGTGGACCTACTAGTATCATTGTACTCCTCATTTTGAAATCAATTGATTTGGTGATTTCATGGATTTTGTGAGTTATTGGATTTCTAGCTTTCTCTCTCTACCCAAAGCTCTTGATGCATTTTATCTCTCTACCCGAGGAGAGCAGCTTGTTTTTACTTAGATTATTTTTTGAATACTTCCCACACGTGTGAGTGAGAGTTGGAAGTGATTGAATGCATGTAGTAGTGTGTTTTTGCCATAGGATTCAAGATTGATCTTGAATCTCAATCTAGTCTTGATCTTGGTGCATCTACACACCTTAGGAGATCACAAGTACATGTAGTGGATAGTCCACACGTGTGAAAATCAACATGGTATCAGAGCCTACCTAAGGTTACCATGCATTTTGATCCATCTAAGTGAAAAAATTTCATCAATCTTGAGCTAGAAGTTGTCAAGGCCCATTTTCCTAGCTATCTTGTTCAATCTTGGATCAAAAGAGATCAAAAGGACATTGATTGGGTCTGACCTGGTACTGTATGGAATCAGGTGCTCAGACACGTGTGAGGAACATCCAATTTCAGTTTGGAAGTTCTCTCTCATGTTTGATCAATTTATCTTGCTTGATAGCTTGTTTTGAAGCTATTTTTGTCTAGTTTCTGTTGTAATCAGTTTCATTCCATTTGGTTGAGCCAATCAAAAGTTATAAGCTTTTGGAAAGGGTTAGGTAGGGCACCTAGACCTAGGTGGGACACATTTGGTTTGGTCAAGAGATTGCTTGGTTGATCCAAAATCACAGTTGTATGCTTGCCAATCTCATCTATATGTGATCTAGGCACTGTTTTGAGATCTTAGCCATTTTGTTTCATGCAATATCATTGTATTTGAGTCAAATTTGGTTTCTTAGTGTATTTCACACGTGCTAAGAGTGTTGGATCCTAACTTTGCCTATACTCCATCATTTGATGTGAAATAGATCTTGTTTTAGAGAGATTTGTGTAGCTAGTGAGAATCAATTCACAAATTGTTGTAAGATCTTTCATAGGAGGAGATAGTACTCAATTATTGGATCCTATTGAAAGTGTGTAACAACATTTATTGTTCATCATTTGAGTTTTCTTCACTTCAAATGTCTTCAATGGGTTCATTCTTGTTGGAACCAAGTGAAAGATTGACCACTTCAAATTATTCAATTTGGAAAATGAGGATGGAGTCCATCTTGATACTTCAAGACGTGATGGACATAGTTCTTGGCCTTGAAGAAGAACCACAAGTTCTTCAAGAGGTTCA
The DNA here is from genome assembly GCA_029204225.1 of Diphasiastrum complanatum. Classification (NCBI taxonomy): domain Eukaryota; kingdom Viridiplantae; phylum Streptophyta; class Lycopodiopsida; order Lycopodiales; family Lycopodiaceae; genus Diphasiastrum; species Diphasiastrum complanatum. Next base: position 50,192,650 of record CM055102.1, read on the forward strand.
AAAATACAAAAAGAGAGCTAGGATGGCTCTCCACTACATTAAGATGAATGTCTCTAATGAGATATTGAGGGAGATAGGTACTTGTACAACAGCCAAAGAAGCTTGGGATTGTCTCAAGACTATCTATGAGGCTAAGAATACCTCTAGGCTTCTCACTCTTAGGAATCAAATCTTTCAAAGTAGCCAAAAGAGTGATGAGAGTGCATCTAGTTATGTTTTGAGAGTAAAAGATATTCATAGAGAGCTTGCTTGTATTGGTGATTCCATCAATCAAAATGAGCTAGTTCAAGTCATTCTCAATGGCTTGAGAAGTGAATTTGATAATCTTGTCCAATCCTATGCCATTAAGGAGGAGCTACCAAGTTTGGAGGCTCTCCAAAGTGTGCTAATTTCAGAAGAATCAAGACAAGAGTATAAGCTCTTGAGGATGGACAAGCTTTCTCTCACTCATAATGATGGCAAAGCTCTCTTTGCCAAGGATAAGCACAAAGAGAGGAGCAAGAACCAACATCAACAATCCTCAAGCAAGGACAAAGTCAAATCCAAAGACAAAGATGAGGAGGAAGATGATTCCTCTAATGCTTCATCATCCAAGCTCAAGAAGAAGAAGAAGATCAAGTGCTTTTATTGTGGCAAGAAAGGTCATTATGCCACCAATTGCTTCAAAAAGAAGAATCAACTCAAGCAAGCCAATATTACCAATGAGAAGGAAGACACTATTGCAAGTGATGGAGAGGGATCTCTTATGGTCTCTAGTTTCTCATCTACTCCTTTCAAGAAGGACGGCCTATGGTATATTGATAGTGGAGCCTCTTCACATATGTGTAGCTCCAATGACTCTTTCTCTTCTATTGCACCTTATGATGGAGTGAAGAAATCAATATACACTGCAAATGATTTTGAATGTCCTATTGAAGGCATAGGGAACATTCCCTTGAAGCTTGCATCCTCTAAAGTTCTTTCTCTCTCTAGAGTTCTTTATGTACCTAAGCTTACCAAGAATCTTATTAGTGTTGGCCAATTGCTTGATAATGGACTTGATGTAAAATTCAATGTTGATACTTGCACTATCAAGAAGAATGATGAGATACTTGCATTAGGATCTAGATATGGTGGCATCTATAAACTAGATCCAAATGAGTATGTGAATGCTTGTAATGTTGCTCTTGTGAACAAGCTCTCTATGGAGGAATTATGGCATAGGAGGTTGGGACATCCCAACTACAAATCCATGCTCTCTATGATCAAAGAATCCAAAGCTATTGGCTTGCCAAAGTCATTCTCCAAGAAGATCAAGCCTTGTGAGGCTTGTGCTATTGCTAAATCTCACAAAAAGCCATTTACAAGATCTTCTATCAAAAGCAAGCATCCTTTGGAGTTAATCCACTCGGATGTGCATTTCTCATCAACTACAAGCAAGGGAGGAGCCACTTGTTTTGTTACTTCCATTGATGATTACACAAGATTCACTTGGATATATCTTCTTGCTTCAAAATCTATGGTGTTTGATCATTTCCTTATTTTCAAAGCTTATGTAGAGAAGCAATTCTCATTCAAGATTAAAGCTCTTAGAAGTAATGGAGGTGGTGAATATATCTCCAATAAATTTCAAGATTTTTGTGAGCTTGAAGGCATTAAAAGAGAGTTTTCTTGTGCCTACTCTCCATCTCAAAATGGAGTGGTTGAGAGAAAGAATAGATCTCTATGTGAATGTGCAAAATCTATGAGAATTGAGGCATCTTTGCCTAAAGATTTTTGGGGAGAAGCCATTAATTGTGCAAATTATCTTTGCAATAGGCTCCCACATATAGCTCTTGGAGGAAAGTCACCATATGAAATATTATTTTTGAAGAAGCCTAAGGTTGATCACCTTAGAGTTTTTGGATGCTTATGCTTTGTCCATATTCCCTTGGAAACAAGGAAGAAGGAAGATCCTAGTGCATGCAAAGGGATCATGGTTGGATACTCATCCACCAAGAAGGCCTATAGAGTCTTTATACTCTCTACTTCTCAAGTTATTGAAAGTAGAGATGTTGTCTTTCATGAAGATCAACACTCATCATTTGAAGAGGCCGAGATCAAGAAATCTATGGATGCATCATCAATTATTGATTTTGAAGCCAATCATGATGTGATGGGGTTGAGATTTGAAGAAGACTCTCCTCGGATTTTTTCACCAAGAAGATCCATGAGAGATAGATCCGAGCCTAAGAGGCTCTCATATGTTGACAAAGGCAAACAAGTGGATCTTGATTCCACTAATTATGTTTTTTATGTCTCTCATGAAGAGCCAAAGAATGTACAAGAGGCACTCAATACCAAGGAGTGGTATGATGCCATGAAGCAAGAGTATGATGCATTGGTCACCAACAATACTTGGGAGCTTGTGGATCCTCCTTCCAACAAGCATGTGATTGGTTGCAAGTGGGTATTTCGGATCAAGTTCAATCATGATGGCACCATCAACAAGCATAAAGCAAGATTATGTGCCAAAGAAATCTGCTCAAATCCATGGGCTTGATTATGAGGAGACCTTTGCACCCATTGCAAAGATGGTGACAATAAGAATTCTTATTTCTCTTGCTTGTTTTTTTCAAGTGGAAGGTGTTTCAATTAGATGTATCCAATGCTTTTCTAAATGGTTATCTTGAGGAGGAGATCTATATGGAACAACCTCAAGGATTCATCAAGGATGAGTCCAAAGTGTGCTTGCTCTTCAAAAGTCTTTATGGACTCAAGCAAGCACCAAGATCATGGTTTTCAAGACTTAACTCTTTCCTTATCTCACTAGGATTTACTCTTAGTGACTATGATCCTTCCATGTATCTAAAGTTTGTTGATAGCAATATTGTCATTCTTCTAATTTATGTTGATGACATTATTCTTTGTGGAAGTTGTATCAAGCTAGTTGATGAAACCAAGCTAGCACTTGGATGTGAGTTTAAAATGCAAGATCTAGGAGAGATACATTACATCCTAGGCCTAGAAATTGATTTTTATGAAAATCATGTCTTTATATGCCAATCTAGATATGCTCACACTATGTTAAAAAAAATTCCATATGAAAAATTCTAAGAGCATAGATACTCCAATGGAGCAAACTGTAAAAGATCCTAATAAAGGTGATGAAAGATCCTTTGAGGACATCACACTTTTTAGGAGTCTTGTAGGCTTACCTTGATTTGGCTTACCATTACTAGGCCCGATCTTAGTTTTTGTGTGCACAAATTGAGTCAATATATGCAAGAACCTAAGATCCATCATTGGAAGATGGCCAAGAGGATTTTAAGATATGTATCTTCATCTTGTGATTATGGTCTACTCTATAAAAGTGAAGATCTATCCATTATTGGCTACTCGGATTCGGACTTTGCAAGTGACAAAATGGATTGAAAGTCTATTACTGCATACACTATCTTTCTTGGAGGCCATCTAATATCTTGGCTTTCCAAAAAGCAAGATACTATATCTCTCTCTTCATGTGAGGCCGAGTACAAAGCACTCACTACAACTACCAAAGAAGTGCTTTGGATCAAGAGGTTATTAATGGAACTAAAGTGCATCAAGGAGGATGATCTACCAATGATCAAGTGTGATAACATCTCGGCCCAAGCTCTTGCCAATAAAGCAAGCACATAGAAGTGGCACACAATTTTGTGAGAGAAAAGCTTATTGGAGGAGAAATCTATTTGGAGCATGTCAACTTGTCCTCTTGTATTGCCGATCTACTCACCAAGCCTTTGAGCAAAAGTGCTTTCATCAAGCATAGATCTAATCTTGGAGTTATATCAAGATCAATGCTCAAATCTTCATAGATAATCTTTTAGGAGGAGTGTGAAGAATTGAAAAAGATTATCTATGTTAGATATAGGGGTCTTATGTTTTTTACATCAAGCATCTAGGTGTAGGATGTTGATAGGAATAAATTTGGCATAGATGGCAAATTATGCATTTCCACTTGTAATGCCACTATTGAGCCAAAATAGAGTAAGAGGCTAAACACTTGCTAATTAGAGTGTAGACAAGTGTAAAGTTTTTTTTTGATGAATTCCACGAGGTCCAATAGGAAATTGAGGTGTGCTTGAATATAGTCCAATAGAATTAAGAGGTGCATAGATCAATGATCCAATAGGATCAAGAGGTGACAAAATGTGGTCCAATCATAGTTAAGCATAGTGGTAGCTCGTGGACCTACTAGTATCATTGTACTCCTCATTTTGAAATCAATTGATTTGGTGATTTCATGGATTTTGTGAGTTATTGGATTTCTAGCTTTCTCTCTCTACCCGAGAGCTCTTGATGCATTTTCTCTCTCTACCCGAGGAGAGCAGCTTGTTTTTACTTAAGATTATTTTTTGAATACTTCCCACACGTGTGAGTGAGAGTTGGAAGTGATTGAATGTATGTAGTAGTGTGTTTTTGCCATAGGATTCAAGATTGATCTTGAATCTCAATCTAGTCTTGATCTTGGTGCATCTACACACCTTAGGAGATCACAAGTACATGTAGTGGACAGTCCACACGTGTGAAAATCAACAGTATTGCCCTCGTAGCTTTGACTCAATACCAATAATAGCTCGAAATTAAAATAACATGAATAGATTAAGATCTTATAAATCAAAGTAGTATGAACTAGTAAGCATGAAACATAAATCAAGATTCTGCGAATTAGGGTAGCATGAACTAGTAATCATGAAACATAAACGAATGGCATCACACACGCACACGCATACTCTAAACCCTAAAACCTAAACACACACGAGGAGAAAAAAAAGAAAGAACATAGTAGAGTGCTAATCAAAACTCCCGAACCGTACGGTTATATCCTATTCCAGAATGTCACCACATGCTCCCTCCCTACGTCGTTTGGGCTTTCTCGTGAAACTTATTGTCCAACAAGAAACATTTGAACCACATGGAAGAAAAAAAAGGCTACACACCTTTCTAGAATTGGGAGTGTTGGTTACCTTTAACTCTTTCATGATCTCTCTCTCTCTCTCTCTCTCTCTCTCTCTCTCTCTCCAAATCTCTCTCCCCATCTCTCGTGTTCTATTTCTAAGCGTGAAACATAACCAATACACAATACATAAATTATGATCTTGCAAATTAAAATAACATGAATAGATTAAGATCCTATAAATCAAAGTAGCATGAACTAGTAAGCATGAAACATAAATCAAGATTCTGCGAATTAGGGTAGCATGAACTGGTAATCATGAAACATAAACGAATGGCATCACACACGCACACGCACACTCTAAACCCTAAAACCTAAATACACACAAGGATTAAAAAAATAAAGAACATAGTAGAGTGCTAATCAAAACTCCCAAACCATATGATTATATCCTATTCTAGAATGTCACCACATGCTCCCTTCATACGGCGTTTGGGCTTTCTCGTGGAACTTATCGTCCAACAAAAAACATTTGAACCATGCCTTTATCGGAAGAAAACAAGGGCTACACACCTTCCTAAAATTGGGAGTGTTGGTTACCTTTAACTCTTTCATGATCTCTCTCTCTCTCTATCCATATCCCTCGCTCTCTATATCTAAACATGAAAGCATAACCAATACATGACACATAAACTATGATCTTGTAAATTAAAATAACAAGACTAGGTTAAGATCCTACAAATCAGAGTGGCACAAACTAGTAAGCTTGAAACATTAACTATGTATACCACGAATTGTTGAGAGTGGAGATCATTTGTTTTCTTAGGCCAACAATGGACTTCCCCAGCAGGTTCATAAAAATACTAGCGGAGAAGTGTCGTCATTTCAAGGACAAACGTAATCAAGAAGGCAACATGAAGGCCTCAATGTGGTGAAAGAATCTAAAAAATGTGGTGGTGCTGAGTCAAAATGTATCAACTGGGACGTGAATTTTGTAATTTTGATATAATAGCTGAGGTGATAATAATCTAGCATTCTTCAAACACAAATTGCCAATGTTTACCAGATCTATTTTTGAATGTAAGAGCAGAGGTCAGAATGGACCTCAGAATAAAAGATGGTATAGTGTCTTGAATAGATCCAGATATTTCGAGGTCTGCTCCGACCTCCATTGACTCTCACCCATTATCAATAGATCCATCAATAAATGTACAGATTTGTTTCTAAAATGTGTAGATATATTTTCAGAAATCATAATGTAAAATAAAATTGAAGTATTCCTATACTGCAAAACGTGCAGAGGTATATAATCTACCATTCATGGGCTGGTAACAATCTAGCGTATAATCTGTTTATGAATTGTAAAAAATGTATGAGCAGAGGTCGGAATGGACCTCAGAATAACAAATGGTATACTGTCTTAAACGAATCCAGATATTTCGAGGTCTGTTTCAACCTCCACTGATTCCCACTCCAGTTGAAAGATGTATCCACTATCAACAGATTTATCAATAAAAGTACAGATTTCTTTCTAGGATGTGCGGATATGTTTTCATGAATCCTAATGAAAATAACACTAAATGTAGTTCTACACTATAAAATGTGGATCTACAACAAAAAATAGGAGACAAACTATTACAATATTGTACAGGTACGTGGAACAGCTAGTAGTTGGGTTATTCAGCTACTTGGATGATGTTAGAGTCCAAGAATCGGCATAAAAAACTGCAAAACAATTTTCTATCAATCCTCATGGAAAAATCATAGAACTGGTCAGCACAATTGAATAGTCTTCTAAAAAAAACACCCAAGCTTCACAGATGTATCATAACATTCACAGATCTATCATTTGAAAGATAAAAAAAAAATGTCAACATCGGTCGGAACAGACGTTGGACTAGACACTGGTATGCTGCTAGAACTAGCATGATTTATTCCGAGCTCCATTCCGACCTTGCAAGTACCTCAAGAAGCTGCTATGATGATCTGCCTGAAATGCTATGATGAATATTGGTCTAGTATCCAATAATGAAATCTGCAAAACAAAAACTAGTATTGTAGTTTGTTTAGTTTAGTATCACAAAAAATAGTTGTAACAAATTAATTTTAGAAAAATAACAACAAACATCCATATGCAATCCAGCATCTCCGCCAAATAGCAGGATCTGGCATCAGAACAACCATCAGAATAGGTGCTGATATGACAAATACAATAGCCTTGTTTATCTGATAGGCATTTTGATTCTCTGGAACTCTAGATCTACAACAACCTCAACTATGGATCTACATCGCCCTCAACCAGCACGGTCACCTGGAACGGCCTTCAGAATAGGTGTTGAAATAGCCTTCGAATAGTAACTATTGTAGATCTGCCTATTCCGATGCCTTTCCGACTTATCTCTCAAAAAATTGGATCCACCGGCTCCTTTGCCTCAGAGGAAAGTTTGCATAGAAAACGTGGTGTCAATAAAACCAAACTGAGATCACATTGAGATGGATACTATGATGCTAGAGAAAGAGAGAGTGAGAAAAGAGATTACCTTGCATCTAACAAATCAAAAAGCCTCCATCCTTCATTTTTCCTTTCTTTCTTGACCTCCCCACATTTGATTCTGCAAGGAGTAAGCTAAAAGGAAGAGCAAGGGCAACAAGCAAAGTGCAAGAGGAGCAAGAAGAACAAGCAAAATGCAAGAGGAGCAAGAAGAACAAGCAAAATGCAAGAGGAGAAAGCAAAGAGCAATAGCAAGAGAAGCAAGAAGAGCACTCAAATGTGAGGATAATAAGGAGATCAAGGAGAATAAAGTGGGTGAGCAAGGATCAACAAACAAGGGAGATGACAAAGGCAATAGGTATGTCCCTTGATTCCATCACCCACTCCTCTTCCCTCTTCAAAAATGTCGTGGAAAATGTTAGTCTTTTCAAAATTTTCAAGAATCTGTCTGACCCTCGGTATACACCTCACACTAGCTTCAGTATATCGAGGGCCATTCCGAGGCCCTGACTATATTAGAAAAAATATTCCTTTCCTGTTCCAAGGTGCATTCTAAATTGATGCATTCTAAATCAACCCAAAATTAATGCATTCTAAAAAACACAGAATTTTCAAAGATGGTCGGCTCCTCCCAAGCCTTGTTAAAGAATATATAGTGCACTTGACGACACAATTTTTTATCTGCTAAATTGTAATTCTCATATGGTTAGAGGATGTCATAAGTGTCCAAACATCGACGTATTTGGCATCCAAGACCATTCTTGGGTGACCAGTGTTGGTCGGGTAATTTATTTTCGGTTCTCAACCTGCTTATCAACCTGGTTCTAATCAAGACCCTGACCAACGGGTACACTTGTTACCCTAAATCGGCTTATGTGTAGAACCGGCATATATGTTCCTTTGTGAGAATCGGCCACGGTCCAGAACCGTCGGGTCCCTTTGATCCTTGGAGAGGGATATAACCCGAGTATCAATTCACTATACAGAACCTAACATTCATTAATGGCTTTTAGCAAGTGACTATTTTAGCAATAATCATTTTCGAATTGATTTTTTATTTATTTTAAAAAAATAATACATATTGGGAACCAGATATAGGAACCGACGGTTCTTATAGAAACCGGTTCGAACCTATTTCCAGATATCGGGAAAGCCAACAATATAGTATATCAGTAAAAAAACTGGCGAGAATTGAAGAGCGAGGCTAGACATGTAATGATGCACGTAGGCATGCTTCGCATATCTTGGCATAATCCGATCTTGCAATTGTACTGCTAATTTCCAGAGACTATTTGCACTAGACTCAAATTTAGTTATTATATACATGTCTTTTGTTCGTCTCAATGCATTTATCTAGTTTGTTTTATGTATCGATAATCATTTCTAATTTTGTGTTCAATCCATTGTGAACTGCCAAGGTGCACCGATGCAAATGTTGAGTTCATGTTCCTCATCCTCAGATGATGAGGCAGGACCATCACATATAGGATCAGAGGCCTGGTTATACCAGAGAATACCATGCCCATCTGCACGATGTAAGTATGCACTATGACAAGAGCGACGTACCACTATATCACATGTTCGCATGTATGGTCAGATTGAGAGGGAGTCATTATTTGTGTGGACGGAGGTCGGTTCTTCGGTGAGACTTTGTAAACCTCTTTGTATTGCTAAAATTAAATAAATGATTGCACACTCATTTTCCATGTATGTTGTTTGGCGCCCTTTCTAATTGGAGGAATATTCAGTTGGTTACAATGCGTGCCCCATTTCTGGCGAGTATTTGCAAGCACATCACTCACAACATCTGTGAAAGATGATTTACGAGGGCCACACTCGATACCTTCCACCTGTTCACCCTATGCATGATAGGCTTGATGGCCAACATACTTATTCCATGAAGGTACAATACATATTTGGGCCACTAGTTGGTATACGTCATTTATTTATTTTATGATTACTCTATTTATATTTTTTCTAACGACATATAATCTACATTAAATGTGTGTGCTTGTTTGTTTGTAAGTCTATGGAACGATCTCCTTCATAGTAATTGTTGTTGTTCCCTAACAGTGTGCCCTAACACTGTGACACTTGATGTATGTTGTGACACTTAATCTGATGCTAAAACTCACAAACTTGGCCAACTTTAAGATGGAACGATGGATGTAGCTGGCACATTTAAGATTTCATAAGCACAAAATCTTTCTGAGAAAAAGCTTGTTACCAATCTGACAAGCTAGGCTCAGCTAAAACAGAAACATAGTACATGCCATGTGTAAACGAAAAACAAATTATAAAAATCGTGCAGTATTCATTCACATAGGGTCTATTCATTCTAGGTCAAGAGGAGAGAATAGACTCAGAAACTTAGAGAAGCAACTTTGAGCCGATATCATGATTCATAATAGCTTGTTTCAGGTCCGTATTCTCTAACCAGATATATACGCATTTGCAACCACAAAAATGAATCTCAGAAATTTGCTTGAAAGATGTCGATAATTCATCTTCCGTTAATCCGTCGTCTCTGTCGCTCGAAAAAAAATCACAAACCTACTTAATGAATTGCCCCCAAAGCACTTGCTGCGACGCTCACAGCTGCTGTGATTTCGCAACGCAGGCTGCATCACAAGCCACAATCTCGACACGATCCACTACTTGCACGTCATCATTGTCCGTCTTGAAGCTAGCGTTCTTCAAATCCAAGGTCCAAACGTTGTCACAATACCTGTAAGCGTGAAGATTGCCCTTGAAGCTGATCTTGGAGTGCACCTTTGTCCGCAGGGCTTCGATAATGGATTTGTCAAATTGCTTCAGCACTTTCGCAGCCAAGAGCGGCGAAATGGTGCCCTTGATCACCATCTCATCCAGGGCCGCTGTCAGCCCCCTGCCAATCAAGGACTTGCGATGAAGCTCGAGAGTCGTCTCTCCCCCTCGCCCTCCGTCTCCATCTCCATCTCTCCCTTTTCCGCTCCCTCTCCCTCTCCTTCTATTCGCCATGAGAGCGATCAATCGTCTTCTTTTCTTGTTGTGTGTTGCAATTGGGCCAGCGTCTGTGCTTTATATTGGTACCCACCCGCCTTGGTCACATAGCCGACAACTTTGTATACACAATGGCGTTTGGCATTAGGGGTGACTCAGGTCCCTTCCTGATTGGCGGACGTTACGGTGACGGTGGGGCCTGGTCCTTACGCTCGTGTATCTTCCAATCAAATAGTTACAAAAATAAATTTCTATAAACTCAAGAGTGTTAAAAATAAAAAGAGAGCATTATGTAAAACCTTTTTCTAAAGTAGTTAGGAGGGTAGAAGAGTAGGCCCCATGGGCCTCACTTTCCACCTTGGAATCTAGGCCCACTCTTTTGGAAGGTGGAGGTTTGATTCCTCCGCATCTTTGGATTAGCCTAGTCCACCCATTTTTCCACAGATGTTGACTCTTTCATCTACCTCCATGAGTTGTTGCAGCCTGCAATCATTCAGACAACAACATTCCATGGTGCAAGGCAATGATTTTGAATGAAGCAGCTACCGACAATCCACACATTAGCTTTCCATGGGGAGAAGCAATGATCTTGAATGCAGCAACGATCCATTCATTAAGGCGACAATTCACTAAAGCAATTGATGGGCTTTTTTCTGGATTTGTTTTGCCAATCTTGAACTCATTTTGGATTGCGTATTTGAATCGCTTTGCCTACACGATGATCCACATAGCAGCTTTCCACAGGGCAACAATGCTAAATGCAATAATGATCCATCCATTAAAGTGCCAATTCACTCAAGCAATTTAAGGGCTTACATCGATGTGATTTTATGTCATTTCCACTAAGTTGATCAAGAGCCTGTGAAGAATTGCCAAAAATTGGCAAATCTAGCTTGATCAAAAACCATGTAGTATAACGTAAATTTTGTACATAAGTGCATTCCACACATGTGAGGCCAAGATGCCACGTGGCAATCCACTCCTAATGTAGGTTAGGTCAAGTCCATAGGGTTGGTCATGTCCTTTTGGTAGTGATTCCTAGTTTATAGGACCTAGATCCTAGTTTTAAGGTGAAAATTTGACCAACTAACTATCTACCAAGAAACACTTCAAAGTAGTTACATGTGAACACTTGTTTGAATCCAAATGAACCTCATTATGGCTAATAATAATAGCTATTTTGAAAATTAGGACCATCAAGTGGACTATTCTTGGCACCCATGGTCAAGACCTAGTCAATTGGGATTAACTCGAGACGTAACATCTCAAACTAAATATAGATCTTGACCTAAAGTTTGGCATGGTCCTTAACCACAATAAAAAGCGCTATTAGAAAAATTATAAATTTTCACAATATTAGGTATACAAAAACTTAAAATTCCACAAAATGATTTATTCTAGTTTTTGCAACATTGTCCTATTGTCCATTTATTGTCATCTTGTGATTGTTGAAGAGTACTTATAGCCAAGACTTTCTCAATTCCAAAAACAATCACATTACTTCTGTTATAAACTTTCATTTTAAACATAAAAAACAAGACAAGTTTACATCTCAAAAAATTATAGATCTTTACACATCTCTTGTTCTTTTTATATTTGATTTTTGTAATAATTTGTTTGTTTATATCTTATGAATGATAATTACAACTCTCATCAATATCTTTGACAATTAATATTTCAATATATGGGAGAGCCACAACAAACTGGGTAAGAGAGATGTATTAATGATAGTGACTTGATAAAATTCTATTCTTATTGCAAATAATAAATGTTTTGATTTTTAGAGGTGTTAGATATTGCAAAAAACAAATGGCAAAATTAGAATTTAGTTCTTGGCATTTAACTATGGAAAACTTTTGAAAACAAGGTAGTCAATTTTTTAATTCCATCAATGAATATTTAGATAAGTGATTGATTTTAGAGCATATTTCAAGGAATGTATATGGAGTAGACAAGTGATAGACCATTAAAAAATGTGAATAAGATGTGCTAGAAAGTGTAAAGAGTGTCGTTTTAGATCTAGAAACCTTAGAGAGTGCTAAATTTTTTTACCAACAAGATGACACTCGAAAGTTTGTGACATTTATATAGTGATTAAAGATTTTTTTTTAGATATTTAAATGAAAAAATAAATAAATACATGTGTCATAAGGTGTCTTAAATAAAAATATGCGTCTTGCAATAATTTACATGATGCTTTTAATATTAATTATCTTCGACCATTTCTATTTTTGTGTCTAAATTTTACATTTATTAAAAGAGTTTTGCGGATTCAGTGGCGAACCACAGACTTTCGAGGAAGCGATTGAATGTCCATAGAAGGATAGAGGATCCAAGCCATGAACGAAGAGATGGAGTCCATGAGGAAGAACCAGGTATGGACGTTGCAGCCATTACCACGTAAGCGCAAGACTGTCAAATGCAAATGGGTTTTCAAGCTCAAATACGGACCAGATGGGAATGTCTCGAAATACAAGGCGAGACTGGTAGCGAAGGGATTTTCTCAAAGATATGGTATTGACTACACTGAAACCTTATCTCCTTGTTGTCAAACATTCATCCCTACGACTGTTATTTGCATATGCAACAGCTTATGACCTCAGAATCCACATTGTGGACGAGAAGATAGTCTTCTTGCATGGCGAACTAGATGAAGAGGTCTATATGGATCAACCCCCAGGATATGTCTCGAATTCACTCCTGACTATGCATGCAGAATGCATAGAAGTATCTATGGTCTGAAACAATCAGCTCAACAATGGAACAAGAAGAGGGATTAAGCCCTGAAATCATTAGGATTCAAGCCACTGTTGGTTGATTCCAATGTGTATGTCAGAGTCACAGATGGGCAAATCATCATTGTGGCTATATATGTGGACGACACTTTGATACTTTGCAAGAGTGAGCAACTGATTGTTGAAGTGAAAGGAGACATCTCGAAACATTTCGAGATCGTGGATCTGGGAGAAGCCAGGTGTTACCTTGGCTTGCAGATTGAAAGGTAAGTTATACCTTCACCAGTCCAGATACACCCAGAAGTTCCTAGAGGATTTTGGGATGCTAAATAGCAAAGGAGCGAATACTCCAACGCTCACAGGGATGATACTGACAAACGATGACTATCCAAAAACTGAGGAAGACAGAGAACAAATGCAGCCCACAACTTACAAATACAGCTCACTGATGTACCTTGCAGACAACACACGTCCTGATATTTCTTATTTAGTATTCAGGATGAGCTAATTCTGCACTAATCCAGGCTCGACACATTGGAAGATTGCAAAATGGATTTTGCAATATCTTCAATTAAGGAGGGATTGTGGCTTGTGTTATTGTTGTGATGCAGATTTCAGGATGCTTTTCTACGGCGATGCTAGCTGGGCATCTCTCAAGGATGATTGTGAAAGCATCTCAGAAGGATGCACCATCGCATCAGGAGTGGCACTTCTCTGGGTCAGCAAGAAGCAGACCGTTGTAGCCTAGTCATCCTGCGAAGCGGAGTACATTGGAGCAGCAAAGATGGCCAACGAGATAATCTGGCTAAGGCAGTTCCTAGACGAATTGCACGAAACAAGGAATGAGCCTCTGGTCTTGCAATGGATAACACCTCTGCAATACATCTGACAAAAGTTCCTGTGTTTTATTCCAGAACGAAACACATCGCAATCAAGTATCACTAGATTAGAGATCTAATTGAAAACAAGTTGTTGCAAACCACCTTCATCGAAACAAAAGACATGGTTGCTGACATCCTCACCAGAGCCCTGGACAGAGAACTTTTTGAGAGACAGAAGAGCAGTCTTGGAATCGTAAAGCTATCATGTTTTGAAGGGGAGACACGAACACAAAAGATTCACAAATGAGAATCTTTTGTGGTCCAGCAAGAGAAAGTCAGATGACGACGACGAACCAAACCACACGACATGGAAAACGTCACGAAACCTTTTATGCCTTCACATTCCAAAGAGTACCAGCAAGATCATGCAAATACCTAGAAGTACAGATATCTGATCTAATGGCATCACATCAGTAGATACACTCTAGGTCATGGCTAATCTGCCACTCTTGTAATTTCCTGATTAGTTGATGCTAAATCACTCTAAGCGACTATGTACTTACTAGATGATACTTGATAGATATACATATATAGAAAACTAGTCTGATGCTAGTAAGCAATCAAGATGAAATACAGATAAGAAGTCCGCCTGCATGCGAGACGAGTTCTGTAAGCAGGATCCATAGAGATCCATAGGTCCGTTAGTAAGCGAGACATCCACTCATGAGAGAACTGTATTTCTATCATGCCAACGCATTGCGTGGTCTGCATGTAGTGCTTGAAGAATCAGAGAAAATCAATAGATAATCTTGTAGCCATTGTGCACATGTCTCTTCTATGATGTATGATCTTGAATGCAAATGTGTCTATTGTTATTTGTGTGTCTGATTCTCTCATTCATTTTAATTTCGCACATTGGTTGAAACTTTGTTGAATGCTACATTAGTTCATAAATGTAGATCAGTAGTGCCTGACTACATTCTGGAGGACTGTAGGAGTGATTCAAGTGGCAATGTCCAACAATCGCATCTAAACTCCATCCGAAATGCATTGAATTGTTGTTGCTTTGCTTTTGCAATTGTTTCACTTTTACGACCAAGATGACCCATCGTTCATCATCCTCTTCTTGCCCTCGTGTTCTATGTGCGGGCTATGGTCGCCTTTATGTGCAAGGTGTCGGTCTTTTTCGCCATCAAAACGCTTGCTCTGCTTTTCATGAACAACTCGCATTAACCTATGTCGACCTTGCACCTCATCCTGCTCCTACTTCGCCATCTGACTCGGCTTGGACCTGGATTCGCTCCCTTGATATTTTGACCACTTTTCACTTAGGTTTTCCTCGTCATCATCTTTATGCACACATACCCTTTGCCTTGAGCTTAGAGGTCCAGAGAGCTTTGTCCTTACCTTTGTCTCATATGGCTTCCAACCCTTCTGATATCGCAACTTGGCATGTCTTTTTGTTTTTTTCTCTATGGTGTCTGCCTCTACCTCCTCGGGGTGGTGATGCTGGTCACAGGAAAACTCGCAACAGGATTCGTCGCTTTATGTCAGGAAATTGAGAAAATCTGCAAGAAGATCATTTCCTTCGCTGTCATGTGCTTGCTACTTGGGATTCAACTTCGGATGGTGTTTCTATATCCCATGTTCATTGTCGGTTGCGTTGTTGTGTTTTACTTGGGCAAGTGGGTGAGTATTCTCGTGCAGCTCATGCTCTAGCTCCTACTAGTCCAGCTTCTCCTTCTGCTGCCACCCTTCAGGCTTTGGAGCTTTTTCATCCACCGACAAATGACTGTCTTCTCTCTTTTGTTAAAGACTTTGAATCTAATTCTGATTTGCAGCTCTCAAAATCTCATTTTCTTAATGCTTTTCTACGCAACCCTCATCTGTCAAATGGGGGTCCTTTTGGTATGGTTTTTGAGCATCTTCGTGACTATTTCTCTCTTGATGATTCTGCTAGCGGGTTTGGTTTGCTCTTCTGTAGCATGTGGGCATATTCCTCTTTGTATTGCTCATATTCTTGGTGCTGCTCGTTTGATAGCATTGGATAAGCTTGGCGGTGGCATGCGTCCCATTGTTGTTGGAGAGGTTTTATACAGTTTCTAGGGCTCTTGGTTTTCAGCTTCCTGACAGTTTTCATGACCACATGTTTCCTCATCAGTTTGGTTGTGCTACTCCTGGCGGTTGCAAGACAGTCACACATGCTTTGCATGCTACCTTGGATCTTCATCCTGATTGGGTTGTCCTTCAAGTGGATGTTAAAAATGTTTTCAATTCTATTTTGGCCATTTTCCAAGTACTTCATGCGGCTAACGGTCTTCTCGCTCAGCTCATCCTATTTGTTCGCTCTTTTTATTCCATGGATGCGCCTCTATATTTCAGTCATGCTTCTCACTCGGGTGATGTTTTGGTTATCCCTTCTACTGATAGTATCAGGCAAAGTGATCCCTTGGGTGGTGTTCTTTTTGCTTTGGCGCACTTTCAAGCATTGCATGCTTCTTCTGCTACTTTTCCTTCTTGTTTGTTTCCCTCTATTGCTAATGACACGCATATTATGGGATCTGCTAATGACATCTTTTCGGCTTTCCTACATTTTTCTCATCAATTTTCGGCTTTGGGCCTCACTGTGAATCCCTCTAAGTGTGTTGCTTGGTGTCCTAAGAGCCTCCTTCCTGATCTCCCTTTACCTACAGGTTTCAATACCCTGGTTGATGGGATTTGAGCGCTTGGTATTCCTATAGGTTTCTCAGACTTTGTTCCTCTTTGCAGGACACTTTGGGCGTGCATCTTCGTCACGCTGATTTGCTACCAAAGCTTGGCAATGCTCAAGTTGCTCTAGGGATTCTCACTCAATGCTTCGCTCAACGGCCAAGTTATATTCTACGGTGTGTTCCTCCCTCTCCTGATGTTTTGGCTTTGCTACAAAATTTTGATAATACTTTATCAAATATTTTGGATCGCTTGATGGGTTCAGAATCCTTTCATATTCCCAATGGCCAGTTCATTAAGCGACAAGTCTCTCTTCCGGCTTCTTTCGGAGGTGTTGGTCTTACTTGCACAACTTCTATTGCTCCAGCTGCTTATGGAATGTTGTTACAGGTACAAAAGTAAAACTTGAAGACGACGACTCAAAGTGAAAATCGAAGGATGGTAAAGCTTTTGCACTTATTATCCCCAATATATCAGATACACAGATTGGACACATAGTTGAAGCTAAAATGCCAAGAGACGTTTGGGACATTTTGAACTCACTATATGACGTGAGGGACGTAACTACTAAGTTACATCTACAAAATAAATTCTTCACATTCAAAATGTCTATTGTTGATTCTACATTTTGCATTTACTCATCATTAAAATCAATCTTTTTGTCAAAATTGTGATCTTTGTAGCTTGTGCTTGGATAGGAGATTGTTTTGATTGTTATATAAAAGTTCAAATTGACCTTATAAGAGTGATTTAGAGTGGCATTTATGTGCAATTAGATCATCTTTTCTTAGTTTGATTGGATCTTTATAAGCCTTATAAAGTTTAGATCAAGGAGTCAATTTGGGTCATTTTTCTACATCAAGCAAGCTAGTTTCAATTTGTATCTTTTTCAACAAAATTAATTGAGCTCAATACCAAATAGCATCTTGTTGAGAACTCATTTGTTGATTATTCTCAGGTCCCTAGATAGTGGGATAGCTAGTACTTGCATCCTTTCTATTGTGTATCCAATCTTAGATAATCAATCTATTGTTTACAGAAGGATGGCATCCATGAATGCTTATCTTTTGGATTCTAGTGATAGGTTGAGGAAATAAAAGTATTATATTTGGAAACTAAGAATGTAATCAATCCTTATAATTCAAGATTTGATGGATATAGTGAGTGGGGATGAGGATGAGCCTATCTTCCCTCAATAATCCACTAAATACAAGAAGAGGTTCAAACTAGCCCTTCGTTGTATCAAAATGAATGTAGCCAACGAGAATGTACCTCAGACCAAGAGGTTTGGGAGTCCCTTCAAAAGGTTTATGAGTCAAAGAACACTACAAGATTGCTTGGGTCAAGGATTTAAACAAAGAACTTTCCTTTATAGGAGAATCTATGAAGGAAGATGAACTTGCACAACTAATCTTGAATGGCCATTGTGTATATTTCTCTAACTTGGTGCAAGGATATGCCATAATGGGCAAATTGCCCTTACTTGAAGATCTTCAAGGTGTCCTCATGGCCGAGAATAGGAGACAACACTTCAATGCAAGGATGGATAGGCTCTCTATCCATGATGGAGATGATCAAGCACTCTTCACTAAAGGCAAGGGCACAACCAAGAGCAAGGGAGCCACATTCAAGAAAGCAAAGATTGAAGATCAAGATGGATCTTCAACTCCAACTCAAGCAAGACCAAGAAGGACAAGTCCAAGATCAAATGCTACTAATGTAACAAGATGGGGCACTATGCCTCGGAATGCTTCAAGAAGAAGCAAGCACAAGGACAAGCAAAAATCATCCAAGAGGAGGAAGAGATTCCACATGAGGACTCACTAATGATGTCAAGCTTTTCTTCATCAAGCTTGAAGGGGGAAGATCCATGGTGGATAGATAGTGGGGCAAGTTCCCACATGACAAGTCAGATGTATTACTTTTCAATCAAGTCTATTTTTATAGCCAATGATGATGTTTGTAAGATAGAAGGAGTAGGTTCTATCCCCTTGTGCTTAGGATCTTCAAGAAAGGTCAATGTTCAAGGAGTCTTGTACATTTCTAGCATCGCTGAGATCTACTTAGTGTTGGAAAAATGGTTGATAATGGTTTTTGTGTGGAATTCCCTTCTAATGAATGTTACATAAAGAAGAAGGGCAAAGCTATTCGAAAGGCACTAGACTTGGAAAGCTTTACAAGTTAGATGCTTTTGTTGACACCAATGTTGTGATGCTAGCCGAGAAGAACAAATTGTCAAATTTTGATCTTTGGCACAAGAGACTTGGACACATCATTCCTGATATCTTGTCCCTACAGTCCTCAACAAAATGAGGCAGCTGATAGGTATTTGCTCCCTTGAAACACATCCAACTTGGTTAGCAATAACACATGCATCTAGATTGAATAGCTTTCCTTGCCTTTTACCTTTTCCAATCAAGATATCCTTCCTTTTGATCATACACGCATCTCCATCAAACTCAACTTTGAGGCCTTTACTTAGCAATTGGCTCACATTAAGCAAATTCTTGGTAATAGATGGAATAAACAAGACATCCTCCAAATGAACATTCCTATTTGTAGAGAGAGAAATAGAAATTGTGCCAATCCCTTTGATTGCACACTCACCATGATTGGCCATGTAGATCACCCTCTTGTCATTTCCATATGCCAACAAAGAAGTGAAGTACTCTTTGTGAAAAGTCATGTATGAACTTGCTCCACTGTCAATCCACCATCGATCTAGATCTCCTTTATTAGCAAGCATACATGAAGAGATCACAAAGCATCATCAAATTTTGCATCTTGTACATCCAAACCATCCTCATCAAGAGTAAGATTAACTTGCTTGTCTCCTTGATCTCTCTTCTTCTTGTAGCACTCACTTGCAAGGTGTCCTTTGATGCCACAATAGAAGCACTTGAGCTATGATCTATCTTTCTTTTTGCCATTTGAAAAAGCATCCACTTGATCTTGCTCTTTAGACCACTTACTTTTGATTTCTCCCTTGATGAATATAGCCTCTTCTCCAACTTGAGATGTTGATGAATATCCACCTCTTGCTTGAAGCCTATATTCTTCATTGATCAAGATCTCTTGAACAATCAAACTTGGAAAAGTTCTTTGAATAGAAAGACTGTGAACAATGTTAGCATGAGCATCCAAGAATCCATTAAGATTAACTTGAACAAGCTCTCCTTCCTTAATGTTATCATCAATGCAAGCCAACTCATCATTCAATGCTTTCAACCTCAAAATAAAAGTATTTGAACTTTCTTCATTCTTTTGCAAACAAGAAAATATTTGCCTTCTTAGAGTCAACACTCTAGAAGTAGACTTGGATTCATAAAGCTTCTTCAATGAATCCCAAGAATCCATAGATGAAGTACTCTTACCAACTTCCTTTGAGAAGCTCATTGGTAACATTCATCTTTAACATGTGTAGAGCCCTTTTGGCCCTCTTGTCATACCTCATTTGATCTTGTTGTATTGATGGTCTCTCCTCCAAACCTACAATAATATCCAAAACATCATTTATCATTTATCTCAATAATATCATTTATCCTCACCTTCCACAATGTATAGCTACTTGAGGTAAGTCTATCATTGGCTTCCAACATGACTCCACTTGATGTAGCCATGTAGCAATGACCCGATCCTCTCTTTCAACCTGTTTCAATACACAAAGCACTCCTTAAACAAGAACAAATGTTTTCAAAGAAAATCACAAAAATATGAAACTTCTCAATTCTCTTCTAGATCTTATACCAAGAAAATGAAATCCAGCAACTTCACTATCTAGAGATCCAATCAAAATTAGGGTTTTGACAAAATTACAAAAAATTGAATATCTCAAAATCCATATGCAAATGCCAAAATCTTGGTATGCAATCTATTAGCCACCACTTAGCCAAATCCAACATGTGAATTGAAATATCAGAATTGATCAAGTTTATGAACTTGTATAGGGATTTGATCTACAAAAGGTCCAATCTACAAATGCAAGAAACTCGATTTTGGTGTAGAATCCAATCTAGCATGTTCTAGCATTGATATCTTCTCCAAATCATTGATAGATGTGATTGCCTTCTTCATAAACTGAAACACAAGCTCTAATACCATGTGAAAGATTTGGGACCAATTCAGATCCAAACCTACTAAGATCTTTGGATACAAAAACAAGCTACTCCACCAATCTTGCCAATGTAGAAAAATCAGCATCTACACAAAAAATGGGATGCAAACTCTAATAGAACCTGATCAAACATGAATCAAAACATAAATAGAAGCTAATGTCCATATAGCAATAGTACCCTACTGTATTTCACACGTGTGAACTTGAAAATAGCTAATATTGATCCTTCTACACATAGAATTGCAAGATGTCACAAGTATAGTGCACCAATGGATAGTAGAACCAAGAAAACCATGTATAATCATGAATGAGATAAGAGAGAGAGAAATATTTCTTTTCCCATGAGTTACATCTAAATCTAATATAAAGTTGGCCTCAATTTGCCAAATATAGAAATGTAGCAAATATGATTGAACTACTTGAATTTTTCACAGTTTTTGATCAAGCTAGATTTGCCAAATTTTTGGCAATTCTTCACAATTTTATCTTCATTTGTCAAACAAATTATGCTCCAAGTTTGCTAAAGAAGTTTAAGATGCAAGATTGCAAGTATGTAGAAACTCCCATGGAGCAAGATGTAAAAGTGCCTAATAAAGATGATGAAAGATCCTTCATGGACATCACTTTGTATAGACAACTTATAGACTCCTTAGTGTGGCTAGGTCAATACATGCAACATCCATCGAACATTCATTGGAAGAAAGCTAAAAGGACCTTGAGGCACATCTCGGGGAACTATGTTCATTCCGACCAAACAGATGGTTGCTGATATATTCACTAAACCCTTACACAAGAGATTGTTTGAAAGACAGAGAGCCAGCCTAGGAATCACAAAACTACCACGCTTTGAGAGGGAGCTGAAGAAACTTGAAGTTTCTACCCACAAAGCTCTTCTAGTTTGTGATCACATACCTACAAATATACACAAAAAAAAGCCAACATGCTTTGTTTGCATAAATACTTGCAAAGGCCCAACAGGCTTTGACCGCAACCACAATGCAAATCAATTGCAAAGGCACCACTAAGGCACCGCTTGACCAATAGCAGGATACCGCCGAGGCACCGCACAGACTCCGCTAGAGTATCACCTTCTGTCTGTATGCAGTCCATGAGCAAAGATTGCAACTTGATCCCACGACAACTTGCAAAGAAGACAAACCACCAAGGCATCGAAGACCTACCACAAACCAACCGCCAAGTCTTCACTGGAGAACCGCCAGTCAACATATGTGGTCTACATTGTGAAGAATTGTAAGACATATCTATCTTACATATGTTGATTTCGGGGGTTCTACCCATGTAAATTGATTGTACATATTCAAGATGTGTGAATTGAGCACATATCCTTGTAGAATAGGGCGAGTTTGGGTAAGGTAGATCAAGTTCCAATGACATGCATAAAGTCTAGTTGGTCTAGTATGACAAGTAACAATGTATGTCTAGATTGACATGCATGTAGATTTACACATGGAAATGGTCTAACATGACCTTGTAGAAACTCGAGCCATCATAAATGCATTGTGTCCTAAGTTTCCATTGTGACATGCAAGGCATGCAAATATAGTAATGAGGCTCAGAGGTTCAGAGGCTCAAAGGCTCAAAGGTTCAAGAAGAGAGCAAGGATTGCTCTTCATATCATCAAATTGAACATCTCTGATGAGATGTTGAGAGAAATAAGTTCATGTATCTCAGCCAAGCAGACTTGGGAAACTCTTAAGAACATTTTTGAGGCAAAGATCACATCAAGACTACTTACACTTAGAAATCAGATCTTTTCTAGTTTACAAAGAGTTGATGAAAGTGCTTCAAGTTTTGTAATGAGAGTTAAAGATATTCACAGAGACATAGCATGCATAGGAGATACTCCAGAGAACAGTCAACGTGTTCAAGTAGTCCTTAATGGACTTAGAGAAGAGTATTCAAAGGTTGTGCAAACTTATGCTATCATGGAGGAGCTACCATCTATGGAGGCTCTGCATGATATTCTTATTGCTGAAGAATATGGGCAAACGAACAAGCTGATGAAGATCAACACACTTTCAAGGAAGGATGGTGGTTGTGGCAAAGCTCACTTTGCCAAGGACACGTCAAGAGGGTGGACCAAGAACAAATTTTCTCAAGCCTTCACCAAGGACAAATCAAAGGACAAAGACCAAGGAGGAGTAGAAGATGATTCAACTCATTCTTCTATCTTCAAGAAGAAGACTCAAGAAGATCAAGCCAAATATATCATAGAAGACTCACATCCTCTTTACCCTTTAATGATGTATCTTGGTATATTGATAGTGGAGCCACAACTCACATGAGTTACTCCAAGAGTTCTTTTATTTCTATTGAACCTTATCAAGAACATCAAGAATCAATATACAATGTTGTTGGTGATGCATGTTCAATTGAAAGAGTTGGAATTTGCTCCTTGGATCTTGCATCTTCTATGAGTTTATCACCTTCCAATGTACTTTATGTTCCTAATCTCACAAAGAATGTGATTAGTGTTGGAAAGTTATTTGATGATGGTTTTGAAGTTGAATTTAATGTCAATAATTGTTTTATAAAGAAAGGTGATGAGATCCTAGCAATTGGATCTAGATATGGAGGCATTTTCAAGTTAGATGTGCATGAGAATGCAAGTACTTGTGATTTTGCATTGATGACTTGTGTTTCCAAGGAAGAAGTATGGCATGGGAGATTGCATGTTTCCAATTTCAGATCTATGCATTCAATAGTCAGGGAGATCAAGCCAAGAGTGGCTTATTCTATGGCAAAATCACATATGGATCCATATTTGATGTCTTCTACCAAGACAAAACATCATATCGAGTTGGAACACTTGGATGTTGACCTTTCTTCATCAACAAGCAAGGAAGTTGCCTCCTGATTTTCTACTCTTATTGATGGTTTCACAAGTAACCAATGGCTATGTCTTGTCTCTTCAAGTTTCATGGTGCATGTCTATTTTTCATTATGAAAAGCTTTTGGAGTTATGGAGCTGTTTTAAGGAGTGCACTATATGGAGTCTTGTTGAACTATAAGTCTAAGGATGTGTACCTTAGTGTTCTTGAAGGTTATCGCTTTGCATGTGGTTTCTTGGAAGGAAAGAAGGATGGAGATCCAAGCTTGTGGATCATGGTTGGATGCTTATCCACCAAGGAAGGCTACATAGCCTTTACACTCTCGAAGGTGTTTGAGCATGGAGATGTTATTGCTTTTCATGAAGATCTAGTTTCAATCTTGTAAGGGGCCGAGAGCACATCATCTTATGATGCATCACAAGTCATTGCTATGGAGAAAAGACAACTTATGATGTGGTCGAGATTTGAGGAGGAGTATCCTCAACATGTAAATTTAAGAAGATCTTTATGTTACAAGGCCGAGCCCTTGTTGTTCTTATTTCATGGAAAAGAAAGAACAAGTAAAGGTGGTATTCATTTTATTCTACTCACCTATGGTTCTCTTTCTTTGATTGATGATATATCTTGCTTAGTTGAGATTTGCTTATCTCAAAGATCAAGTAAGACTATTCTAGTTTTGAATGAAGTCTTTAATTTGGAATTGATTCTTGTCATTGATGACCTAATTATGTTTTCAAAACATCTAGAAAGCAAGATATTGTATCATCATTTGTATGCTCTTAAATTGAATAAGAGCAAGTATGAGTTTAGTACTCATAGTTTGAAAAAAGGAGTTTTTTCATGTTTTGAGGCATATTGTGAACTTCTTTTGAGAGTAAGTGAAATATCCAATGAGGACACTTACATCATTAAGAAAGTATTTAGACTCAATTTGATCAAGTTAGAGTATGGTTTCAAGATTAGATCCATTTTGGATAGAGTTCTTAGAGATTCGACTAATGAAGCTAGTGTGCTTAATCTTGAATATTGCTCATGGTATAATTTTGATCTATATGATCTTTGTGATCATGATGAGGCTTTTAGGCCTCGGATTTTTCAGATTTTTAAGCAGTCATCCTCATGCAAAAGGACTTTGCAAACCCAAAATCTACATCAGGCATGGAGGAGGCATATTGACATAGCGGCAGATTGGTGGAATATTTTTCGAAGGCATTTGGAAAAGATTTCTATCCAAGAGATCTTATTATGGATTTGGTAAGCGTGTTGCTATGATGGATTCTTTGATCATATTCACTTCAAATGCAAAGCAAAGAATCCACACACACAAAGGATCTTCATCAACATGAGATAGATATATTATAAGGAGGAGTGTGAAGAATTGCAAAACAAAACTATCTTACATATGTTGATTTTGGGAGATCTACCCATGTAAATTGATTGTACATATTGAATAGGGTGACTTTGGGTTAGGTAGATCAAGTTCCAATGACATGCATAAAGTCTAGTTGGTCTAGTATGACATGCAACAATGCTCACACTGTCTAGTTTGACATGCATGTAGATTTACACATGGAAATGGTCTAATATGACCTTGTAGAAACTCGAGCCATCATAAATGCATTGTGTCCTAAGTTTCCATTGTGACATGCAAGGCATGCAAATATAGTAGGTAGAAGCTAGGTGCAAATTCTGCATGCAAGCTGTTAGGTGTCACTATGATAGTAATTTACACTTGAATAGGTGTAGGAAATGCATTGAATGCTAGTAGTACCATGAATTTTGCTCTCCTATATATGTACATATGGTTCTCATTGTGTGTGTGCCAACGAGCTAGGAGACCAACAAGATTGAACTATAATCTATTGAATCTAGGTCTAGCTCAAGCACTGTTTGAAAAGTGGGGATTGGATGACATCGGTCCAATTCATCCAGCCGCAAGGAGTTCACAAGTTTGATATATTATTGTGGCCATAGATTACCTCACGAAATGGGTAGAAGCCAAGGCAGTGCGAACAGTTGACGCTCGAGCGCTGATGCTCGAGCGACTGCCAAGTTCCTCTATGAAAACATCATTGTGCACTACAGATGCCCGGTGGAGATAGTCAGCAATCGTGGGAGCCATTTCATCAATGAGACCATCAAGGTCCTATTGGAGGAATTCTTCATGATCCATCGATTCAGCACACCTTATTATCCTCATGGTAATGGGTAGGCAGAATCATCCAACAAGATCTTGTGTAGCATAATGACAAAAATAGTTGAAGCTAGCAGATCTGATTGGAGCACAAGTTACATGTTGCGTTGTGGGCATTCGAGCCAGCATATAAGGAAACCATTGATTAAACACCTTTCCAACTGGTATATGGTCAGGATGCAGTAATGCTAGTGGTGTTTTTGGTACCTTCATTGTGAGTTGACACAATACAACGTCTTGATGAGTCCAGATCTCTACAATTGTGACATAAAGCATTACACAAACTTTGCAAAACACACTTATTAGTTGTGCATGCATTGACAATTGAGATTCACCAGAAGCTGAGTGAGTGAAATCGCTCTTTGGGATGACTACTCCAGAAAGCTAATGACGAAGCCTAGTCATTAGAAAATAGCAATAAGGCGCTTTAGGCAAAATCTGCAGAATTGCAGAACACTTTTGATTCGTTATCAATTGAGTAATAAGGTCAAGTTAGAAAAAGCCTCCCTGAAGACCGCGTTTCATGATGAGAGCATGAAGAGATTAAAGACAAAAACTACCTTATAGCTATGCAACAGCGCTGGGCCTATTCATATCGATACCTTGAAGCTGCAGTCCTTTCAAGATCAGATGCTAGACAATTTCCGAGTCAAGTTTCTACTCCCGCTTAAGGATGAAAAAGCACTCATCAAAGAAGAACTTGTGGAGCTGAAGAAGATTTCTATTGAGACAACTACCTGCTCCAGGCCAGATACACACAAGGAATACTCATAGGTCCTACCGAGAATTGATGATTTCGTGAAGCAGGTCCAGGCAACCCAAAAATCTATAGGAGTGGAAGATCATTTGGAGTACGCGAAAGCCTGCATCAAGATCTCCAACTTGCACAAGGAGGTATCATACTTCAAGCAACAACTCAAAGACCAGAAACTCGCTACCAACGTCCATCAACAGGACGTTCAGGAAGAACTGCCTAAGGCTAAGCGATCAAAGAGAAATCAATTGAAGGTATGTGCAGATCACTTTCAACTTTTTTTCTGAACGATTCTGGAAGTGGAGTCCTTGCCATTTCAATATCGAATTATAGTGGCATATGGATTACTTGATGCTACCAAGCTTGATAGGCATTCAAGAATTGGCAGTCGGAGTGAGAAAAGGAAGATTTTCTCTAGTTCTGGGACCAACTGAGCATAGAACAGGAATGATGTCTATGCTGGGCCATAATCCAAGGGAAGCTCAAAGTTATACCATTCGGATCAGTGAGTTGTACATAGGCTCAACATTTTTGTATGCATTGGAGTACATCCGTATAAAGGAGTACCAGTTTTGAAGGAAGCTTGCTCAATTCAAGTTATATTTACCAGATGGCTAGGCAAATATCAAAGAATTCGACGATGCAGGTCTCTTGTTGAATATTAACATGGCGTATCCAGAGCTGTACAATATCTACACCGACTGGGAGCACGACTTTTCAAGCTATTTTGTGGAAATTAAGCATAATTTTTAGAATAGATTGAAATCACGAGAACATAGAACATTTTGTACATATACTCTAAAGAAGATTTTTAATCAGTACAAGAATATTTCGATGGCTCTTTGCTTCTTGTAAGATTTTTGCCCTATGGCAACTTACCTATCGGGAGGTATATTAGAGCAAGATAAGATGTATTGTTGTTCCAGTGCCAAAAAGATCTAGAGATGGCATAGTAGTTACACAAAGACCTTAATACATTAAGTCTTTTTCTTGTATATTGCATTTCAGACTATGTGATGCTGACTTTAATATGTGATGATGCTTATTTTATGGTTGCTGAAATATCAAGTAAAGGTTATCAACTCAACAAATGAAGAAATATCTCTACTTCTGACCTAACAAAGATCTTTGACATGAAAATATTCTTTTCTAAGGAATAAATAATTCTCGAAATGAAAACTTTCTGTTCACAAAGACATTTCACATTTGAGGTGGGGGGTATGTGATACCACACATTTGTGTATTTACTTTGAAATAACAATATATACTTGGAAATGAGAATATGCACTGGACAAATATATATTATGAAGAAGCCTATATCATTTTTCGGATGTAATTGCTAAGGACCTGTCAAGGCCCCTGAAATGAAACAACATTGGTAATACAAAGCGACTACATTCGTATCACCATAATAGACCATCAATTGTACAATTACATGTACTTGTAGCTTATATGCTAATTAGAATTTATAAATGGAGCGATGCACCAGGAATTTCAAGTGGTGTGTTTGTTTGTTCCGTAGGCTATAAATACAAACACACTTCATTCTTGCGAAAGAAAGAGAGTTATTGTATGTTTGATATTGAAGAAGTGAATAGAGCATCTAAGGTTATTTCCTTTAATCTCCGTTCTTCGCACTACTG
Organism: Diphasiastrum complanatum; assembly: GCA_029204225.1. NCBI lineage: Eukaryota > Viridiplantae > Streptophyta > Lycopodiopsida > Lycopodiales > Lycopodiaceae > Diphasiastrum > Diphasiastrum complanatum. The sequence goes on from CM055102.1 coordinate 50,220,842, forward strand.
CGTGTGAGTGACTTCGAGTCTACTAGCAATCTCGTACTCTTTAAACTAATTCACCCATCTGTGCGAATACTTTGTGTTTCACATTCGAGTGAAGTATCCCTTGGTGTAGTTTTCCACAGTCACTGATAGAGAAGTATGTATGCATGTGAATTGTTAGTCCCTGCCTGAGGAATTGAGTTATTGATCTGTATTCGTGTTGTAACAAAGATAATTGTTTCTAATATATTCACGAACTATTTGAGTTCTTTAACCGTGACTGGACTTTAGTTGTTGAGGACTTTTGTCTAGAACACATGAGTTCATGAATAAGATTAATTATTTGTCTGTTCGTACATGATTGCATTGAACATAACACAAATCCTTGCTGACAACTTATTCGATTGCATCCCCGCTAGAACTACTGATTGTTGTATGACAATGAGGTTAAGAGGTGCACTAGTTCCAGGTTTAAATGGACAGTTCTTGAAACAGTGTCCATAACCGCAATCCCGGCAGGAGGTTGTATATTGTCCTTTGTAGGGACATTCTACAATTTTGTGTCTTTCGTCGCACCCGTAGCAGCCGTAATTTCCTCCACCTTGACGTTGAGTTTGAGTTGCATAGGCCAAAACATATTCATTTATGGCAGGATCCATAAATGGTTCATCTGGTCCGTACCACTGCTGCTGCTCAGGTTGAGATGGCACTTGCATTTCTCGTTCCATTGTTGTAAGGTTTACATGGGCCACTTGTTGATTGGTTGGCCCTAGTGGAGCAGGTAAGGCCATGCGTTGTGGTTGATTGGGTGTGCCATGCCTTGGTGCCACGTTAGGTGCCCCTTGATGATAAGGATAAGAAGTCTGATAAGGACTTCTCTTCTGTTGAACAACCCTGGGGTTAAACGGGCAAAAAGCCGTATCGTGCGATGTTGCATTGCACAGATGGCAGAATCTATGTGTCAGTCTTAGATTTTGCTTTAGGACTGGACACTCGTTCGCTGTATGGTTTTTCATGCATACTGAACACCATACATTTTCTCGTCGAGGATACTACAGTTGGTTTAGTTCCTATTGATGTGGAGTTATTCCTTGTAAGGCCTTCAGTTTCTGGTCAAACTATGTCATAAGGTTGACACAACCACACTCCTGTGTTAGCTGTTACGCGAGCACAGAAGAGGAAGGAAGTGGCTTGGGAGCAAGAGTGTGAGCAGATGAAACAACTTACGGCGTAGTTTGACCAGAAACTAAAGGCCTTACAAGGAGTAACTTCACATCAACAGGAACCAAACCAACTGTAGTATCCTCGACGAGAAAATGTATGGTGTCCAGTATGCATGCAAAACCATAAAGCGAACAAGTGTCCAGTCCTAAAGCAAAATTTGAGACTGACACATAGATTCTGTCATCTATGCAATGCAACATCGCACGATACGGCATTTTGCCCGTTTAACCCTCGGATTGTTCAACAGAAGAGAAGTCCTTATCAGACTCCCTATCCTTATCATCAAGGGGCACCCAACGCGGCACCAAGGTACAATGCACCATATCACCCACAGCGTATGGCCTTACCTGCTCCACCAGGGCCAGCCAATCAACAAGTGGCCCATGTAAATCTGACAACAATAGAACTAGAGATGCAATTGCCATCTCAACCTGAGCAGCAGCAATGGTACGGACCAAATGAACCATTCATGGATCCTGCCATAAATGAATATGTTTCGACCTATGCAGCTAAAACTCAGCGCCAAGACGAAAGAAATTACGGCTGCTACGGGTGCGGCGAGAGACATAGAATTGCAGAATGTCCCTACAAAGGACAATATACACCCTCCTGCCGGGATTGCGGTTATGGATACTGTTTTAAGAATTGTCCCTTTAAACCTGGAACCAGTGCACCTCTTAACCTCATTGTCATACAACAATCAGTAGTTCCAACGGGGATGCAATCGAAGGTTCGACACGACCACACTCATATGTTAGCTGTTACGTGAGCACAGAAGAGGAAGGAAGTGGCCTCCTCACCACCACCATCGGTCACTGACGACCAACCCTCAACTTCAGTGCCATATCCAAATGTGAGGGAAGAGAGAAGACAGTACCAGAAAATAAGACACTGGGTACAAAAAGCACAAGAGGAGGAAAAAGAGCAAGAATGAAACAATCCCACAGAACTTCGAGTCGGCGTCGAACGGGTACCGCAAATGGGCTCACCACTGCGCACTGATCAGAATGATCGGTTGCACCAACATGAACCACCTTCTCACATGGTGGAGCCTGAGGAACCACGCAGTGAAAGGCTCACACTCTTGCTGTCAAGCCACGTTAGTTTACCACTTGGAGAACTACTGCGGATTGCACCACAAGCGAAAAGCCTTTTAGCGGAATGGGCCAACGTGGATGAGGAGCCAGTAGCGCCTGAGCCCATCTATTGTGCGGGCTATGATGAAACAAGTAACGTCCTCCACATCGGAGCAGCATGGGAAAGTGAGGAACACAACATCACTTTGCCAATCAAACACAAGAGATACGAGGACGAGGCGGCAGTGGTAGATGGAGGATCGGGTGTCAATCTGATCTCCACTACTTTGTACAAAAAATGGTAATTACAAGGAAAGAAGCCAGCCAGATTCACCATCAAGCTAGCAGATCAATCCTGTGTGAAACCAAAAGGTGTAGTTGCTGATATTCCCATAAAGATAGCAGGCATGTAGTATGTGATTACTTTTGTGGTCATGGATATACCTGAATCTCTATCTGCATACCGTGTTTTATCGGGAAGAACATGGTTGAGAGCTGCGCAAGTAGTACACAACTGGGGTACTGGGAAACTCACCTTCGAGAACAGAGAACATGATATAAAGGTAGATCCAACCACATGGGCGGTGAAACCTATTGCACCCAAAGCTGATGACGGATCATCCACGATAGATCATACGATTGACCGCCCAAGGCCAGCCAAGGGAGGTCACTATCATTCAGAGATGGATGTCATCAGATGGATGGATGCATTAGCAACTATTGACTGCCAGACATGTCAATATAAATCAAACCCAGAACCGATTACATCTTCACCCAAATGTTATACTATGGACACACCAATCACATTTGGGGTGAATATGATAAACGTAACATGGCTATCAAAGGAGCCGATTGAGAACCCAGTGGACGATGATCTAGTCCCTTGGCAACATGCTCTAACTTATAATAAGGAGATTGAGCTAACTAATGAACAAATCCTACACCACATGGACCCACATCGTTATGGAACCAAGAAGGTACCAGCTCAACCACCACAAAGGTCTGCTATGGCGAAAGTCTCAAAGATCGATCCACCCAAGGCACCTGTGAATAAGAAGTGTGAAAAAGAAAAAAAAATCAGTTGAAGCAATGCTACAACCAGGTGATCCGATGGAGTGACCTACCCGAAGAGGCAATAGCTGCAGTAGACGTTGATATTCGCAACCATGAGACGAATGTCATAGCAGTCTCGAAGAAAGACAACAAGGATGAACCCACCAAAATGACAAAAAATGGCAAAAAGAAGGTGTTGGATTCCTTGAAGTCAATCAAGTTAGACTCAGATACAGCGTCATTTTCTACACAGGTGACAGAAAATAAAAAAATGACCAGTCGGGCCAAGATCAACATGCTGAAAGAGGAATGTCTACGAGCTCCAGTTCACGAGATGCTTGATACTTTGAAGAATTATACATTGGACGACGTGGTGATCATGATGCCACAAGCCCAACGAGAATCTGATCAAAGTCAGGCACCAGCAGAACAAGTCTTCGAGAGACCTACGCGAGCACAACCGATGAATCTTGACTAACAATGGTTACCTGATAGAAGCTATCACGGAACCCATCATTCAGGCAGTTGTGCATCTGTTGAATAACTTTCTGATTATTTCAACATTTCGCAAGGACATAATCCAGTCTATGCTGATAAGTCAGATAGTGGAATCCTTTCTGGAATTCCCTAACCCCTCCATTGTGCCATACGATTGGCATAGCTTCCTTATTCGAGAACTAACAAAATCCATCAAACCCAGCAACTGTGAGCGAATCGCAGCAGGCCCCTTGTTGTGTAACTTTGCCTGTGCACTTCTCGAGGCAAAAGTGCGCGGTTTCCAATGCTCATCTCTCCTGTCTACCCTTGTGCCACATACTAACCTTTACCCACCATCTCAAGCATCTACCTCCTCCCAACCTGCAGTCATTAACACAACGGCCAGCAAATGAATGCGTGGCACTGCCTCTACATCTACATCTCCACTATTACCCAAAGTCGTGTCTCCACTGCAACACTAATTACTCCATCAACCACCACCACTTCTTCTTCTGTGCAGCCCCCCACTCCAATTTATGTTGTCGCTACCTCTCTTCCTATTCCATCCACATCTGTTTCTGTCTCCGTATCTGTTTCTTCTGTTGATACTACTCCTACTTCACTTCCAGTGTCCGCTGCTCCATCCATCACCATCGCATCCTCCATTACTCCTGCCACCACCGTTGCTACTCTCACATTCAACCCTTCTGATTCGCAACTGTCCCCCGACACTCTGGCATGGATGCAAATTATCAATTTTTCACCCCCATGCCAGACACTTTCTTCTCCATCCTCACCTTCTTCCATACTCCACACCACCCTTCAGTTCCCCACTGTTCCTCCCATCCTCTTGTTCGGACAAACCGTCCTCGCCCCTGTTTCCACAGTTGTTTCTCACACCCCACCCGCTTCGCCAAAGGTTGCCGAGGGCAGCCAACTGCTGCTTGATGACGCATTTGTACAAACAGTTTTTGTAGCATCACCAGATCGGGCTGACCCTATCACCCCAGATGGCATCAGGACAAATGAAAACCTGATCGAAGACAATGATGACGGATTTCCACAAGTCATCGGGGCCGGTATAACACAAGCCCCTGCTAGTGCCAGTGTACCAGCTGCTCCCACGGATCTAACGACGGCGTACCAGACCCTAGGAAAATACATCCTAGATGCGGTAGCAACCAAAGCTATTCTAGAAAGCAAGGTACTACAGTTGGCGACAAGTAATACACAGCTGCGAGCAGACCTCACCAAGCTGCAGCAAGAGCTGATTCTGACTCAGCAACATGAACAAGCAGGGCACCAGGCGATTGCCAAGCTGCAGCAGAAGGAGGAGGGCCTAAACAAATATATTCAAATCCTCTCCAAAGCGCTGATTGAGGCCTCCACAAAGGTGCGGGAGCTTCAAGCTGAAGCATCCCAATGGCTTTCCCCCATCCAGACGCAACTTACACTTTTGGAAGCAGAGAACACACGCCTAGGGACAGAGGCTAAAGCCTTACAAGACGAGAAGCTCGTCTGGTTAGCTCAATCTCCACCGGACACAAGGCCACTTTCCCAATCAGAGATGAATCTTCTACGACGTCAGGTGCAGACTTATAGCCAAACCCTCAACAGCTACCATGCGGAGTTCAATAAGTATCGGACAAGCGCAATGCAAGAGCTCGCCCAGGCCAAGCAAGCCCTCAAGGCATGCCAAAAATACATGGAAACGAAGGCCCAGCCCACCCCGATGGTAATTCCACCGCCACCTAATTTTGACGCTGCACAGGCTAGTACCAGCCAAGATCAGAGCCAACAGGCAGCAGGGGTATTTCAACCAGATCAAGGGTCCGAAGGCCAAGACCAAGGGCAGACAGATGTGGCCGCTGAGACACGAGACCAGAGCCAAGGCACAATCACCAACCAGAGCCAAGCAACATCATTCAGAGGGTCACAAACAATATCTGCCAACCGGGCCTTCCGAAGACCGAAATCCATGGAGGAGAACATTAATGAATTTTTATCCAAATATCCCCACGAGTCATCAAGAGGTGGCTGGCAGATACCATTCTCAGCTCAGACCATCAAGAGAAAAGAGCTGCAAGCCTTACCCGCCCTCCAACCACAACTGGAGTGGCGACAACAGTTATTTGAGAGAGACCTTGCAGCCATCAGAGCTTACGTGACGAGTCCGCAACAGTTACGGGTGAACGCGCATTTCTTGCCACTTTGAACCCACACATACCCTTTGCCTTGCGCTTAGACGTCCAGAGAGATTTGTCCTTACCTTTGTCTCATTTGGCTTCCAACCCTTCTGATATCGCAGCTTGGCATGTCTTTTTGCTTTTTCCTTTCTGGTGTTTGCCTCTACCTCCTCGGGCTGGTGATGCTGGTCACAGGAAGACTTGCAACAAGATTCATCTCTTTATGTCAGGAGATTGGAAAAATTTGCAAGAAGAGCATTTCCTTCGTTGTCATGTGCTTGCTGTTCATCGGGATTCAACTTCGGATGGTGTTTCTATACCCCCTGTTCATCGTCGGTTGCGCCGTGTTTTACTTGGGCAAATGGGTGAGTATTCTCGTTCAGCTCATGCTCTAGCTCCTACTAGTCCAGCTTCTCCTTCTGTTGCCACTCTTCAGACTTTGGAGCTTCTTCATCCACCGGCAAATGACTATCTTCTATCTTTCATTGAAGACTTTGAATCTAATTCTGATTTGCAGCTCTCAGAATCTCATTTTCTTAATGCTTTTCTACGCAACCCTCATCTGTCAATTGGGGGTCCTTTTGGTATGGTTTTTGAGCATCTTCGTGACTATTTCTCTCTTGATGATTCTGCTAGCGGGTTTGGTTTGCTCTTCTGTAGCATGTGGGCATATTCCTCTTTGTATTCCGCGTATTCTTGGTGCTGCTCGTTTGATAACATTGGATAAGCTTGGCGGTGGCGTGCATCCCATTGTTGTTGGAGAGGATTTATACAGTTTCTAGGGCTCTTGGTTTTCAGCTTCATGACAGTTTTCATGACCACATATTTCCTCATCAGTTTGGTTGTGCTACTCTTGGCGGTTGCGAGACAGTCACACATGCTTTGCATGCTACCTTGGATCTTCATCCTGATTGGGTTGTCCTTCAAGTGGATGTTGAAAATGTTTTCAATTCTATTTCCCGAGGGGCCATTTTCCAAGTACTTCATGCGGCTAACGGTCTTCTCGCTCAGCTCATCCTATTTGTTCGCTCTTTTTATTCCATGGATGCGCCTCTATATTTCAGTCATGCTTCTCACTCGGGTGATGTTTCGGTTATCCCTTCTACTGATGGTATCAGGAAAAGTGATCCCTTGGGTGGTGTTCTTTTTGCTTTGGTGCACTTTCAAGCATTGCATGCTTCTTCTGCTACTTTTCCTTCTTGTTTGTTTCCCTCTATTGCTAATGACACGCATATTATGGGATCTGCTAATGACATCTTTTCGGCTTTCCTACATTTCTCTCATCAATTTTCGGCTTTGGGCCTCACTGTGAATCCCTCTAAGTGTGTTGCTTGGTGTCCTAAGAGCCTCCTTCCTGAGCTCCCTTTACCTACAGGTTTCAATACCCTGGTTGATGGGATTTGAGCGCTTGGTATTCCTATAGGTTTCTCAGACTTTGTTCCTCTTTGCAGGACACTTTGGGCGTGCATCTTCGTCACGCTGATTTGCTACCAAAGCTTGGCAATGCTCAAGTTGCTCTAGGGATTCTCACTCAATGCTTTGCTCAACGGCCAAATTATATTCTACGGTGTGTTCCTCCCTCTCCTGAAGTTTTGGCTTTGCTACAGAATTTCAATAATACTTTATCAGATATATTGGGTCGCTTGATGGGTTCAGAATCCTTTCATATTTCCAATGGTCAGTTCGTTAAGCGACAAGTCTCTCTTCCGGCTTCTTTCGGAGGTGTTGGTCTTAGTTGCACAACTTCTATTGCTCCAGCTGCTTTTATGGAAAGTTGGGACCTTTTTGCCTTTGCACTTATCTCTCGGTTTCAGCAGGACAACAAGCCCATCCTTCTTGATTTAGTAGCTCATGTGGAAACGGGCATTCTTCCTTTCCAACAACATTTTTGTGCAGCCAAGGATCTCATCCCTCCACCTGTTTGAGCTTCTTTGCCTCCCTTTGAGACTTTGCTTAGCCATTAGCGTGCTCAAAAGTATCTTCTGGAGCGCTTCCACTCACATGCTTTCACTCAGCTTCTCAGTGATTCACCTTCCGATGAGACTCGGGCTCGCTGGTGCTTGGCTTCTTGCGCACCCTATTGTTTCACACTTGTGCCTTCTTCAGAGTTATTTGTCATCGCTCTTTGGGTTAGATTGGGTCTTCCTCATCCAATGCTGACAGGTTTGACAAAATGAACCTGTGGTCACCCTCTTGGTTCTATTGGCACTCATCTCATGCGTTGCCCTTCTGGCGGAGAGCGCACTGCAACTCATGATTCCATTCGCGATGTATTGGCATATATTGCACATGAGTGCGACTTTCATGTTGTCCCCTGGAGCAGACCCACATCTTGCATGTGTCTAATGCACAGTCGCCTCAGTGTCGAGTTGATCTCGTTCTTTCACGCGAGGGGATTTGCACACTTGGGGATGTTGTTGTTGCTGATCCTTCACGGCCTGACCTCCTTTGTCGTTCTTCAACTACTCAAGGTGTCGCTGTTTCTCATGCAACTCAAGATAAAGAGCGAGATTATTCACATCGCACTCCTAGAGAAGACTTTATTCCTTTTGCTTTGGAAACATATGGGTGCCTGCATAAGAAATTCAATGATTTTCTATCATCTTGTGGAAGTTTTGCAGCGAAGCTCCAAGGACGTGGTGCCTCACCTTTATCTATCACTACGACTTATTATCGTCAACGAGTATCTATGACTTTACAATGCACTTAGGCACTTGCAATACTTCGATGTGCCATAGTTGCAGGAACGGCTGCTTCACAACTTCTTGCACTACCTAAACTTCCAACTGTCTTAACTATCAACTTACACCAAGCAGTAGGCTTTATGTAGATACTCTGTGAGATTGTTGCTTTGTTATAGTTGTACAGTATCTCAATTTGCCTTATGGCCTTTACGCTTTCAACATGCATTCCTTTGTACTCCAATGGGTTTTCCCATCTTTTATTAATAAAAATAGAAAGTTTATTCTTTGAGAGCTCGAAAGCTTTCATCTACCTAATTGTTCATCACAATAGAAGTACAAGACCTTCCTTCATACTTCTCACCATGTATAGAAGCGAATGGATTTGTGCTACCATTTTGCACACTCCTTAATAAATTTTTGAAATAAAAGCATTAAAAAAAAATGTAATTATTTGATAGTTCTAACTTTGTCTTGATTTTACCACAATCAATTATCAATCCATTCAACAATTTTGATTTCTTGTCCCGAGTTAGATTGATATGACAATTTACTAGTAAATACTAACAACAACTACAAATATAACTATTAAATTTGAGATTCCGGTATCTTATTTTGATTCTACAAATCAATTTATGAATTTGGAAAAATGTTTGAGCCCTAATTATTGGCCCTTGCCTATTTGCAAATAAAAATCTTAATATAATCATCCTCCTAAAATAGCTTGCATCAACAGAACAAAAAACAATACAAAAATTGAAAAGATCAACAAATTTAGTCCAAATGATAAAGTATACACTACTTTTATCGATTTTAGTACACATGTTTGGTTACTTTATTATATTTGATAAATTGGTAACTAAGAAAATTATACTTTAGGAAAAAATAAAAATGAGCAAATTTAATAACAAGTTTTGCTACTTCTAACAAAATTGGCTATTCTACTACTTTTAGCTACATTTTTTGCAAAACAACTAGTGAAAAATACTTGCATGTACTTTTTGGCACTATTTACTCAATATGAGTATGGTCATCAAGTTGATCCATTTGCACCTTACCAAAATTAATAGTAATAGCTTTGTCTAGGCTCATCTAGTCTTACTGATTCTTTTGTCATCCACGGAGACATTCTTTCGATTTAAACCGAGTTAAATCCTACCTAGCAATCATGTAAGGTCTATCTAAAACATCATCCATATATAAGAACCAAGAATGTACCACCTTAGATCTGTGTCTTCATTACATCTCTATGACCAAGCATTTGATATCATACCTTGGAGCCAAGTTTTGAGCTACCGCCTGATGGATCATTAGTTTTGTGTCTAGATGACAACTCGTGTGCAATCAAAGGGATTGGCACAATTCCTATTTCTCTCTCTACAAATAGGAATGTTCATTTGGAGGATGTCTTGTTTATTCCATCTATTACCAAGAATTTGCTTAGCGTGAGCCAATTGCTAAGTAAAGGCCTCACAGCTAAGTTTGATGGAGATGCTTGTATGACTAAAAGGAAGGATATCTTGACTGGAAAAGGTAAAAGGCAAGGGAAGCTATTCAATCTAGATGCTTGTGCTGTTGCTAACCAGGTTGGATGTGTTTCAAGAGAGCAAATGCCTATCGGCCACCCCATTTTGTTGAGGGGTGTAGGGAAAAGATAGCTCCTTCTTGATTCCCTCTTCCTCACAAAGATCTTTCAGCTTATTGGAGATATACTCTCCTCCATTGTCACTTCTAAAGATCTTTATGCTTTGATTATGATGCTTCTCAAGAAAAGTTTTTAACTTAACAAAATCTCTCTGTGTAGATCTTTAACTCTCATTACAAAACTTGAAGCACTTTCATCAACTCTTTGAAAACTAGAAAAGATCTGATTTCTAAGAGTAAGAAGTCTTGATGAGATCTTTGCTTCACAAATGCTCTTAAAGATTTCCCAAGTTGAAGGATTATAAAATGACCCCCAAATAGACTTCCAATCTAAGGAAATGCTAACGGAAGTCGGTCTATACCACAATTACAGCTCAAGCTCCACTGGGTATGGAGTCGAAAATAAGGCCGTTCATGATCACAGGCACTTTCAATAGCAATCGACAAGGCAAATTCCTAACGGTCTACTGACAATTTTTAGATAGCCTAAGGAACTTTGAAATGTACAAGAGATCACGCGTGTAAGCTCTGGTTTTTGAGATACTAATGAGACGTACAAGCATAACTCGTATATAAGCTGAGATTCACTTAACGAGTGAGAGAAAATAGGGTTAGATCTTGAATAAACGCCTAATCTTCATCTCAACCATTTGCATAGGCCTCGAGAATACTTGTTACTGATGGTGATATGGTCTGCAATTAGACCATGAAGATAGTATAAAGTCTCACAAGTTCGGAGTCACGAAGATCTCCAAAACCATGAATTAGAGTCTTTCTCAAATACCATGGGGCCAAAATGTGATGAGGCATGAAGCACCACCTCGCATGAATCCAATTTGGGGAAAACGGCACAAACAACCAATTTCACACTATGCACTGAAACCAAGATTTGAATAGACATGGATGGTGTATTGACGATCTACATACACCACACCTCCTATCTACACTTCGAGTTAGGTTTATAGAAGGTAGGGCTTTTGGAGTTCATGTTGTTAATAGGTCGTGCGTCTCCTAATTAGGAGTATGTCTTAGCCAAAATGTATGACATACAATAGCTTATATGTTTCTCTTTCACTTCAAGTTCATACACTGTTGATTACGTCTTTCATGTTTGGTCTTGGTGTCACAATTTGTCTCTAGTGAGGGTCTAGGGAGGGTCATTCCTGGGTTAAGTAAAATAATCAGATTGGGATTTGTCACTAATAAGGATCTGACTCTAGTGGTTTCTAATCAATGGGTGACAGTCTATTCATCACTTAGTCCTAATGAAAATGCCTCTTGGATTTAGGGTTTGTAACCCACACTCAGGGAAATTATGGAATGGTCTTAAACATGGTCAAGATTAAGAAGGGCCTCAGTAAGGCGCATATAAGGATGGACCGTAGGATATTGGTGAGGGTACGCTAGCAGATCGGAGGAGGGACTGGGCCACAGCAAGGCACAGATCAAAGAGGTAAGGAGCTAAGCAGGGGAGGGAAAGATAGTACGATGGTCGATGGTAGCGAGGAGGGCCGCAAATAGGAGGTGAAGGTCTGTTGGAGCATTGTCGCGGTTAGAAATCCACAGGCAGAGATTAACCAAAGGCCAAACCGGCAGGAAGAGAGAGAGCAAGCCAGATCAGACAGGTAGGGATTGTGGTCGGGTGGGGAACGTGGGCCACTGATAGGTTTAGGAAGAAGAAACTGCAAGCAGGAGAGAGAGACAGAGTCACTAGCAGTGAAGAGGACCGCAGGGTAGAAGGAGCGTGGACATTGGAAGGAGAAAGGAGCAGAGCTAGGCAGGGCAGATGCAAACCCACAAACAGCAGGTCACTGGTCAGGGAAGGAGCAAAGGAACAGGGTGTGAGCGTAGACAGGGGTCAGAGACAAGCGACTGATAGATCTGTTTGTCCCTATCTCTCCAACCTGTTTCTTGAGGTTGAGTAGTAGTATCTTGAAATGTATCCTCATGTTTATCACTCGGAAGGTCAATGAATGGATCATCATCAGGTGGTATCCTCACTATACCATCTTTTCCAATGGATGTGTCTATCTTCTCAGCATCCTCGTCTTCATACATCTTGGATTCATCAAAGATAACATCACGGCTTATATGGATTTTGTTTTCGACTGGATCAAAACATCTATAGCCCTTCACACGATTATCATATCCTAGGAATATGCACTTGATAGTTTTTACATCAAGATTATGTCTTTCTTCCTTAGGAATGTGTACAAAGGCCGTACATCCAAAGATTCGCAAGTGGTTCACCTTTGGCTTCTTCTTCGTGAATGCTTCCTCAGGTGTTATCTTTGATATGGCAATGGTAGGACTTCTATTTTGAAGATAGACTGTCGAGCTACATGCTTCTGACCAAAATTTTTTGGTAGTTTCATCTCAGCTAGCATAGATCTGGCACTTTCCACAATCGTACGATTCTTGCGCTCAGCTACACCATTGAGAGCAGGAGTATGAGCTTGCTTAAATTGTCTTTTAATCCCACATTGATCACAAAGATCATTGAAGTCATTAGACTTGTACTCGTCTCCACTATCTGATCTTAAGACTTTGATCTTCCTACCTATCTGATTTTCGACCAATGCTTTGAAGCTCTTGAAGTTATCAAATGCATATGATTTCTTCTTCAAGAAGTAGATCCACGTCTTACGTGACATATCATCAATAAAGGTCATGAAATAGAAGACTTTGCCTAAGGACATGGTCCTAATAGGCCCGCATAAATCTGTGTGGATTAAATCCAGGATGTTCTTTGCTCTTGCAACACCCCCTTTATTGAACTTCTCTCAATGCTACTTCCCATATACACAAGATCCGCACATCGATTTCAAGTGATCTTCTATGGTAGGTAATCCTGTTACCATCTCCAATTTTCTCATCGAACTAACGCTTCCCAAGTTCAAGTGACCAAGCCTCTTATGCCACAACTCAGTTTGCAAAGGAATGGACGATACAAGTCCATGTTGCCCCTTAATTGTAGCATTCAACATGTACAATTTTGTATTGGGCTCTCTTACTCCAACCGCAATAACTTTGAACTTTTGGTTCACATCCTTCACTAAGCAACGATTGTGGGCGAATTCTACTTTCAACTTTTGATCAGTACAACAAAAGTAGATTTTTCTTCAAACCTGGTACGTAAAGTACCTCCCTGATCATCCTGCTTTTGCCATCAGGTAGTTGGATTGAAACGGTGCCTATCCCCTTGATCTTGCACACCTCACCATTTGCTTGTGAAATAGATGTTCCATTATCCAACACCTTCAAACTACTGAACCAATTCTTGTTACCTGTCATGTGTCTTGTGGCTCCTGAGTCAATATACCATGCTTGATCATCTTGATTAGATGACAATGTAGATATGAAGATGCTAGAGTCTTCAATCTCACCCTCATCGACAAGGTTACCTGCTTGTTTTGGTTTCCCCTTGTCTTGTTCTGCCAGGAATTTGCGACATTCACTATTCCAATGGCTCTTTTTACCACAATGGAAGCACTTGTCTTTCTTCTTAGTTTTATTGGAAGATCCCTCGTCCTCTTGAGACTTGGCAAATTGCTGCTTAGACTTCTTCTTGCCCTTGCCCTTGCCTTGTTTTTGGCATGTCGCAAGTGCCTGATCGTCAGTATTTTGACATCTAGCTTTCACCATTTCTCGTCGTTGCTCTTCCTGCATCAAGATTCCTGTGAGCTCGTCAAAGGTTGGCAGCATTTCTCTTGATGCTATTCCACTCACAAACATCTGATAGGGTTCTGCAATGCCACACAATGCATTGTGCACCAGCTCCACATCATGTATGCACTCACCAATAGAATGTAGGTCATCTCTCATTGTCTTAATTCTGGTCATATACGTCTGAATGTGCTCTACTTGTTCCATGCGGGCACTATTCAACTTTGACTTCAGAAACATGATTCTTGACGGATTTGATGTCTCGAACTGCTCCTTTAGCACATCCCTGTTGTCTGGGTGTAATAGCATCACAAATGTGGGTAATGATGTGATCCTTCATTGACAAGTTAATGAAGGTCAAAGCTTTCCTCATCTTTTTGTTGAACACTTTGATGTCTGCTTCATTTGGCGGCCTTCTCTCATCACCTGTGACGACTTCCCACACGTCTTTCTCCATCAGTATGTTTTTCATTTTGAATATCCACACTGCATAGTTGGAAATCCCGTCCAATTTGCTACTTTCACTCAAAATGGATTTTCCCATGTTTGCCATCGCAAAACTGCTTGAAACTTCTGCCTTAGGCTAAGAACAGTATGCCGAGGCCAACAGTGATGTCAAAAGTTGAAAATAATGACCTGCACTTTTTTCCTTACCAGGCCAGTCGCCGCTTTCCCACCAATTTGAAAGCCAATTCGACGCCTTCCGAAATGCACTCAGTCGTCAACTCCCAACAACGTGCCCAATGGAATGGTGAAATCACTTCTGGCGTACTCCGAACACTTTCAATGGTGAAATCACTTTGTTTTGCTGTACCATACTTGCAGGTATAGTCCGAGTGCCCTTCCTTTGGAGGTTATAGCCTTTGGTTTGGGTCAAAACGGGCAAAGAACCCAAAAATAGGGACTTTTCTAGTTTTTGAACTGTTTTTTCACCTTGAAGAAACTTCACTTTTCACTTGTGAAGGGGCCCAGCTCAACTTTCAATATGAAAACTTTTAATGAAGTTGAAGGCCAGAATGCACTTCACTTCTTCAGGGCCCTGTTCAAAGCCCATCCAATGGCTGAACCAAATCTTGTGGTCCAAGTTTCTCTCCCATCACAAATTTTGGACCGTCAATCATTTAACACCTCATCCAAAGGTCCAAACTGCATCTGGGCGTTGAACAACACTCCTACAATCGCTATAGTCTTCGAGACACTACAATATCCATCACTTTGGGCGCGCAACAGCCCGCGACCTCCCTATCTGCGGCCGCGCCTCCCCACTCTCAAAATTGTCTGATCTAACTCACCTGTGGATCGTTTTGAGCACGATCTAAGGCCTGGAACAGGGTCGCCCTACTGATTCCAAGACTGTAGAGTGTTCAGTCAAGAAATTCCATGGAGAAACGATGATTTTAGCTCAACTTGACAAAGTGGCTTTTTCACCTTTTTGCCGTGAATCTGCTAGGTTAACTGCTGGAGACAAATCTCTGACATAAACCTCAGAATTTCTCCATGGCTAGTTGACAATGTGATTAGCTTCCTTCCTGTCCTTATGGCATCCAAAACGGTGCACAAACAGCGAAGAAATCACCAGTTATGTATAAAAATTGTAACTCCAAGCCCGGTTTCAATTTTCAGCTGGCTTCAAAATTGTCAATTTTTCACCAAATTTTTTCTTGTCTGATGCTATGCACAGGCTAATAATCCCTCTGCTGAGCTTAGCAAGCCTCTATAAATTAGAAATCGTGCACTAGTGCTTCTCTTTCCATCTTCAACTCGTCGTAAACCCCGAACTCTCAGAAGACAATTCTCTTGAAGCTCTCTTCAACGGCGATGCTGTACTGTGTACACTCCCTGTACGGCTCTGATACCAACTAAGAATTTGCTTTGCACAAGAACACAGATCATGCTACATAGTAACACAAATAGAAAACACTCTCCACAACATGCTCACATGGCAACTATATTTCTCAAAATGAAATTACACTGTACATATAGTTGTTCACTCAGGCAACCCATGCATGACTTAGGTTGCCGTTGGCGGGACGCGCGTCCCGTCGACTTGCCTCGTGGCGAGGCCAACTGATCCTTATCCACTGATAGGACCCACAGTACAACAACACAGTGATTCTACTTTAATTCTAACTGTAATGACATTAGTAAATGTTTAAAAAAACTAATTACTGTAGGAAAAAGTCTAAAACAATTTCATTTCTGTCCTAAACCTGGGCTGAATATCTAATATATCAAAAATCATTTCCTAGTATATGAACTAGTACTAGTCTGATCTATTGAATATAATTCACCATAGGATTTAACTGGAAATGAAGTCAGTTATTTTCTTTTTTATTGACTGGTTTGGCATTACTCCGTTAATATTGACAAAACCTATCCAAACATGAAATTACATGAATGGAAATCCCATCCATAGATTTTCAGTAATTCTTGAACCGTATCCTGTCAAATTTACTGACTAGATAAAGAATAGTATTGCCAGTCATTCAACCTGGTCATTTCATATTGTTTGACGATTTTAATCACCGGGAAATAATTTAGACTTAGTGAAAACATTGTAATCAATTCTAACTGATAAACTTAGTTTAATCAATTCACTAATCTAAACTGATTCCATAGATAACGAAAAAATGATCGAAATTTCGATTTTTTTGAAAAACTCAATTTTTGCTTTATTTTATGTAATTCGAAAATTCTGACGAAAATATTGTTAGTACAAAAGGCAATTGAAGTCGAAAAAATCGAAACACTATCCAGTTCCTAATGTTACTAACCCAATGTCAAATTGGCATGCAAAGCACACTACATCAGTCAGAAATGTCATTACAGAATTTTTTACGTAAACTTCAGTTTTACGGAATTTGTCAGCCATTGACACCGATTTGTGACCCAATTGTCAGAGCACATGCGTATGACCACTCAAATTGATTGTAAATCCCTCATGCATGTCAGAATCACTCTGAGAATCAGCATGCAACCAATCCATGCAAGCACAGTACTAAAAATTAGGGAAATGACTGGCATGCAATTAGAACAATTTCAAATTTTGCCAATTTTACTCACAAAACTTCAAAACTTCAGATGATCATAACTTTGGCTACAGGACACCAAACTGGGTGCTGTAAAGCTCAGTACATAGGGATACCAAGTGATCAATATGCTTGTCATGTCAGCCTGCAACCTAGCTCCACACGTGCGAGATCAGAGCTTCCAAAAGACTATAGTAGGGCGCACTTTTTGTACACCAAATGATCAAAAAAAGTGCAAACACCTCCCCAAGCTCAGAATTCATGCTACCAACAGTCATAAACTATCAATTAGACTTCCATGAAGCATTCATACTGATCTTAAGATGCAGTATAGGTTGAGAACGAAGATTTCTTGATTTGTAGAAGTCAAAATAGCTTCAAACTTGATGGAGATGGTGCATAAGCCACCGGCCATCAATTCACATGTCTAATAGCTTGTTGGGAAGGTAAAAAAAAATACTAATCATGTTGTAATTAATTTCAGAATGATCTCCTTATGGATTCGGAGAGATCCATCCCCCAAAAATCACCAAAAATGGTCATTTTTTGAACTTTTTTGACTTCCTACAAGTTCAATTCCTGGAATTCTTAGTTCTAACTTCAAGGAAAGCTTCAAAAGACTTTGGTACACCTCTTTACAAGCTCTACTTGGTGTTTTACAGCCACCTACTATCCAACTTTATGAAAAAATACAAAAATGGTGATGTCTGGCTATTTTTTGGTTTTTTCATCACCGTAAAGTGGAAATTCATGACATTCAACTCTTTCTCTAACACATGCAAAACATTTTACAGAACTACAACCATCTAATTGATCTGATCTTGCTGGATTTTGGTTCTTGCTATCTATTTTGTGTCAAAAAGCATGAAAACCCAAGCAAGTTTGACCAAAACATAGCCTAGAATCCTAAATCATTGGAGAGTACCGGCATGCATCATTAATTTCATCATTAATGAACCCTAAAACGAAAGTACACTTGCTGGAAAATTCAGATCTACCAAAGATTTGATCTACATAAGGAAAAGCTCCAAAAAAGCATCACAAATTGGCCTTCAAGGACAATTCTCCATAAAACCACCAAGAATCCAAAGAGTAATGGATCTTAGCAACATGCAAATTGAAACTGGGATAGTGCACCCACTTGCACCCTTGCTATCCACCTTGGAAGAGCATTCCCATGGATCCAATCCAAAATTTCGACGAAAGGTAGCCCTTCTCCATGTTCTCCAATCTTCGTAAGCCTTGCTCTGATACCACTGTAAGGGAAGCTCCCTAAGATCCTGCTTACAAGATAACACAAAATGGAAAACACAATATGGAGCAACCACCCAACCGAGTAGAAGCAACCAATCAACTCTAGAAGCTTCACCCCCAAGCATGAATGTAGAGTGAAAGCCTGGCAATGAATCCATGATCACAATCAGGAGTAGGGCGTGTTTGGCCTCAATATATAGAGCCAAAAGCAACCTGGGCACATAGCCATGCATAGCCCTAAGTTCCCTATACATAGACTCACCTAGAATAGAGTCCTAAGCATGGACCATCTATTCATAGAATTGCTATTGATAACTCTACACATGCATACACTATCTCAAACCTTGTCTAAACTCCATTTAGTGTGTGGCCTCACAAGGATATTAGTTACTTTCGGGTCACATCCAATTTGACGTTGCATAACTAACAGCTTGATTTACTGGAGTACCATGTATCCAAGATTAGGATTATACTGAATCCTACTTATTGGTCATGGACATAACATTCTCTCTTTCTCTCTCTCTCTCTCTCTCTCTCTCTCTCTCTCTCTCTCTCTCTCTCTCTCTCTCTCTCTCTCTCTCTCTCTCTCTCTCTCTCTCTCTCTCTCTCTCTCTCTCTCTCTCTCTCTCTCTCTCTCTCTCTCTCTCTCTCTCTCTCCAAGAAGATGACAATGAGAATGTTGTCCCACACCCCTCCCTGGTCATACGTAGGGGCTCAATGGGCTGAAGTATGACTTTTCAAAAAACTGCCTCTAAAAATAGGGCACTGGCCCAAATTCATTTTTAACACCTAACTTGGCCTCAACTTGCAATTTCAAAGTCAAGTTGGGCCCTATTTACGGTTTCAGTTTTTATGGGCTCACGGCCAAGTTTTTAATTACTAAAACTGTATTACGAAAATACTTGGCACCTCTTAGTCTCGACAAACCCAGAAACCAGGGGCATAGGCCGCATTCATACAATGTAAATTAGCAACTGAACGGTATTTTAATAGCAGTGCAACCGGCCATTATGGGCCATTTACGCGTCATTTTTTAATAGTTCAGTGTCAGCGTAAAACCGCGGCGACGATTTTTCATCGAAAATAGCTTGAAAAAGGGGTCTTTTTCTCCGCAAACAGTGGCGACCTTCACGGGTAAAGAATGGTCCCCATTCTTCGAACTCAACATCTCTAGTTACACAAAGACCAATGAACCAGCCAATAGCATCCTAGGCTGACCCAAAAGCCATACAGCAATATTTCTTCAAGATGAGCAGCAACAGATGACCCCTCTGGACCGGCCAATAGCATCCTAGGCCGATCCAAAAGGGTTCCAATCAGCATAAGATCTTCATGAAGAACAGCATCTCAGGTCTTGCATACAAGGCTTGATAATATTGTAACACAATCAGATCACAAGTAGTAGCTTAGTTTCTTTTCAATTACAATTTAAAATTCTAGTGCCTTATCCATTAGGCCATGGAGTCCCGTCACAGATCATAGGATAAATCATCATAGGGTTTCAAATTTTCACATATCATATGGAGTTCAGAAGCGCCAGGTGCTATGGTTAGTCAAATTTTCCCGACCCTTAGAGGCGTGATGAACTTCTAGGTCAAGACTTTTGTTTTGCTCTTGGCCTCCACTTCCAAGCGTCTCTAACTTGGGTGTTAGTGTTCAATGCTGCCATAACAGGATCTTTAAGTGTCACACCATGGGGTTGACTCCTACTACATTGAGAGTCATCAACCAACATATCCACCCTCTCATCTGGGTTTGACACATCAGGTAATTGGGGTAATATACGACACACATAATGCGTAGATAAACCGATGTCAATGTTGTTGTCAATTACAACTTTCTCATAGTGCTTTGCCATTAAGATTGCATCGTTCACATCGGTCGGACGTTTTTGCCTTATATGAAATTGTACATCAGGCAATAATCCACTTATGAAAGCATCCATTATTAGTTCAATCGGCATTTTATACAAGGTTATGTGCTTATGCACAAACCAACTATGTCTATGAGCATATCTACTCACAGACTCATTGTCATACTGCCTCGTGGTTACCAACTGGTAACAGCAACAATTACATTCATTGTGGGTGAGAATTCATCCAAGAATGCCTTTGCTAGGGTGTCCCACGAGTCCAGATAATGATTTTTAAAAATTTCAATATTGTCGTACCAATCTCGAGCTTCATTGGTTAGGTATAATGGAAATAACAATTTTTAATCTTCAGGTTGTGAGAAACCATCTAGGAAAGAGAAATTCATGAATTTTTGTATGAAAATATCAGCTTTATCACCTCTCTCTCCATCATAATGATCAATGTTCAAGAGATAAACAAGCTTTGGTCTAACACAGAGGGGGTCGCCAACAACTAATGAAAGTTGCACAATATTACGATCAGGTTTAGTTCCTACTTTTCCAACATCGCACTCCAACTCATCAAAATTGGGAACACTGTCAGCGTGATCAAGATGTTCATTAGGGGATCGATGGCCCAGTTCTGACACATCTTCGACAGGCTTTTGATCGTCCATTTCAGGACTTTGGGTAGAACTGTCCACCATATCAGTGAGTATATTGACACTCACATCCTTAGTAATGGATCGTTCCTGATTGTCATTTGCTACAATACCAAATCTTGCTAGGATTTCATCAACTTCAAGTATTGGGTTTTGAATCACAATCGGACTATGATTAATAGTCACAAAATAATTGATTTGTAATGTTGCATTCTCTCCCCTGTGCTCTACACAGATCGGATCACATTGATTTGAATCATCTATTTTAGGATCGGTGTGAAAGGGTGATATTTCAAAAGATTCTTCACTCAAATTATCAAGACAGTCGCACACCACTAAATCCCATTCTTCTTCATGAAAAAATGGTAGATTTTTTGTGGATTCTACTAATGACTTTGATTCATCAATTGAATCATTAAATTTTATACAATCATTGGAAATTTCACCTATGGGTGATTCTCCAAGAAATAAATTTCTATACAGATTTTCTATGGCCTGAGAATCATTCTCATTATAGAATAAAAATCGTCGTCGCACTAGGCACATGGGAATCATGATTATATTTTTTTAATCAATCAATTTTTTTTTAAAGGAACCACCAACACGTCCAGTATTGGTCTAGTTCTCAGTACAACGCCCATTGACCCTACTTGCACAAACCACTACTCCAAACAAACCTCACCATTTTCGGTGCTCAAGCCTTATCCAAAAAGACCTCGAGAGTCACTCATGAAATTGATACAAAAGAGGCTCCGATTGCCGCAAGGCATTCAAACCTTCATAGACAATTTGGATTAAATGAGCTTTTGGCTATGCAAGTTAATGGTCAATTCAACAGAACCGTTTGAAAACACTTTCAAACAACAAACAAGAATTCAAAAGGAGCTCATGCTCCTCCTAGCAGACGCACCACTGAAGGATTAAAAAATGACCCCCAAATAGACTGCCAATCTAAGGAAATGCTAACGGAAGTCGGTCTATACCACAATTACAGCTCAAGCTCCATTGGGTATGGAGTCAAAAATAAGGCCGTTCATGATCACAAGCACTTTCAATGGCAATCGGCAAGGCAAATTCCTAACGGTCTACTGACAATTTTTAGATAGCCTAAGGAACTTTGAAATGTACAAGAGATCACGAGTGTAAGCTCTGGCTTTTGAGATACTGATGAGACGTACAAGCATAGCTCGTATATAAGCTGAGATTCACTTAACGAGTGAGATAAAATAGGGTTAGATCTTGAATAAATGCCTAATCTTCATCTGAACCATTTTCATAGGCTTTGGGAATACTTGTTACTGATGGTGATATGGTCTGCAATTAGACCATGAGGATAGTATAAAGTTTCACAAGTTCGAAGTCACGAAGATCTCCAAAACCATGAGCTGGAGTCTTTTTCACCATGGAGCCAAAATGTGATGAGACATGCAGCACCACCCCGCATGAATCCAATTTGGGGCAAACGGCACAAACAACCAATTTCACACTATGCACTGAAACCAAGATTTAAATAGACATGGATGGTGTATTGACGATTTACAAACACCACACCTCCTATCTACACTTCGAGTTAGGTTTATAGAAGGTAGGGCTTTTGGAGTTCATGTTGTTAATAGGTCGTGCGTCTCCTAATTAGGAGTATGTCTTAGCCAAAATGTATGACATACAACAGCCTATATGTTTCTCTTTCAGTTCAAGTTCATAGATTGTTAATTATGTCTTTCATGTGTGGTCTTGGTGTCACAATTTGTCTCCAGCGAGGGTCCGGGGAGGGTCATTCCTGGGTTAAGTAAAATAATCAGATTGGGATTTGTCACTAATAAGGATTTGACTCTAGTGTTTTCTAACCAATGGGTGACAATCTATTTATCACTTAGTCCTAATGAAAATGCCTCTTGGATTTAGGTTTGTAACCCACGAGGGAAATTATGGAATGGTTTTAAACATTGTCAAGATTAAGAAGGGCCTCATTAAGGCGCATATAAGGATGGGCCGTAGGATATTGGTGAGGGCACGCTAGCAGATCGGAGGAGGGAGCGAGCCACAACAAGGCGCAGATCAGGGAGGTAATGAGCGGAGCAGGGGAGGGAAGGGTAGCACGATGGTCGATGGCAGCGAGGAGGGCCGCAGACAGGAGATGAAGGTCCGCTGGAGCAGGGTCGTGGTTAGAAATCCACAGGCAGCGATTATCCAAAGGCCAAACCCGCAGGAAGAGGGAGAGCGAGCCAGATCAGGAAGGTAGGGATTGTGGTCGGGATCGTGGCCTGCAACCACAGGGTTAGAGGCAATACAACAAATGTCATCAAATCTAATTAAATAAATAATGATCCAAGAAATAAACACAATGCTAAAGGCTGAGAAACAGATCAATAGCAATGAAAATGAAGTAGTTTGCAGCAAAGGCAAAACACAGAAGTTAAAGTAGAAGGCACCAGGCAGTCATCTGCCTCTTCTCCTTTCCTCCTTGTCTTTGTGGGTTTGAACAGAAATTGGAAGTGGAGTAGATGGGAGGCACCAAGCAAAACAACTTCTACTCCTTCCCTTTCTCTCCAAGCTTCTCCACACAAGCTCTCTCTCTCTCTCTCTCTCTCTCTCTCTCTCTCTCTCTCTCCAAGAAGATGACAACATTCACCCCTCTCTGGTCATACGTAGGAGCTCAATGGGCTAGAGGTGCACCCTTTCAAGAAATGGGGCACCTCTTTATGACTTTTCAAAAAATTGCCTCTAAAAATAGGGCACTGGCCAAATTCGTTTTTAACACGTAACTTGGCCTCAACTTGCAATTTCAAAGTCAAGTTGGGCCCTATTTACGGTTTCAGTTTTTATGGACTCATGGCCAAGTTTTTAATTACTAAAACTATATTACGAAAATACTTGGCACCTCCTAGTCCTGACAAACCCGGAAACTAGAGACATAGGCCGCATAAATGGAATTTTCATACAACGTAAATTAGCAAATGAACAGTATTTTAATAGCAGTGCAACCGGCCATTATGGGCCATTTACGCGTCATTTTTTAACACATCTGTGTTACTGTAATAGTGCGCGGCGACGATTTTTCATCGAAAATAGCTTGAAAAATGAGTCTTTTTTCTCGCAAACAGAAGCCTGCTTGGCTAAGTTGCATGAACTTATTTCTCTCAACATCTCATCAGAGATGTTCAATTTGATGATATGAAGAGCAATCCTTGCTCTCTTCTTGAACCTCTGAGCCTCATCACAAGCTTCAGGTTCAACTTCAATTCCTAATACTATGTCCATTACACCATAAAGAACCAACAAAGATTCTATCCTATCCTTCCAAACTGAATAGTTGGAGGTATGTAGTCTCTCACTAGTTTCAAAGAGAAAATCTCCTATAGATGCCATATATGTGAAGACTTCTTGTAAATGGACAACAATATGTTTGAGTTTGTCCTTGATAAACTAAATGTTGCTAATCTCCTCACTATAGGAATTTTTAAAAGGTGTATTACCAAATCCTATGTGAAATCTTGCAACTGAATTTGAGATAGGTCTCAAATATTCCACCAATACAATACAAACTAGATCAAACTCTCAGCTTGAATTGGAGTATAGACAAATTTTGGTTCTTTCTTCTTTTGGCACGTGTGGAATGCTCAAAGACAACACTATTGACTCAAAGATACTCAAATTGTTTGAAGCTGCAATGTATTCAATGACTAAAAACTTTGTCTAGATCTCAAGTTTGTTGAATTGGTATACTCAAAAAAATGGATTTGAATGTGTTGCTTCTCTTTTACGGTAGGAACCAAAAACAATTGGGTATTCTACCAAATCCTATGCATAAACTTGTAACAGTTATGTGAGTTCTTGTTTATAACAAAAAATCAATCACTTTGAATTTGGATCTAGCCTCTATCTCTTGATGAAGCACTTTACAAGTCAGATGTCAAATTTTCACACGAGTTTCAAATGAATGAAAAACACTCTAGAGACACACATGCAACTCAAACACAACACTTTGTGTGAAATGATGTGACTATGACAACAGAATCTTGACTTATCCAATTCTACCTTTGATTGACTACACAAACTGTGAATGATGAATCATGCAAACAAACTGATCAAACCAAACAGTGTCCACTTGGGTTTTGGATCACTCCCTACCCTTCTTTAAGAGCTTATAACTCATACTAGATTCATCAGATAGATTTGGAACTGATTGCAATGGAAAGTAGACTCTTCTAGCTTTCCAGCAAG
Source organism: Diphasiastrum complanatum (assembly GCA_029204225.1). Taxonomy (NCBI): domain Eukaryota; kingdom Viridiplantae; phylum Streptophyta; class Lycopodiopsida; order Lycopodiales; family Lycopodiaceae; genus Diphasiastrum; species Diphasiastrum complanatum. The sequence goes on from CM055102.1 coordinate 50,245,846, forward strand.
CTATAATGTCACTACCTTTGGATCTAACATCAAGGAAATAGAATAAAATGAAGTGCTCTGATTTTCACACATGTGAAAAAGTCAGAATTCCGTACAACCTGTATTCAGACCTAAAAATATCAGTTCTGACCTCATTCATCTAGAAATTGTTCAAGAATAGATAGCGTCATACACCTGATGTTAGTAGCAATAAAAGCATGGTATGGCTTTGATACCATGTGAAAAAACCAACAACTTCACACGTGTGTGGAACCACAACAACAATGTGAATGATCTTTACCATGTTTTATGGTGGCACACAGATCACCTGCAGAGTAATACTACAATCTACCAACAAATTTGAGGCTAGAGCACAATATAGAATGCTACAGATCAAAGCTACATTAATTCCTCACAAATAGGGAAAGTACACGAGCAAAATAATGTATGAAGAAGACACCAATCTCGAATTAGAGATAGAATACAATTACAAGCATTATAGAATGAGATCCAATTTTGACATTATGACCTTACCAAAGCTTGATTCATCATTAAAAATGAATGAGAACCATATGTACATATATAGGAGAGCCAAAATTCATGGTAGTACTAGCATTCAATGCATTCCCTACACCTATTCAAGTCTAAACTACTACCATATTGACACCTAAGAGCTTGCATGCAGAAATTGCACCTAACTTCTACCTACTTTCTCCAAATGTCAAATTTCAAATAGATAATTGTAGAATTGCATGCATGTGTCCATTACTATATTTGCATGCCTTGCATGTTACAATGGAAACTTAGGACACATTTATGATGGCTTGAATTTCTACAAGGCCATATTAGACCATTTCCATGTGTAAATCTACATGCATGTCAATCTAGACATTGTGAACATTGTTGCATGTCATACTAGACCAACTAGACTTTTTGCATGTCAATGGAACTTGATCTACCTAATCCAAACTTGCCCTATTCTACAAGGATATGTGCTCAATTCACACACCTTGGATATGTACAATCAATTTACATGGGTAGAAACCCCAAAATCAACATATGTAAGATAGATATGTTTTACTATTCTTCACACTTATGTGCTATCTTTGCTTGCTTATGTTTTTCATTGTGTTTTGCTACTTGCTTTCGAATTGCTAGTTCTTGCTTTGTAATAGTTAAAGTTTCCCCATTAGCATGCTAGGATGAGCTGTTGTTCGTTTCGCATCCTCCGTTGGCTATGGCTCCATCTAGCATGACTATGGTGGTCTGCCAACTAGTCTACGCTATGGCTTCTCCAACTAGTTTGAGCAAGAGGATGGGAAGGGCACTATGAGCATAGGGTGAGTATTAGGTAAGATCCACTCTTCTCTTTTCTCTCTTTATCAACTAACAAATGACAGCTTAATCTAAAGGATAAAACCCTAATCTAAATCTCCTCCTCTAAGGCTTACCCTACTAGATAATGGAGGGCCTAGATTAACTTAACATGTTACCTGATAAATAATGTACAATACAATGTGAAGTAACACAATACATGAAACCACACAAGGGAGAACACTCAAAGTGAAAAGATAGGCATGTAGTGCAAATGAGATTCTTGTCGAAAATAGACTCTTCCACTCCTATATATACTTGGAGTGGTGGTCACTTACAAAAAATCACTATGGGACTAACTTAACTTTGAATCACATTGGCATGGGACAAACCCCCAATAGGCCCTTGTGACTAACTTTTACATAACTTGAAATTACCTATCTATGTGCAGTGCCCATGGCAATTTAAACTTAGAACTAAATAACTGCTAGTACAGATAATGTAAAAGACTATACTTGATGGGCAAGTTCTATGTTTAAATCTTATCTTGCTTGTATTTTAAAGATGTTTTACAAAAGGGCTAAAATATTCCTTGGAATATCAGCCTGAACTATCCCCTACTTTAAGAACTTGGCGGTCCCACGCCAAGTGCAATGTTAAGACCCCACTCCTTATGGTGCTGGAGGAGTCAAAAATCGATGTAGTTTGTAGATGTGGAACTTTTTGTAAGGTGTTGCTCTGTAGGAGATGAAGCTTTGAAGAAGTATGAGCATCTCCAGGAGAGTTGATGTGGATCATATGGGAGTTGGCTCTTTGATGGTTTGTATTTTCAAGTGCCCATGCTGATGATTCAATGGATGATGTACAAGAGCTTGGGTTGTTGAATATGGTATGAAAACAACAGAAGGTGTGAATGAACGGTAATGAGATGAAGATGAGGGTAAGTGGTAGAATGTGAGTCAGATATGGGGGTGGTAGTGGAGGTGAATAAATGGATCAAAGGTTTGTTGCTCATAGTTGTAAGAAGCCAAATCTCAAAGATCTTAGAATCTTTGGATTTACTTGCTATGTTTTTCAATCATTAGATACAAGAAAGAAGGATGATCCTACATTCATAAAGGGAATCTTTATTGTTTATGCTGAAAATAGCAAGGGATATAGAGTCCATAATCCTATCACTAAAAAGATTGTAGTGAGTAGAGATGTTACATTTGATAAAGGCAACTACTACAAGTTGAATGAAAGTGCTTCTAATCCATCTTATGTCAAGGATCTTGCAAGATTTGAGGAGGAGCCTACATGTGATCAACCTCTTACCCAAGTGCTCCAAAAAGATCTACAAGAAGGAAGGCCGAGCCATCAAGACTCACCTATGCTGACAAAGGTGAACAAAGGGAAGATCTTCATTCACTTACCTCTTATACATTCCTCACATTTATGTTTCATGAGCCGAGTTGCTTTGAAGATGTTATGGAGTCACAAGAATGGAGGGATGCCATGCAAAAGTAGTATGATGCTCTTATGGAGAAGCTTGTGGATCTTCCTCATGGAAGAAGACCACTTGAGTGCAAATGGATCTACAGATTGAAGTACAACCAAGATGGAAGCGTCAACAAATACAAGGCAAGGCTAGTGGCAAAGGGATTCTTGCAAACCAAGGGAGTAGACTTTGATGAAACTTTTGCTCATGTTGCTAAACTAGTTTCCATAAGGTTGATCATTTCTCTTGCAACTACTTTCAATTGGCCTCTATGTGACTAATGCATTTTTAAATGGCTATTTGGAAGAGGAGATGTTTATGAGGCAACCTGAGGGCTTCATCAAAGAAGATCAAGAAAAAGTATCCTTGTTGCTAAGAAGCCTTTATGGGCTTAAGCAAGCATCTAGAGCTTGGTACTCTAGGTTGAATGCTTTCTTAAACTCTATAAATTTTGTTGTAAGTGCTTATAATCCTTCTTTGTACTTAAGATTTAATGATGGAAAAGCCATCATTCTTATTTTGTATGTAGATGACATTATCCTTAGTGGAAATGATCATGATGGTATACAAGAAGTGAAGATAACATTGTCTAAAGAGTTTAGATGGTGAATCTTGTTGTTCTTCATTTCATACTAGGAATAGAAGTATCAAGAGGCAAAGATTTGAGTTTTATTTGTCAATCTAAATATGCTTCTCCTATCTTAGAAAAGTTTGAAATGAAATATTGTAAAGGAGTAGAATAGGAACACTTGTCATCTGTTGCAGTTTGCACATAGCTTTTGCCTTTGATGTGACTTGAGAGCCCTTCACTGGTACAAGCTACCACTTTATTGATGATGTGATGGCCATGGTGAGGCAATTGGAAAAGCATGGATATTGTATTGCTTGCGTAAAACCAACTGCTTATTTAGAATGATGATGGTGGTGTTGTCTCAAACTTTCCATCTTGTTGGAAAGATGGATCTTTTGCTGGGACCATGGTTGCAGTCTGATGAGATATTTTTTTTTTTTGTCAAACTAAGCATTTGTTGTTGAAGTCCCTTGACTGTTCTTTTTGTTCTTATTGAAAGTTGTTGCACACATAAGGCACCATATATTTCCATGGATAGGGAAGGTCTTTTCGGCCACATCCTTTATCAAATTTTGAAACTCTAAGGTCAACTTCTCCATTTGTGCTTGGTGTGCCCATTGCCAACCTTCTAGATGCTGAAGGATATCGACCGCGCTGGTTGGGGCAGATTGTTCAATACATGAAGTCTCATGTTTAGCCAGCTCCCATGTAGTATTTAGATCGTTTCCCAAGGAGATGGCTCTCAAAAGTTGTTAAGTTGATACATTATTGACTTAGTTTGAATGAAATGGAGTCGAGTAAACATCTAGTTGTCAACACACATTTTGTAAGCAGAAGAAGATGAAGAATCTAGTGTTTAGCCAGCCCCTTACCCTTTTTCTCGCGATAATCATAATCCTCATCAAATCCTTCATCTTCTTCTCAGATGACATCATTTATCGCGTCCTTTAGCGTCATGTAAGAGTCTACGAGTTTCAATTCTCTCCTAAGGGCCTTGGGTAAACCGACCAAAAAAAAGTTTAATGAGTAAACACAATCTTCCTCTATCCAACTGAATGAAAAGCGTTATGCAAATGAAATGTTATCAGAGTAGCTCAAATGAATTACACTCTGACTAATTAAGTTGCCAGCAAGCGTCTGTGATATGTTCGATGCAGACACGTACGAACAGAGAAAAAGTTAATCTTATTCTTGAACTAATGTGTCCTAGACAAAAACAACTAAAGTCTAGTCATGGTTAAAGAACTCAAGTAGTTCGCGAATATGTTAGAAACAATTATCTTTGTTACTAACACGACTACAGATCAACAACTCAGTTCCTTAGTTAGAAACAACATACATACTTTTCTATCAGCAATTGTGGAAAAACTGCACCAAGAAGAAGGGATATTTTACTCGAATGTCGAACACAAAGTATTCGCAAAGACGGTCCTGCACGGCTTGACTTGTCCTTGCATCTCTTGTGGCATCGACAATCTCGATGCTAGTAAGATCCACTTGCTATGGAGCTACAAGTGCGGCCTTCCTCTTTTCCAACAGTGCCAATTCCCTTGACATCAAAATATAATGCAAGCACAAATGGAAAATGTGGGCTGCGTATGCTGCAAACTTGCCATGCTTCATTGACTTGTGGAAGGCCTTAAAAGCGATGGCAGCAAAGTTAACCTGCTCTCCCTTGATGGCCAAGAGCAGATATTCAATGTTTGTAACTGCGATTGTTGCGTTCGCATCCGTTGCAAAATTTGCAGAAATTCCTCAAAGCCGAGTTTTTGATCATAGAAATTTTATATCCTTTGCTCGCGGCAAGACGCTTGAAGCGCTCGATGTAGGTGTGTACTAATTTGTTGCAAATTGACAAAAGTGACTCACACACCTCAAAAAATGACTCGCACAGGTCAAAAGGGGGTGAAAACCATCTCGAAATGACTCGCACAGCAAACCTCAAGTACTCGCATAGCTGACTGAAGGTTGAGGAACTCGCACAACTCGCACACCTTGTTGCAAGTACTCGCATAGCTAACTCAGGATGACGCTAGGATGATACTAGGTTTCCTTTTGATGAGGTGCTAACATGGTACTAAGGTTCAAGTATTGATGTACTGTTCTGAAATGACTCGCACAAAGGGTAGGCAACTCGCATAGGATTTTAACATTCCAAAAATAGCTTGTGCAAGTACTGTGTGAGTACTATGCAAGAGCTACTAATGGAAAAATTTAAGGATGTGAAATATTTCGGTCAGAACACAAACTAGTCTTACTCTTTTTTATCTTTTCTGAAAAATTTGACCTTTTCTTTGGTCTTTGGAGGTTGTGCAAGAAATGAGAAGGGTTTTGCACAACTGTGCGAGTCTGGTCAAATCTCGGTCAACCCATTTGTACAAAATGGTCAAGTTGGTTAAAAATTACTAAAAACCGTAAAAAATAACTCACACGCCTAATTTACGGATGAAAAAAGGTGTTTTCCCTCCAAAATAAGGCTGTGCGGGTAGGCTTTTAGGACACTTTGACTGTTAGTCTTAAAAATTCCTTGTGGTACCCATCTTGTAGAGAAGACGATTCGCACACCTGAAAATGTTGATTAAAATTACCTTTTTGCCCCCTGGGCTGGCTGTACGAATAATCCCCATGATGCCCAAAAATGACTGTCCAGTGATGGTAGTGTTGAAAAGGCAGTCCTAGCGGCAGAACAGATGGCTGAAACCCGAGTGGTACCGTGGGCTGTAATGGCCGATCAGAATGAGCGAGATTCTTCCGATGGGAGAAGCATGCCAATAGACGGCTGCAATATTCGTAAGAAGGATTGCTTGCTTGTCACTAAGCCCAATGCAAGCGAGGGAGAAAGATGGTTCCAAATGAGATGTACAAAACCGAAGAGCTAGAGTGGCTATCTAGCCATTGCAAACACTGCTCTTCTTCTTGGCTTACAACGTTCCTACCTTCGGCAACCTCAGATACTGGATAAGAAAAATTAGCAGGGGAAGTAGAGGTCCTACTGTGAGTATTTTTACCTGACTTGGATTCAGAATGGGATTTCGTAGAGCATTAATGGCAACAGTATCCAACTCATAGAAGCTATATACTAGTACACCCGTAACCTTATAAAATGTCATTCAAATATGGATGTATGATCTTGAACGGACCTTGTACAGGTCACTAAAAGAACTTTGTCGCAATCTTAAGTCCCACAAGGCCGCCCCCTATTGAGAGCGCTGCTGAATGCAGCTGAAAAACACAAAAAATTCTAGTTTGCGGTAGGCTGATCCTACTGCGAGTGTTGTCTAGCTCGTCTCTGAGCACCTGGTTAAAAGGAACATACAAAAAAACCCTTGGAACGCATGTTCAAATTAAAAGGAGACGCCTCTAAAGGTAGTTCTAGTATAGTACACTTGACAAAGTATTCACTGTAATTCAGATACTTTCTGTGCGAGTTTTTCAAGAGATCACAGAGAGAGTTTGAGTCTTCAAGTTTTCTCTTCTCTCTGCTTTCATGAGCCTTCTGCTTACTGAGTACTTCTATTTCTGACAGTTGGTAAGCCTCACCTTGTCAGATGTGCTTGTGATTATAACTCTGGTCAGACACTTCCTTAGTCTTGATACTGTCGTATGAGAGCAACTGTAAATTCATTGCTAAGATTGTCTTAAACTCATTGGTTATGTGATTGGCTGTGTAATCGAATAACATTCGGAATCATTGTTACATTACATTGACGTATATCTGGACTTACACATCCTAAAGCTTGCTCTGTGTTGTTGTGAATCAATACTTTGAAATTTGCATATGGATACTTGTGCAGTTTAAATTAGTAGTCAGTCGTTCTTTTGAATGCGACCTTCTATTGTTGAGGACATATTGTCGGACTACATTTGGATTATGTTGAGACATTTGTATGTTTTTCTGCCTTGCTTTATCTAATGCAACAGACCTCGCTTGTTTGACAAACTTTATTAGGTGCATAGATTGATAGATCGGTCTGGTCGATAAGTCGGATACACTAATAGCTAATGCAACATGTTCGATATGAGATTAGTCGGCATCAATATCTTTCACTTTTGTATGTTTGAAATCACATCGGTGATACTGGTCGCCGATACTTCTAAATGTCTGTTGACAACCAGCTTTTAATCCAAGAACAATAAATGAGTTGAAGACATCTAAAATTGTAATAATAAAACATGATGACTAAAAAAAACAGAAATGACTTGGAGACCAATTTTTTTTTAAATCTTTTTAGTTTTTTTTTAAAAATATCCAGATTTAAAATGCTTCAAATAAATATATTGTAATGTTAAAAAAATATTTTTTTTTGCAAGAAAATAATTCAAGGCGCTACAAAAATTTGGTCAATAGATTTTCATAAATAACTTAGAATTGGCCTATATGAAATAATAATACTATTCAAAATAAAATCATTAGATACACAACCACTAAAATAGCCAAAAAATATTTGTTGCTTATTTAAAACAAAAGTTATAGTTTTTTTTTTTGGAATTTTAAAAGTTTTTTAAATTACAATTCTGTATCGAAAAAAATATTTTTTAAATTATGATATAAATTTTAATCAATATTTTTTATAGTTTAAATTTTTTTAAAATCTTTACTTATACCTACGTAAGTTCATTAAATATTTAAACATTAAATAAATGCAAATGAAACTATTTTACAATAATTGAGATTAAATGATTTGTGAAAATATTTAAATCACCCTGAAAAAAATCTTTTCATTTCTTAAAATTTCTAACAATATATTTCTTTACAAAAAATATTATAAAAACACATCCAAAATTAAAATATTATAAACTTGACAAATCGTTACAATTTTAGTTTTTGGTAATGATTATCAATGTTAAAATTTTTAAAATATTTCAAATTCTTAATTTTAAATCATTAAGAACATTAAATCAATCAAAAAGATTTCAAAACACAATACATCAAAAAATATATACGCAATTATTTTTTGAAACAAAAGAAAAATTTTTATTCCCAAAAATCATCGAGCTCATTTACATCTTTTTCTTTTTCTTGAGTAGCCACTGTAGTTTCAAGTGACATCTCTTGTATAGTTTCCTCGACTACCGTAAGCACATTATAATCTTGAACCAAGACATCAACAAATTCTCCTGTGTCGTCTACTTTTCCGCTAGCAGGAGGCTGAGGTTCCTTGGACAAGGGAATTACTAAATTATCGCTATCTAAACTCTTTCCCACTCCCTTGCATATTCTTTCACTTTGATATTCCCATTTATGTAGGGATTGGCTTCAGAGTTTGAGTGCTGACAACTTTTTTCTTTGACTTTGAGGCACCCTGAGCAGGTTGGCCTTTGTATTTGAAAAATTTTCCATTTTTCAAAAATTTTATCAACAATGGCCCACAAAAAAAAAAATTTATTTGACAAGGAATTTAAGGAGTATTAAAATTGAGTTAAAAATTTTAATCTGCTAAAAACAATTTAAAATGATTATAAAATATATTATGACCAGAGCATTCCATGATGAGCATAGCAAAAAAAATTACCTAGTCACTGTGAAAAGAAAGCTGAAAAAAATTATCATATTTTGTACAAGTTTAAAATATAATGAGTAAAGGCTTTTACTTAAAAGTTCATAGAATTTTATATTTAGTAACCATTATGCTAAACATGGAACAAATGTAGACATACATGAATAAAAATATGTTTTATAATTACACACCAAAGTAAGTAGAGCTTTCTCAAAATAGGCAGTCTCCCCTGCCAGGCTTCTCAGCTAAATGAATAAAAAGCTCCGACATCTTTGTGTTGTTGACCCCTCTAGTGAAGTAGTACATGAATTTTTTCTTATCTTTCAATGGAATATCTTGAGGTTTACCCGAAATTTTAAAAGAAATCCTCGACATTTCAAAAATTATCAAAGACAATTGAGAATCTGCAGAGAAAAAGATTCTTTAGAAAAATTTAAAACACTACCTTAATGTAAATACCAAAAACTTTAATAAGACAAGCAGTTTTTGTGAAAAATCTCTAAAAATCATAACTAAAAATTCAACACATTTTCTTACTAAAACATTTCAAAAGTTTTTTTTTTCTCAGACTAAGCCTTGTAAAATGGGTAAAATACAAGTAACGACCTATGTTGAGCATGGGTTGTGTTCGTGTCCTAAGTAACAACCCATGCTCAGCATAGGATGTCGGCGTGATGTTTCTATTCCGGGGACTAGAGCACGTGAGTGACGACCTATGCTGAGCATAGGTTAGAAGAGGACCAGAGATGCAACCTATAATATTAAAAAATATTGCAACATATTTTTTTTCAAAACAGAAAGTATTAAAACAAATGACAAATTTGATTAATATTTACCTTTATCATCATTGGTCTTTGCAAGTTGTTCTGCAGACTTTAACAACTCGCAAGTGGAGCATACTGTCATTCGTGATTTTTTGAGAATCTTTACCAGTCCAAAATCTCTTTTCCAAATTCTAAGAAAATATGAGTAACTCAAATAGGGAACATTTTCTGTTTTGGCAAACTCTTTGTACATCAAAAATATTTCTAATTTTATAAAATTATCCGGCAAGTGAAAATATAAGGAATTAGGCAATTTCTCTCCGTGCACATCTATGAAATGCAAATGAGCAACAAGCCTAGAAAGTAATTGGTTAATTGAAATTTCCAGCGGCTATCATGCCTTAAATACTATTTGGCAGCATCGTTAGGGTTAGGGTTGACCCAAGAGTAGGTTTAGGATTAGGTTTAGGTTTGGAAGGTCTCGGCTCAGGCTTGAGGTCGGCATGAGGTGAGGTGAGTCGCGGCAACTCGGTCTCGACGCAAGCTCGAGGTCGGTGAGAAGTGAGTTGAGTCTCATGCTCCAAATCGGCGTGAGGTGGGGGTCTGAAAAAAATTTTATTTAAGGATCGTAGTCCAAGCATAACTCACCTCATCTATGAATTCAGAAACAGACATGTTGCCAGAGCTCTCGCTACGATAAAGTCATGGATTTCTATAGGATATTGCAAATGCAAAAAATGCGATGCTGCATTTTTACACGCAATCTGTGACATGCAAAAAATGCAAAGGTGCCTTACAAATCCCGAAGGTGCCCTACAAATGCCAAAGCACTGCTGATTGCAACGTCTATTTCAAGTCAGTGCAGCAATCCTTCATTATCATCACCTTATACGTGGATGATACGTTGCTTTTCAACATTAATATTTTCTATTACTCAACAAAGGTATCTTCACAATGTCCTTATCAGATATAATCTGATGAACTGTAAGTTAGCTCACTCACCGATGGATCCAGGCCTGCGTTTGTCAAGGGACCAATGTCCTCAGACCAAGTAGGACGATAAGCTCACTCAACCAATATATGGCTAATCCTGGCATTAACCATTGGAATCAAAAGAGTCATAGGTATATTCGAGCTACCATGGACCAGTGCATTTTCTATGGAGAAGTCAACAATTACAATTTCCATCAGCTCAGTGGATACTCTGATGCAAGTTGGGGAGGAGATGTAGACAATCGTATGTCCACATCTGGATTTACAATATTCTTCAATGATGGTCCTATCTCATGGAACAGTCGTAAGCAAACCTCTCTCGTTCTTTCATCTACAGAAGCAGAATACATCGTTGCTTCTCAATCCATTAAAGAAGCGTTTTGGTTGAGAAATTTACTGTCAAACATTAGTTTGTATCACAGCCTTACAATCATATTCTATGATAATCAGAGTGCTATTTCCTTATCGACTAACTCTAGATTTCACTCTAGGAGTAAGCACATTGAAATCTGATATCCCTATATTAGGGGCAAGGTTCTCAACAAGGAGATAATCTTAACGTATTGTAGAACGCAGGACATGGTTGCAGATATATTTACAAAGGCATTAAGTGTTAATGCACACAACAAGTTTTGTGCATTGCTTGGTCTGAAGATCAAGGCATTCACGGATCCAGATTAAGGAGGGGTGTTGGATTTATCTCCTTTACTCTCCTAAATCCTATGTTAATCTGTCTCCATTCATGCTGTTGCATTTTTACTCATGTTGTTGCATAGTCTGCATATTTCAACTGTTTGTCGCTATAGTTTGCATTTTTTACTCGGGAATTTCCACAGGCAAAACATGTGACACTGCATTTTTACACGCAATCTATGACAATGCGAAGGTGCCCTACAAATCCTGAAGGTGCCCTACAAATGCTAAAGGTGTACTTATAGAAAGGCGAAGGTACCTTGCAAATCATTTTCTAAGGCATTGGACGGAGTGTCGCAATTTTCGCATTTTCATCAGTGTGAATTTTAGTGAAGCCCGACATCGCGGCCTCCTCATGCTCATTCTATGCATTGTGCAATCAGATTTGACAACAACATCAGCCACCCACAATCTCTCACAAACAACACAACCACTTTTTGTACCTTTTCCATCTGCACATTTGTAGAAATTATGTATATATTGAATATCATCTCAGTATTGACAGAGAAGATAGAACGGAGTATGATTATTTGTAATTCAGAGACAGACATTGTAGATTCCTTTGCGCATTGATTCTTTCAATAGATTGTTAGTAATAGGTTCATAACCTTTATAGATTGTGATTAGCTTGTGAAGCACACGGTTACGTTCGCTATTATTTCATGCTCACCTGCATTATTGACTTGTATATTTCATTGTAGTTGATCTGATTACAGCTCTGTTTGGTTCTGCATTCAGATTTGTGTCAATACTACAATGCTTTTCTACGTTCTGTCTGGCTATCTAATTGCTTTGTCTGGCTGTCTGCTCTTCACTTCTGCCACCACTGTGCATTAAAGAATTTAAAATTATCATATTCTTGTGTTCGCCTATTAAGTCACCAGTAGTGCACGCACCGAGAGAATTGAAGGTCCTGATTCTTTGATTTTTCGACAATGTGCTTATTTTTTACGCCATTGCCAGAGATTGCTAATCTGTTGGATTTAAATGTTTGTCAATTAAAGATGATTGCCAACTATAGGAAGTAGTTCTAAAGATGAGTGTTTGGAAAGATACAAAGAAGCCTTTGTGAGACTTTTTCAAAAGACTTCTACATCCTTTCGGTGTAGCTCATCTCCTTTTACTACTTATCAAGAAGCCGAAGTTTATTTCAATAACTTACTCGATAAATCCGAAACAGAACCTGAACCCGAACTTCCTGAGATTGTTGGTAATTCTAATTATGATCTTGAACTAGATCATGATCCCAATCTTGAACCAGACATGGACCCACCTCAACCACGATCCAATTCCAGTTCAAAAATCAAGTATGATTACTTCAATGAAACTTCTTCACATGACGTTGATAAATACATCTCCCATTTTAGTGAGGGAACGAATGCAGACAAATTATGCATATTTCTTGGTCTGTTGTGGAAACAAGTCCAAATTTGGTACAATCAAATGGATCATGTAGTTGTTAATAATTGGGACCTGCTGAGAGAAGCCTTTCTCACTCAATTCTGGGAGATTGGTTACTCTACCCCCTCATTTTCCTCTCAAAGAGTCCTGTTTTTATGAAGGTGGTTTGCATCATCTTCTTTTCAATTAGATCCCTGATCAGGTGATACTTGATCGCAATGTGCTTCATTCTAAAATGGAACATGGGACCTCTCATCAAGTGTATTGTAGAGGTGTTGTCCATCTACAAGACTAATGGCTCGTTCCTTGTTTCACCCAATTCGTCCAGGAACTGTCTTAACCAAATTATTTCGTTGGCCATATTCATAGCTGCTACGTACTCTGCTTCGCAGGATGACTAGGCTACAACGGTCTGCTTCTTGCTGACCCAGAGAACTGCTGCTCTTGATGCAATGGTGCATCCTCTTGAGATGCTTTTACAATCGTCCTTGAGAGATGCCCAGCTAGCCTCTTGACTTGATCTTGGAAAAGTGAGGTTTGCCATAACCACCATTCTTCCTTGAAAGTGTGTTGATCTTCAGCAGCTTGTTCTTTTGCCTACATTCTTCAGCAATAAGAACATCATGCCGAGCCTCCAAAGATGGTAGCTCCTCCATGATAGCATAAGTTTGCACAACATTTGCGTACTCTTTCCTAAGTCCATTAAGGACTACTTGAACTAGTTCACAGTTCTCTAGAGTATCACCTATGCATGCTATCTCACTGTGAAGATCTTTAACTCTCATTACAAAATTGAAGCACTTTCATCAACTCTTTGGAAACTAGAAAAGATCTTATTTCTAAGAGTAAAAAGTCTTGATGTGATTTTTGCTTCGTGAATGTTTTTAAGAGTTTCCCAAGTCTCCTTGGCTGAGGTGCATGAACTTATTTCTCTCAACATCTCATCAGAGATGTTGATCTTGATGATATAAAGAGCAATTTTTGCTCTCTTCTTGAATCTCTGAGCCTCATCATAAGCTTCAGGTTCAACTTCAATTTCTGATACAACGTCCATTACACCATAAAGAATCAACAAAGATTATATCCTTCCAAACTGAATAGTTGAAGGTATCTAGTCTCTCACTAAATTCAACGAGTAAATCTCCTACAGATGCCATGAATGTGAAGACTCTTGTAAATTGGACAACAAAAAATGGAATTGAATGTGTTGCTTCTCTTTCACTATAGGAACCAAAACAATTGGGTATACTACCAAATCCTATGTAAAATCTTGGAGCAGCTATGTGAGATCTTGCTCACAAAAGAAAACCAATCAACTTGAATTTGGATCTAGCCTCTATCTACTGATGAAGCACTTACAATTCTGATGTCAAATTTTTCACGAGTTTCAAATAAATGAAAAAAAACTCAAGAAACACACATTCAACTCAAAACACAACACTTTGTGTGAAATGATGTGTCTATGACCCAATTCAATCTCAAATTGAGTACTAGAACTGTGAATGATGAATCATGCATGCAATATATTCAAATAAAAAAGTGTCCACTTAGGTTTTGGGTCTCTCCCTACCCTCTTTAAGAGCTTATAACTCCTACCAGGATCATCAAAATGAATTGAAGCCAATTGCACTGGAAAGACGACTCTCCTAGCTTTCCAACAAGCTATAATGTCAATATCTTTGGATCTAACATAGAGGAGATAGAGTCAAGTGATGTATTCTAGTTTTCACACGTGTGAAAAGTCAAAATTTTGTATATCCTCTGTTCTAGACTGAAAATATTAGTTCTAACCTCATTCACCAAAAAACTGTTCAAGAAAAGATAGCAAAACATTGCTAAATAGTTCCTAGCTTGAATTGACAGAAAAATCTTCATACACCTGATGTTATACCATTCAAAGCATGGTATGGCTCTGATACCATGTGAAAAATCCAGCAACTTCACATGTGTGGAAAACTACTTCACATGTGTGGAAAACTACAACACATGTGTGAATGATCTTGACCATGCTTTGTGGTGGCACACAAATCACCTGTAGAGCAATCCTGCAATCTATCACAAGATCTGAGGCTAGAGCACAATCTAGAAAGCTACAAATCAAAACAAAGCAACACAAATAGAGATAATACATAAACAAAATAATGTATGAAGCATGCCTTCTACTCGAGTTAGAGACAGAATATCAAAACAAGCAAAATAGCATGAGATCAAGTTTTGACATTATGTCATTACCAAAGCTTGATTCTTCATTAGATATGAATGAGAATGATATGTACATATATAGGAGAGCCAAAATTCGTGGTACTCCTTGCATTTAATGCAGTCCCTACACCTAATCAAGTGTAAACTACTACCATATTGACACCTAGCAGCTTGCATGTTGAAATTGCACCTAGCTCCTACCTACTTTGTCCAAATGTCAAATAATCAACTATGAACCTACAAAACTACATGCATGTGTCAAATAGTGTTTGCATGTCTTGCATGTGACTTCCCTAGATGACTTGGACATGTGTAGAACATGTATATTGACTTGCATGTTGCATGCAGTGATTGCATGTTGCATGCATGCACACTAACTGATTTTGCATGTCATCTAGTTTTATGCATGTCATCAAATCTAGATCTACCTAACTCAAACTCGCCCTAATCTACAAGGTCATGTGCTTAATTCACATACCTTTGATATATACAATGGAACAAAGTGAAATATGACCATCTAGACATTGTGCATGTCATGTAGCTCGAGTTTGTACATACTAGAGAATAATATTGACAACCTGTAAATGCACAATCAAGATGATTTCCCTCATCAACCCCTATAGACAAGTTGGATAGCTTTTTATTCTTCACAAGCGCCAAATTTTAACAGATTTTCTGCTTGGGAGGATCCTTTTACTAGTTATTCTTCTTACTTACAGGTTGTGTTTGTGCTTTGCCTGTCAACAGAAACTACGGGCACTTGTTTTAGATTATCTATCTTGTTTCAGAGCCCAACTCAGGCAGAGAAGATTGGTTATCATTGTAGTATTGTCTTGCCTATCAGAGGACACTCAGATTTGTCAGTCTTGCACTGAAGCACATGCATAAACAACCACAATCAGTCAATCATGCATGCCAAAATGTTCAACCATCAAATTGTTGAATTTCACATGTGTGGATTGTCTACAACATGTACTTGTAATCTCCTAAGGTGTGTAGATGCACCAAGATGACTAGATTGAGATTCAAGATCTATCTTTGATTCTATGGCAAAAACACACTACTACATGCATTTAATCACTTCCAACTCTCACTCACACGTGTGGGAAGTGTTCCAAAAGTAGTCTAAGTAAAAACAAGTTGCTCTCCTCGGGTAGAGAGAGAAAATCATCAATAGCTCTCGGATAGAGAGAGAAAGCTAGAAAATCACTTACACTCAAAATCCACTCAATCTCAAAATCAATTAGATCCAAATGAGAAGTACAATGATACTAATAGATCCATGAGCTACCACAATACTCAATCATGATTGGACCACACTTTTGCCACCTCTTAATCCTATTGGACCATTGATCCATTCACCTCTAGATTCTATTGGACATTTTCAAGCAAACCTCAAATTCTATTGGACCACTCATGGTTCCACCTCTAAATCCTATTGGACCTCTTAAACTTCATAAAAAAAAAACATTACACTTGTCTACACTCTAATTGGCACAAGTTTGGCCTCCTACTCTATTTTGGCTCAATAGTGGCATTACAAGTGGAAATGGATAATTTGCCATCTATGCCAAATTTGACCCTATCAAGATCCTACACCTAAATGCTTGACTATGAAATTCTATGAGACCCCTATATCAAACATTTTTATTTACTTTACAATTCTCCACACATGGGAACATCCTCCACACATGTGAGATTCACTTACAAACTTCTATCATAAAAAATACCAAGCTAGATTTTTGCCAATTTCTCACACAAATCAGCATACAAAATCATTGAACAATGATTGAAAGCCTACTCTAATGCTGCAAAAATGAGTTACAATCAGATCCTTACAACTAAAATAAATCTACACATACATTCCACAAAACAAAAACAATAAATGAACTAAACTAGACAGCATTTTAGAAGTCCAAGAATCAAGAAACCAACCGGTTTTCTGATTCTTGGACATCCCAAGAACATCAAAAATAGGGTTGTAATGGGATATGCAAGAATTACATCACAAACCCAACCTATTTAGTTTACCTGAATGCTGATTCCTACATTAATCCACAAACAAGAAATGAAATCGAATCCACTCTAAGAAAGCAGAAAAACTAATCCACTCCACTATCCACAACCACACACAAAGGATGGAAGGGCATGAACATAGGAGCATCACTCAAGAAAACTACCATAATCAAGGAGCTTAGTGCTGTATCAAACTCGTGGAGGCTCTTCTCATTTGGACATGGAGTAGATACAATGCATAAAAAGCTCATCTTCTCAAAGAGGAAGTCTCTTAAATAAGCAAGAGAGCTCCTTAGGTGGCATCCTAGTGGCATTTCCACATTTCACAAATAACAAGTGGAATTATGCTCTCCACTAGAGGTCACCATCAAAAGGTGGCTCACTCTACTTTCTTTAAGAGGGGTCTACTTGCATTTATTACTTTGCCTAGAAATACTAGTTCCTACATGGTCATTCCATATTCTGAGATTCACCACGAGGCTTACACAGTTCTTGCTTGTCATTACTGACAAGTATTCCTTGGCTCTCATACTCGGCTCTCAGTCTTCATTCGTCTCATCTTCTCAGAGACCTCCTCGGTCTAAGGTGAGAGGTGCACTTGGTTAGCTCTGGTCAAGTATTTTGGAGATTCGTCAGAATCAGCCAACATTTGTGTTTTTTGAATTTTTATAGGATCTGACTGTTGGTAGTGCTTTGGAAGTTTTGATGGATTCTTGGTAGTAGATCCCTCAGTCAATCTGATGATCTACTTCTTTTTTGACTCTATCAAGATCTGGATCGTCCTTGGATTCTGATGGATTTTCCCGATTCTGTCAGATCTGGCTGAATCTTGATGGATTTAGCTTGAATTGGCTTGATCTCCTTAGATCTAGCAGTGATGGTTGAGCATGTTAGCTTTTTGTAATGTGCCAACCCCAATCTGGATCTGTCCTACTGTGGTGGCCAGTACTTGTGCAACCGGCTACCGTTGATGGGTGTGTCGAAGGGCTTTCCATCAAGCTGTTCTAAGTTCATGGCCCCATGATTAAGAATTTCCTTGATCCTATAAGGACCTTCGCTCGTAAATTTTAACTTCTTATTGATCACCTTGGTTTTATACATCAGGACCAGATCTCCTGAATGAAAATCCTTCTTTTGTAATCTGTGATCATGCCAAGCCTTGCATCTTTCCTTTTCAGCTGCCAGTGCATGCACAGCTAGTAAGCGTGTTTCATAGAGTTTATGCAGAGCTTCGTGGCGTAGCTGTAGAGATTTGGACTCATTAAGACGTTGCGTAGTGGAAATCCATAATGAAGGAACTAAAAACTCTACTGGAATCACAGCATCCTGACCATATACCAATTGGAAGGTTGTTTGATCAGTGCTCCATTTATATGCTGTCCTGAATGTCCACAGTGCAGCATGCAACTTGTGTTCCCAATCTGATCTACTAGCTTCAACTATTTTCGTGAGCACGCCACACAAGATCTTATTGGATGATTCTGCTTGCCCATTACCATGAGGATAATAAGGCATACTTGTTTTGTGAATTACGAAGAATTCCTCCAACAGGACCTTGATGGTTGTTAAAAATTCACAATTCTAGCTTGACTAGTTTTGGTCATATGACTTGTAAATAGTTAGATGGTCATGATGTGGCTTGTCACACGTGCCAAATAGCATAGGATTCCATTCATAAGGATGTTCTCAAGTAGACCTAAGTGTTAGAACCTTTGGAATGAGTCCAAATTATGCTTAGATACAAGGGAGAAAAAATAGGAGCTATTTTTGGTAGTTTTTGCATTGTTGAGGGATCTCCAAGATTCCAACCCTAACTTGGTAGGGATGAAAGATCCACCAAAATTAGCACTAGGGATAGGTTTAGGGCTACTCATACCTGCCCAAAACCGTGATGGATCATGTATATATAGGTGATGATATCTCACCAAAATCAATCAAGCAATTTCATGTTTTTTCTCTCATAATGGTGCAATTGCTCTCTATGTTCATAATTGTTTGAGTACTTGTGATTACTAATGATTATAGGATTGAATATAGGTCTTGTGTACAGTACTCAGACTGTGGGAGGCCGTACTTTCACACGTGTGAAGCCTTCTTCAAGGATTTGGGCCATTTAGTGAGGTTCAAGCATAGATTTTTGATGGATTTTGATGGTTCAACTTGTGCTAATCTTATGAAATCATAATCTATTGTTTCCCTCATCATTTCAAGTGTTTTAGGATCCTTATTTGCTGTAATTTTTACATGGTATCAGAGTCTAAAGGCTGAAATGAGCTAAATCCTTGGTTTTCATTCAATTTGATCACAATTTTTGATCTAAATCTTGTGTAGATTGGATCTTAGCATCTAGTATTGATTCTAGAACTCAAAGTGAGTCAAATACATTGGAGATTGATGTTGTGTGACTTCATTTTCAGGTGTTTAGGTGTCTAAAACCAGAGGCAAAGTTGAATTCAATTCACATTACCAAGATAGCAAGTTTTGCTTGCTCCAAGCATTGATTTCTAAGCGAGTTTTGGAGATGATTTCATAGAGGAGGCTTTCTAGCATTCAAGGAGAGGGAAGATCAGAGTTTTGGGGACTCTTCAAGGCTGTTCTAAGGTGTAGTAGGCACCTCCTAAAGTGATTTAGGTTCAGTCCAACCATTGCTTGACTTATGCACCAAATTAGATCAATTTTTCATCAATTTTGATCATTTTTTGCTTGTGATTGGATAGTAGATTGTGTTGCATCCTCATTAAGTTCCATTTAGATCTTTTACAAGTGATTTTGGAAGTATATTAGGTTGCTAAAATTCACTCTTGATCAGATCATTTGGAAGCTTTAATGTTCTTTATAGAAAGAGGGGCAATTCTACTAGTATTGTCTACTTCAATCAAGCAAGTGCATTGTTTCTAGTATTCTATGATTTGATTTTGTTAGAAATCATTCTTAGATCTTTATAGGAAGTCTATTACTGATCTTTTCAGGTCCCTAAGAAGTGGGATAAGGTAGACCTTCAATCAAATCAATAGAAGTAACCTTCATTTGTGTCAAGTCCTTGATTAGGAGACTAGATGGCATCTATAAATGCATATCTTTTGGATACTAATGAAAGGCTCAACAAAACTAACTATTCCATATGGAAAGTTAGAATGGAATCCATCATGATCATTCAAGATCTGATGGAAATTGTAAATGGTAAGGAGGGTGAACCTATTCATCCTCAAGAAAAAGCCAAATACATCAAGAGGTGCAATGTTGCACTACATTGCATAAAAATGAATGTTGCAAATGAACTCTTAAGAGAGGTAGGAGATTGCACTTCAGCTCAAGATGCTTGGGAGACTTTGAAAAAGGTCTATGAATCCAAGAACCAAACTAGAATGTTAGCTTTGAAGAATCAAATCTATAGAAGCTATCAAAAGAAAGGAGAGAGTGCACATACTTTTGTCCTAAGAGTAAAGGAATGGAACAAAGAGCTAGTCTTTATAGGTGATCCTATCAAGGATGAAGAGCTTGTTCAACTCATATTGAATGGACTAAGCTTTGAATTTGACAATTTGGTTCAGGGATATGCAATTATGGGTAAGCTACCCATACTTGAAGAACTCCAAGGCACACTCATGGCCGAGGAATCAAGGAGCCAAATGCAAGAGAGGATGGATAGGCTTTCCATCCAAGGTGGAGATGACCAAGATCTCTTCACCAAAGGCAAAGGCAAGTCCAAAGGCAAAGTATTAACATTCAAGAAGTCTACAAAGCTTGAGGACCCTCAAAGGCATCTCCATCAACCACCAAAGTCAAGAAGGACAAATCAAAGGTGAAGTGCTACTATTGTAGCAAGATGGGGCATTATGCCTCGGAATGCTTCAAGAGGAAGCAAGATAAAAGCCAAGCCAACATGAGCAAAGAGGAGGAGGAGGAGATTTCACATGAGGACTCTCTCATGATGTCCATATTTTCTTCAACAAGCTTCAAAGGAGAAGATCCTTGGTGGATTGACTCGGGTGCTAGTTCACACATGACTAGTAAAAGGGAGTTTTTCTCTTCTCTCTTATCTTATGATGGACCTATAAAGTCTATCTATACAGCAAATGATGAAGCTTGTAAGATTGAAGGAGTTGGTAGCATTCCCCTTTGCTTAGGATCTTCCAAAAAGATCAACATAGAAGGTGTTTTGTACATTCCTACAATAACAAAGAATCTACTAAGTGTTGGCCAAATGGTAGACAATGGTTTCAATGTTGACTTTGCTTCAAATGAATGTTTCATCAAGAAGAAGGGTAAGATAGTGGCTAAGGGCACTAGACTTGGCAAACTTTATAAGTTGGATGCATTTGTGGATACTAATGTTGTCATGTTGGCCGAGAAGAGCAAGATATCTACCTTTACTTTATGGCACAAAAGACTTGGACATGTCAACTCGGGTTCCATGGAGGCTATGATCAAGGAGGAGTATGCTTTAGGCCTACCAAGGTCTATTGGGAAGGAAGACAAGGTTTGTGAAGCTTGTGCCTTATCCAAGGCACATAAGAAGGTGTTTCCTAACTCCATCACAAAGTCATCTCATCCTCTTAAACTCATACACTCGGATGTGCACATTGCTAGCACCAAATCTAATGGAGGTTCATCCATGTTTTTAACCTTCATTGATGACTACTCAAGATATTGTTGGGTGTTCTTACTTTCCTTCAAGTCTCAAGTATTTGATACTTTTGTAAAGTTCAAGTTGTTTGTGGAAAAGCATCATAATCATAGCATCAAGATTCTTAGAAGTGACAATGGTGGAGAATTCATCTCCAATGAGTTCAAGGCCTTTTGTGAGGAGGAAGGGATCAAGAAAGAGACTTCTTGTCCTTACACTCCTCAACAAAATGGAGTTGCTGAAAGAAGGAATAGAACATTATGTGAATGTTCTAAGGCTTTAAGATTAGATGCTTGTTTGCCCAAATCCTTTTGGGGTGAGTCTCTTGTATGTGCAAACTACTTGATGAATAGGGTGTCTTGCAAAGCCATTGAAGGCAAAACTCCTTATGAGATGTTGTATGGAAAGAAACCCAATCTTAATCACTTGAAAGTTTTTGGGTGTATATGTTATGTGCATGTGCCATTGGAAACAAGAACCAAGGAGGATCCATCTTCCACAAGAGGGATCATGCTTGGATATGCAAGCTCAAGCAAGGGCTACAAAGTCTATCTCCCATCCTTGAACAAATTTGTTGTTTCAAGGGATGTCATCTTTGATGAACATCATATGCATATGCTTGAAGAAGGCTCAAGTGCTCCAACAATCAAGAAGAAGATGGCCGAGGAGCAAGATCTTGGTTTTGAGGAGGAGCTCATGGAGGAGCAAGCACCAAACCCACCTATCACACCAAGGAGATCTTCAAGGGCAAAAGTGGAGCCATCAAGGCTCACATATCAAGGCAAAGGACAGCAAGTTGAGAGTATCTCATCCACTTCTTATGCTTTATCTAGTTTTGAAGAACCGTCTAATGTTGAAGATGCATTGAACTCCAAAGAATGGTATAAAGCTATGTTGGATGAGTATGATGCCTTGATTGAGAATGAAACTTGGTTGCTTGTTGAGAGACCTCAAAGGAATGTAATAGGATGCAAGTGGGTCTTCAAGCTTAAGTTGAATGCAAATGGGAGTGTTAACAAACATAAAGCAAGATTAGTTGCAAAAGGTTATGCTCAAGAGAGAGGGATAGACGATGAGGAAACTTTTGCACCCGTGGCCAAGATGGTCACAATAAGACTAATCATTGCACTTGCATCACATTTTGGATGGATTCTATGTCAAATGGATGTCTCTAATGCTTTCTTGAATGGTTTTTTGGAAGAGGATATCTATATGGAGCAGCCACAAGGGTTCATCAAGCATGGAATGGAGAACAAAGTATGCCATCTCCAAAGAAGCATCTATGGCTTGAAGCAAGCCTCGAGATCTTGGAATTCAAGACTACATTGCTATCTTATTTCACTTTATTTTGTTAAAAGTGAATATGATCTCACTCTTTACATTAAGTTTGATGATGTTGGTATTGTACTTTTACTCATTTATGTAGATGACATCATCATTAGTGGAAATAGTGTTGATGGTATTGAAAAAATCAAGATAGATCTATCCTTAGAGTTCAAGATGGTAGATCTAGGGTTTCTTCACTTCATCTTAGGCATAGAAGTACTTAGAAGGTCTGATTTTATCTTTATAAGTCAAGTAAACTATGCTCAAAGTCTTTTGAAGAAGTTTAAGATGGAAGTATGCAAAAGTGTTGACACACCAATGGAGCAAGATGTAAAAGTGCCAAATGAAGATGATGAAAGATCCTTCATGGACATCACTTTGTTTAGGCAACTTATAGGTTCCTTAATGTGGATCACTATAACTAGACCAGATCTTAGCTTTAGTGTATGTAGGTTGAGCCAATCCATGCAAAAGCCATTGAATATCCATTGGAAAAAGGCTAAGAGGATTCTAAGATACATCTCGGGTACATTGGATTTTGGGATTCTATATAGAGGAGATGTGATTAACCTTCATGCATTTAGTGATTCAGATTTTGCAGGGGACAAGAGGGATAGGAAATCAACAAGTGCCTATTCAACTTTCATAGGAGAAGGTGTGGTTTCATGGCTTTCAAAAAAGCAAGAAACTATATCTCTATCTTCAACCGAGGCCGAGTACAAAGCTTTGACAACCACTACAAAGGAGGTACTTTGGATCAAGAGATTATTGGTGGAACTAAAGATCATGGATTCAGAGGAGGCACCAATTATCTACAATGACAATATATCAGCCCAACACCTTGCGTCTAACCCAATCTTCCATGCAAGATCTAAGCACATTGAGATATGCCATCACTTTGTGAGAGAAATGGTGCAAGCCAAGGAGATTGCTTTGGAGCATGTTCCAAGCAATGAATGTGTAGCTGATCTACTTACTAAACCACTTCAAAAGACACCTTTTATGAAGTTCAGATCATCACTTGGAGTGATTAGTAAAGCAATGATTGAACCAAGCTAGATAGTGAGGAGGAGTGTTAAAAATTCACAATTCTAGCTTGACTAGTTTTGGTCATATGACTTGTAAATAGTTAGATGGTCATGATGTGGCTTGTCACACGTGCCAAATAGCATAGGATTCCATTCATAAGGATGTTCTCAAGTAGACCTAAGTGTTAGAACCTTTGGAATGAGTCCAAATTATGCTTAGATACAAGGGAGAAAAAATAGGAGCTATTTTTGGTAATTTTTGCATTGTTGAGGGATCTCCAAGATTCCAACCCTAACTTGGTAGGGATAAAAGATCCACCAAAATTAGCACTAGGGATAGGTTTAGGGCTACTCATACCTTCCCAAAACCATGATGGATCATGTATATATAGGTGATGATATCTCACCAAAATCAATCAAGCAATTTCATGTTTTTTCTCTCATAATGGTGCAATTGCTCTCTATGTTCATAATTGTTTGAGTACTTGTGATTACTAATGATTATAGGATTGAATGTAGGTCTGGTGTACAGTACTCAGACTGTGGGAGGCCATACTTTCACACGTGTGAAGCCTTCTTCAAGGATTTGGGCCATTTAGTGAGGTTCAAGCATAGATTTTTGATGGATTTTGATGGTTCAACTTGTGCTAATCTTATGAAATCATAATCTATTGTTTCCCTCATCATTTCAAGTGTTTTAGGATCCTTATTTGCTGTAATTTTTACAATGGTCTCGTTGATGAAATGGCTTTCGCGATCACTGACTAGTTCCACCGGGCACCCCAAGCGCACAATGATATTTTTATAAAGGAACTTGGCAGTGGTCCTAGCATCAGCTACTCTTACTGCCTTGGCTTCGACCCATTTGGTGAGGTAGTCTGTGGCTACGATTATGTATCGAGCCTGGGAACTCCTTGTTGTAGGGTGAATTGGATCAATATAATCCAATCCCCATTTTCTGAACGGTGTTTGGGCTAAGACTGGGTGCAGTAGATCATAGTTCAATCTCGTTGGTTTCCTTGCCGTTTGGCACACATCGCACTTTTTCAAGTATTCATCCTTGTCTTTATGAATCGTTGGCCACCAACATCCTGATTGTAGGATCTTGCAAAATGTAATGTCAGATGCAAAATGACCTCCACCCATGCCTTCATGTGAAAGCAAAATGATCTGGGTCTTCGGTACAACTGGCCGGCAATCAGCTGATAAGGTCTAGCCTTCAAGATCAATTTTTGATGTTCCACCTTTGGTAGTGATTTTTTTGGTTGGCTCCGCATTAGATATTCAACAATGTTGGCAGCCCATTCTGGTACTATATTTATGTAAAACAAGGCAGCATCTTCTAGATCATTGTCGGGTTGGGTTGCAATCTCCTTTCCCTTGATTCATGACACATGATCTGCCATGTAGTGTTGTTTTCCCTTGCGAACTACTATCCGAAAATTAAATTCCAACAACAAAAGGAGCCATCTGGTGATTCTCCTGGTGTTGCAAGTTTTATTAACGAGATATAGCAAGGGTTGATGGTCCGTATAAAAAGAAAAATGTGTGGCCATCAAATAGTGTCGAAAATTCTTAACTGCATAGATCATTGCCAGTGCTTCTCGCTCTGTGCTTGAATAATTCATTTCGGTATCACTGAGTTGTCGGCTTGTAAATCGGATTGGAAAATCTTTTTTGTGTTCACCTGGTTGGGTTAAGACTGCTCCAACTGCATACTTCGATGCGTCCGTATGCACGTGGAACTCAATGGACAAATTGGGTGGTCATAGGATTGGTGCTGAGGCCAATGCATCCTTAATCTTCTGGAAAGCCTTTAGAGCTTTCTCATTCCAATGTGGATCCGTTGTGAGCTTGTAAATTGTTCTGGCTAACTCCGCAAAATCAAGAATGAAGATCCTATAATAGTTAGCATGACCCATGAAAATGTAGACCTCGTAGATCATCCTTGGTGGTGGTAGATCAACAATGATCCTGATCTTTGATAGATATGTGGCGATCCCGTGTCTTGACACTATATGGCCGAGTATCAAGCCATGCGTCATCCAGAATTCACATTTTTCTGGATTTAGGGAGATCTGGTATTCACGGCATTTTTGTAGCACCTTCTCCAAATTGGATAAGTGTTCTGAATCTAGTCCATGCACGCACAGATCGTCCAAGAAAATTTCCAGAAATTTTTGCAAATAATCTTTGAATGCCGCCTACATGACTCGTTGGAAAGTGCTTGGGGCATTGCAAAGTCTGAATAGTTAGAATTAAAGAAGAATCACTATGTTACTGTACTGTGGGTCCTATCAGTGGATAAGGATCAGTTGGCCTCACCACGAGGCAAGTCGATGGGACACACGTCCCACCAACGGCAACCTGGGGCATGTACAATGTAATTTCATTTTGAGAAATACAGTTGCTATGTGAGCTTGCTGTGGAGAGTGTTTTTTGTCTGTGTTACTATGTAGCATGATATGTGTTCATGTGCAAAGCAGATTCTAAGTTGGTATCAGAGCCATACAGGGAGTGTACACAGTACAACATCGCCGTTGAAGAGAGCTTCGGGAGAACTGTCTTCTGAGAGTTCGGGGTTTACAGCGGGTTGAAGACGGAAAGAGAAGCACTAGTGCACGGTTTCTAGTTTATAGAGGCTTGCTAAGCTCAGTAGAGGGATTATTAGCCTGTGCATAGCATCAGACAGGGAAAAATTTGGTGAAAAATTGACAATTTTGAAGCCAGCTGAAAATTGAAACCGGGTTTGGGGTTACGATTTTTATACATAACTGATGATTTCTTCACTGTTTGTGCACCATTTTGGATGCCGTAAGAATAGGAAGGAAGCTAATCACATTGTCAACTAGCCATGGAGAGATTTTGAAGTTTAAGTCTCCAAACAGTTAACCTAGCAGATTTGCGACAAAATGGTGAAAAAAGCCACTTTGTCAAGTTGAGCTAAAATCACCGTTTCTCCATGGAATTTCTTGACTGAACACTCTACAGTCTTGGAATCAGTAGGGCGATCCTGCTCCAGGCCTAAGATCGTGCTCAAATTGATCCACAGGCAAATTAGATCAAGAAAATTTGCGTGTGGGGAGGCGCGGCCGCAGACAAGGAGGTCGCAGGCTATTCGCGCATGGAACCAGAGTGAGAGCATAGCGTCTGGAAGGCCATAGCGATTGTAGGAGCGTGGTTCAACGCCCAGATGCAGTTTGGACCTTTGGATGAGGTGTCAAATGCATCGAAGGTCCAGAACTTGTGATGGGAGAGAAACGTGGACCACAAGATTTGCTTCAGCCATTGGATGGGCTTTGAACAGGGCCCTGAAGAAGTGAAGTGCATTTTGGCCTTCAACTTCATTAAAAATTTTCATAGTAAAAGTTGAGTTGGGTTTCTTCACAAGTGAAGAGTGAAGTTTCTTCAAGGTGAAGAAACAGTTCAAAAACTAGAAAAGTCCCTATTTTTGGGTCCTTTGCCCGTTTTGACCCAAACGAAAGGCTATAACCTCCAAACAAAGGGCACTCGGACTGTACCTGCAAGTATGGTCCAGTAAAACTAAGAAGAAAGACAAGTGCTTCCATTGTGGTAAAAAGGGCCATTGGAAGACTGAATATCGCAAATTCCTGGCGGAACAAGACAAGGGGAAACCAAAACAAGCAGGTAACCTTGTCGATGAGGGTGAGATTGAAGACTCTAGCATCTTCATCTCTGCATTGTCATCTAATCAAGATGATCAAGCATGGTATATTGACTCGGGAGCCACAAGACACATGACAGGTAACAAGAATTGGTTTGACCTTCCGAGTGATGAACATGAGGATACATCTCAAGATACTACTACTCAACCTCAGGAAACAGGTTGGAGAGGTAGGGACAAACCTTTTGGTGCAAGAAGGATTGAAGTTGCATGTGACAAACGCAAGGAGAAGGATGTACCGTGAGATACATTTTCACCAGGAAGCCGATCACCTGACAGGAAGCTCCCTAAGTGGTTTGAGAGATTGTTGGAGAGCCGCGACATAGATGACTTTCTACGATCATCTAACTAGGTAGAGCTACGAAGATCAACAAGAGAGAAGACACTACCTGAAAGGTATGAAGCAAATTATGCTCTCTTATCCAGCATTATTCAAAGCAAAGAACCTTCGACTTATGGTGAAGCGAAAGATGATGACATTTGGGTCAAGGCCATGGGAGAGGAGATGGAGTCAATTGCTAAACATAGCACATGGGACTTAGTAGAACCACCAGTTGGCAAGAAACCCATTGGTTGCAAATGGGTATACAGGACTAAGTACCATGTAGATGGAAGTACAGCAAAGCACAAAGCAAGATTGGTGATCAAAGGGTACGCACAAAATAAAGACATTGACTATGAGGAGGCCTTTGCGCCGGTTTGTAAGTGGAATACTCTATGTCTACTTATTGCTTTAGCTTCACATTTTGGTTGGCCTTTGTATCAGATGGATGTGAAATCTGCTTTTCTAAATGGTGAGTTAGAAGAAGAAGTGTTCATGGATCAACCTGAAGGCTTTGTAGCGAAGGGACAGGAAAATAAA
This sequence comes from Diphasiastrum complanatum, assembly GCA_029204225.1. NCBI lineage: Eukaryota > Viridiplantae > Streptophyta > Lycopodiopsida > Lycopodiales > Lycopodiaceae > Diphasiastrum > Diphasiastrum complanatum. The sequence goes on from CM055102.1 coordinate 50,274,285, forward strand.
GTATGTCGCTTGAAGAAAGCGCTTTATGGTCTTAAACAAACACCACGTGCGTGGTATAGCAGGATTGATGCCTACTTTCATTCAAAGGGGATGTGTGAGAACACATTCTGATCCAAATCTATATGTCTTATGCTTTGATGGTATGGTTGCTTTGATTGCTCTTTATGTTGATGACTTGATTATTATGGGAAATAATCAAGAGATGATAGACATGATCAAGAAAGACCTCATGGAACAATTTGAGATGACAGATCTCAGCCTGATGCATTACTGCCTTGGAGTAGAAGTGTGGCAAAAAGGACATGAAGTGGGTTGAACACAGGTGAAGTATATCAAAGAGTTGTTGCACAGGTTTAGGTTGCAGGATTGCAAACCAGTAAACACTCCTATTGAACCAGGTAAAAAGCTTTCTAAGCTTGATGAGTCACAGTCATTTGATGCTACGCTGTATAGACAGTTAGTAGGGAGCTTGATTTACCTTACCACGACTAGACCAGATATATGCTATGTTGTTGGCATTGTAAGTCAGTTTATGGCAGCACCTACGGAAATGCATTGGAAGGCAGCTTAACGCATTTTGCGTTATGTGAAAAGCACTTTAGAATATGGCTTGATTTATAGGAAGCATGATGGTTTACCTGAGTTGTGTGGCTATGTGGATGCGGATTGGAAAGGTGACTATGATGATCGTAGATCCGCCACAGGGGATGTATTCCAGTTTTGTGGTAGTTGCTTTTCTTGGTCTAGTAAGAAGCAAAGTACAATTGCTCTTTCCACCACAGAAGCAGAGTATAAGGCAATTGTAGTGCAACACATGAAGCTATATGGTTGAGACAAATATTGGAAGAAATTGGCATGAAGCAGAAAAATCCCACGACTTTACATAGCGACAGTCAGAGCGGCATTCAGCTAGCAAAGAATCCAGTGTTCCACGTGAGAACTAAACACATTGAGATTCCATATCACTTTATATGTGAGAGACTGCTGAGTCGTGAAATTTATGTTGTTCATTGTAGCACAGAAGAATAACTAGCTGATATTTTCACTAAGCCACTTACTGGAGAAAAGTTTGATAAGTTAAGATCAAAGCTTTCTATACTTAAAGTTTGTTGACTTTAAAGCTATGTATATGACTGTATAAAAAGTAGACTCTACTTTAAGGGAGAGAGTTAGAATTAAAGTAGAATCACTGTGTTACTTACTGTGGGTCCTATCAGTGGATAAGGATCAGTTGGCCTCGCCACGAGGCAAGTCAACAGGACACGCGTCCCGCCAATGGCAACTTGGGTCATGCATGTGTTGCCTGAGTGAACAACTATATGTATACTATAATTTCATTTTGAGAAATACAGTTGCTATGTGAGCTTGCTGTGGAGAGTGTTTTCTGTCTGTGTTACTGTCTCGCATGATCTGTGTCCCTATGCAAAGCAAATTCTAAGTCGAATGACATCACTTTATAGGCATAAGTTCCCCATTCTGTGGCAAATGTTGTCTTGTGCTGGTCCTGGGGGGCTATTTTCACCTGGTTGTAGCCACTATAGCCATCCAAAAAACTGTAGGCTTCGTCGCCAGCTACTCTATCGAGGACACTTTCCGTAAATGGTAAAGGAAAATGGTCCTTTTTGGTGACTACATTAAGCGCCTTCAGGTTCACACAGATACACATTTTGCCATTCTTCTTGGGTACTATAACTATTGGCAATACCCATTCCATATGCTCGATTTTGTAAATGAAATCTGCATCCATAAGTTTCTACAACTCTTACTTGATCAGTTTTGTATAATTTGGGTTGCAGCGGTAGTAACGGCTTACCTTGGGGACCGCTCCGTCCACCAAAGGTATGGTGTGTTGGACTACTGTTGGCAGAATGCCCTTAGGATCACTATAGCGTCAGGCAAAACAGTCTTTATATTCCACCAACAAGGACCGTAGTCTCTTGAACTGCGTGGGTGTTAACTGCTCTCCCACATGCACTATCCTTTCTTCTTCTCCTAGTTCTGCAAGATTCATCGGTTGTATTTGCACAGGTCCCTTGAAGACTTGTTCTGCTAGTGCCTGACTTTGATCAGGTTCTCGTTGGGCTTGCGGCATCATGATTACCACGTCATCCAATGTATAATTCTTGAAAGTATCAGGCATCTCATGAACTGGAGCTCGTCGAGATTCCTCTTTTAGCATATTGATCTTGGCCCGACTAGTCATTTTTTTATTTTCTGTCACCTGTGTAGAAGATGACACTGTATCTGAGTCCAACTTGATTGACTTCAAGAAATCCAACACCTTATTTTTGTTCTTTTTTCTCAATTTGGTGGGTTCATCCTTGTTGTCTTTCTTTGGGACTACTGTGACATTCGCCTCATGGTTGTGAATATCAACGTCTACTGTAGCTATTGCCTCTTCGAGTAGGTCACTCCATCGGATCACCTGGTTGTAGCATTGCTTCAACTGATTCTTCTTATTCGCAGGTGCCTTGGGTGGTTCGATCCTTGAGACTTTCGCCATAACAGACCTTTGTGGTGGTTGAGCTGGTACCTTCTTGGTTCCGTAAAGATTTTGGTGTAGGACTTGTTCATCATTCAGCTCAATCTCCTTATTATAAGCTAGAGCATGTTGCCACGCGACTAGATCATCGTCCACTGGGTTCTCAATTGGCTCCGTTGACAGCCATGCTACGTTTATCATATTCACCCCAAATGTGATTGGTGTGTCCATAGTGTAACATTTGGATGAAGATGTACTCAGTTCTGGATCTGATTCATATTGACATGTCTGGCAGTCAATAGTTGCTAATGCATCCGTCCATCTCATGACATCCGTCTCTGAATGATAGTGACCTCCCTTGGCTGGCCTTGGGTGGTCAATCGTATGATCTGTTGTGGATGATCCATCATCAGCTTTGGGTGCAATAGGTTTCATCGCCCATGTGGTTGGATTTACCTTTACAGCTTATTCTCTATTCTCGTAGGTGAGTTTCCCTGTACCCCAGTTGTGTACTACTTGCACAGCCCTCAACCATGGTCTTCCTTGTAAAATACGGTATGCAGATGGAGATTTAGGTATATCCATGACGATAAAAGTAATCACATACTGCATGCCTACTATCTTTACGGGAATATCAGCAACTACACCTTTTGGTTTCACATGGGATTGATCTGCTAGCTGGATGGCGAATCTAGTTAGCTTCAATCTTTGTAGTCCTCATTTTTTGTACAAAGTAGTGGAGATCATATTGACACCCAATCTTCCATCTACCATTGCCGCCTCGTCCTCGTATCTCTTGTGTTTGATTGGCAAAGTGATGTTGTGTTCCTCACTCTCCCATGCTGCTCGATGTGGAGGACGTTACTTGTTTCATCATAGCCCGCACAATATATGGGCTCAGGCGCTACTGGCTCCTCATCCACTTTGGCCCATTCAGCTAAAAGGCTTTTCGCTTGTGGTGCAATTCGCAGTAGTTCTCTGAGGGGTAAACTAACGTGGCTTGACAACAAGAGTATGAGCCTTTCAATGCGTGGTTCCTCAGGCTCCACCATGTAAAAAGGTGGTTCATGTTGGTGCAACCGATCATTCTAATCAGTGTGTAGTGGTGAGCCCGTTTGTGTTTCCTGTTCGATGTTGACTGGAGGTTCTATGGGAATGTTTTGTTCTTGTTTTTTTTTCTTCTCTTGTGCTTTTTGTACCCAGTGTCTTATTTTCTGGTACTGTCTTCTCTCTTCCCTCACATTTGGATATGGCGCTGAAGTTGAGGGTTGGTCGTCAGTGACCGATGGTGGTGGTGAGGGAGCCACTTCCTTCCTCTTCTGTGCTCGCGTAACAGCTAACACAGGAGTGTGGTCGTGTCAACCTTTCGATGGCATCCCCACTAGAACTGCTGATTGCTATATGGCAATGAGGTTAAGAGGTGCACTTGTTCCAAGTTTAAATAGACAATTCTTGAAACAGTGTCCATAACCGCAATCCCGGCAGGAGGTTGTATATTGTCCTTTTTAGGGACATTCTGCAATTCTGTGTCTCTCACCGCACCCGTAGTAGCCGTAATTTCCTCCACCTTGACGTTGAGTTTGAGCTACATAGGCCGAAACATATTCATTTATGGCAGGATCCATAAATGGTTCATCTGGTCCGTACCATTGCTGCTGCTCATATTGAGGTGGCATTTGCATTTCTTGTTCTGTTGTTGTCACATTTACATGGGCCACTTGTTGATTGGCTGGCCCTGGTGGAGCAAGTAAGGCCATGCATTGTGGTTGATTGGGTGCGCCGTACCTTGGTGCCACGCTAGGTGCCCCTTGATGATAAGGATAAGAAGTCTGATAAGGACTTATCTTCTGTTGAACAACCCTGGGGTTAAACAGGCCAAATGCCGTCTCGTGCGATGTTGCATTGCACAGATGGTAGAATCTATGTGTCAGTCTCAGATTTTGCTTTAGGACTGGACACTCCTTCGTTGTATGGTTTTGCGTGCATACTAAACACCATACATTTTCTCGTCGAGGATATTGTAGCTGGATTGGTTTCGGTTGATGTGGAGTTACTGCTACAGTTCGTTGTAAGGCCTTCAGTTTTTGGTCAAACTGCGTCATAAATTGCTCCATTTGCTATTTGTGTAATTTTGTCATTTGCTCTAACAGCAGTTCTATGGATCGAGCTGATGCATTTGATGATGATGATGCGATCAAGGGAGTAGGAGTGTGGGTGGAAGGATATTCGTCGTCAGATCCCTCATCCTCTTCCCTGATGGCAATTTTCATAGCTTCTTGCAAATTAGCATACTGCTCCCATCGTTTCAGTTCTCTTCTGATGCTTCGTGGTAATCCAGCTAGCAACCACATGATCACCGCATGATCAGGAGTCAGGGCTGCACTGCACTCGGATCGTAGATGTTTGACCCGTTCAATATAGTCCCAGACCCTTTCTCGTTGTCCCATCTTGACTTTGCTCAGCAGGAGAAACGGGTCTTCCAAGAACTTCCTTGTCTTAAAGTGCGTAATGAGAGCCGCTTTAATTGCTTTCCAGGTGGATTTCTCTTCCTCTGACAGGTTGAAAAACCAATTCCGAGCCACTGCAAGTAAGGACATAGGGAATATCATCAGCTTCTCTGCAGGTGTCCGTTCGCCGTAGATTTCAGAAGCTTGCTCGTAGATCTGGAGAAATCGGATGGGATCTGATGATCCGTCATATTTTGGTCTCTCCATCCGTGGTGCTCTCCGAACTGCATGCAAGGGTGCGACAGATACGGGTTGGCCCATTGGATCCATTGGTGCTGGTTCCAGTTCTGCCTCTTGTTGCACAGTTGCTAATCTGGGAAGGTGTGGTGCCTGATTTGCTATCCTTCGTGCTACTGATCGTCCCAATCTCAGATTCATCTGATGGTGGGTTCCAAAGTGATTGGATCTTGCTTATACAGTAGGATGCAGTCTGGATCTTCAAGGATTTGATCGATGTGATCGGCCGAAATGAATTTTAGGCCTTTTACGGTGGTTTTTCCTTGATAACTTTTTACTCCTTGCACTGATTGACCTGAGATTTTGACAGTAGCTGGATCTGATACAAATCTTTCCACTGATCTGGTCTACGAGGGTTATCTTGTGCGAGGGTTGGCTGTGCAAGGTTCTTTAGCTGTTTTGTAGGTAAAAAACTTGATATCTTTCAGATCTCTGGGAAGTAACTCTCGCAAGCTTCATAGTAGCTGAATCTAGGTCAGATCTCACTATAGAATTCTATGCAAGAGTTAAATCTCGCAAGAAGTGAGAATTTCACTATTTGCGAGGGTTCAAAAGCACTTTTTGTGCTTGATCTTCACCAGATCTTTATACTAACTCTCGCAGGCTTCATCATTGATGTAATTTGACATTCTAAATCGATTGAGAGGGTCTGCGAGAGTTCTCACTGAAAGGATTTGCTGGATCTTCACTTTTTAGTGATTTTTTAGCACTTAAATCCAATTTTTTGCTCACTGGAATCAAAATAACTCTCGCAAGCTCTTTTGTGTCCTGGTCTTACTGAGATGGAACTTCAGAATCCTTTGCAAGAGCTCTTGACCACTGGAACTGAAAATTTCACTGTCTGCAAGGGTTCACTGGTACTTTTCCGTCTTTTTTTTTCACTAGGAAATCTCACACAGGAACTTAATCATCAAACTAACTCTCACAAACTTATCTGTGTCCTGGTCTCACTGAGATGGAACTTCAGAGGGCTCTGCGAGAGTTCTTATGAAGATTTGAATTTTTTTTGGATTATTCAAGTGTTTTTTGTATTTTTTATGATTTTTCTTTGAGTTTTACAATCTGCTTGGAACTAACTCTCGCAGGCTTCTATGCAGGTCTGGGACAATACCTTGGAGTTGCTGCCAGTCATGCAAGGGTTAATTCCCACTAGTTCTGGAGATATAGAAATCTGATGAGCTCTTTTTCCCTCCAAAATGCAGATTGGTGTGTTTTTTGAGTTTTTTGGATGATTGATTTGGGTTTCGAGCCCTTAAAGGTTGTTTAGGACCTCCTCTACCCTCTCACACCTCCTCCACTAGCTGTGAACAATCCAAACACAAAAAAATATAGAAAACTAACTCTAAACTCCCAAAAATCTACCTAAACTACTCTAAAAAGCAAGAAAATAGCTAAAATACAACTAAACTAGTTAGTGGAAGCCTATCCTAGGCAACGGCGCCACTGTGGGGTCAAAGATCTCTCGTGGTATAGCCCTTCCGCCTGTCAACAAAGGTTAGATCACTAGATAGGTGCCTAACTATGCATAGATGCTACTTTTAGTTAATTCCTACTTTCTCCCTTAACTCTACTCACCACTATACACCTCTTTAACTCTACTCCTCTATACTAACATTCATCATAGTTTGGTTGAAGGAAAGGAATGGAGAAGAAGAGATTGAGAAGAGAAGATAAAGAGAGAGAAAGAGAGTGAGGGTGGAGGTTAGCTCAAATGCTCCTTATGCTTGCTAATGGAAAAACATTCACTATTGGCAAACAATAAACATGGAAATAGAAAGCAAGAGAAAACACAACCAAGAGCATTAGCAAGTAGTGAATAGCAAATGAGGATGCTTCTCTTCCAAAAATGGTAGAGTTTTCTCCTTTTCATTAAGCATGAAAATAGTGTACAAATGGTGCCTTTTTATAAAATGGGGAAGGCCCTTGACCCTCAATCTTATTGGCTAACATTCACAATGATCCTAACCATTCATCTTGGACCCAACTTGATCCAAGGTTCCACAAAAAGTACATTAGAAATCACAAGATTCATGTGAGTCCCAATTTGGACCAACTCTAAAAAGTGATCTTTAAGTTTAAAAATGACATTGGGCCTCTAGTTTTATTTCAATTACAAGGCCCAAGTCAAGTTTATTTTATTTATAACTTCAATTGCGTGCTCATTGGGCCATGGGCTTATACACACATGATGCCATGCCCTCGCAACACATTTTATTGGAGGATTTTATTTATTTACAGTTTGTTGGGAATACCCCCAACAAGAACTAAACACATTGAGATTCAGTATCACTTTATACGTGAGAGGCTGCTAAGTTGTGAAATTCATGTTGTTCATCGTAGCACAGATGAACAACTAGCTGATATTTTCACTAAGCCACTTGTTGGAGAAAAGTTTGATAAGTTTAGATCAAAGCTTTCTGTTCTTAAAGTTTGTTGACTTTAAAGCTATGTATAAGACTGTATATAAAGTAGACTCTACTTTAAGGGAGAGAGTTAGAATTAAAGTAGAATAACTTTGCTACTGTACTGTGGGTCCTATCAGTCGATAAGGATCAGTTGGCCTCGCCATGAGGCAAGTCGATGGGACACGCGTCCCGCCAACGGCAACCTGGGTCATGCATGGGTTGCTTGAGTGAACAACTATATGTACAGTGTAATCTCGTTTTGAGAAATACAGTTGCTATGTGAGCTTGTTGTAGAGAGTGTTTTTTGTCTGTGTTACTGTGTAGCATGATCTGTGTTCCTGTGCAAAGCAGATTCTAAGTCAAGGAAATTCGTGCAAGAGAGAAGAGGGCTCTACAACTGCTTCAAGAAACAAGCAAATGGGACTTTGACACATGTAACAGGGCTTCATAGACCAATGGAATGCTGCCAAATAGTTTTGTCAGTTAGAAACAAAGTTTTGATGGAGATATCTACAAAGTGCCTTCAGAGATGGTGCCAAATGTTTGTAGACAGCCACAACAGTGTGCAAGAGGGAAGAGGCACTTCAAACTATCTAAAGAAAGAAAGCAAATGGCCATTTGCCATGTGGAGCAGGACTTTCATAAGCCAATAGCATACTGTTGGAAATGCGCTAGAAATGCGCTGGCTTCTGCGTTCACTGCCCATAGAAATCATTTACAAACTGCCTCTAGAACTGCCACTTGAGATGAAAGGTGCGATGGCTACCAGAGATCGTTGACCTGTGTAAGGAGAGAGAGAGAAAAAGCGCGAAGGTGGGCAGGCTGCAAACTGCCCAAAAACTAGCTGTAGGATGTTGCTGGCTGAAGGTGCGATGGTGGCTTCTTCGTTGCCCTAGCAGTATAAAGTCAAAAACTTAAATTAATGTCGAAACCATGCCACCACATGCTCCCTCAACACCACCATTGGTCATTGATGACCATCCCTCAACTTCAGTGCCATATCCGAATGTGAGGACAGAAAGAAGACAATACCAGAAAATAAGACACTGGGTACAGAAAGCACAAGCGGAGGAAAAAGAGCAAGAAAGAGATAATACTACAGAACCTCCAGTTGGCGTCGAACGGGAACTGCAAATAAGCTCACCACTGTGCACTGATCAGAATGATCAGTTTCACGAACATGAACCACCTTTTCACATGGTGGAGTCCGAGGAATCACGCACTGAAAGGCTCACACTTTTACTGTCAAGTCATGTTAGTTTACCACTCGGAGAACTACTGCGGATTGCACCACAAGCGAAAAGCCTTCTAGCTGAATGGGCCAAAGTGAATGAGGATCCAATAGCACCTGAGCCCATATATTGTAAGAGCTATGAAAAAACTAGTAACGTCCTCCACATCGGAGCAACATGGGAAAGTGCTGAACACAACATCACTTTGCCAATCAAATGCAAGAGATACAAGGACGAGGCGACAATGGTAGATGGAGGATCGGGTGTCAATTTGATCTCCACTACTTTGTACAAAAAATGAGGTCTACAAGGATTGAAGCCATCAAGATTTGCCATCAAACTAGCAGATCAATCTTGTGTGAAACCAAAAGGTGTGGTTGTTGATATCCTTGTAAAGATAGCAGACATGTAGTTTGTGATTACTTTTGTAGTCATGGATATACCTAAATCTCCATCTACATACCGTGTTTTACTGGGAAGACCATGGGTGAGGACTGCGCAAGTAGTACACAACTGGGGTACAGGGAAACTCACCTTCGAGAATAGAGAATAGGCTGTAAAGGTAAATCCAACCACATGGGCGATGAAATCTATTGCACCCAAAGCTGATGATGGATCATCCACGACAGATCACACGATTGACCACCCAAGGCCAGCCAAGGGAGGTCACTATCATTCAGAGACAGATGTCATGAGATGGACGGATGCATTAGCAACTATTGACTGCCAGGCATGTCAATATGAATCAGATCCAGAACCAAGTACATCTTCATCCAAATGTTACACTATGGACACACCAATCACATTTGGGGTGAATATGATAAATGTAGCATGGCTGTCAGTGGTGCCAATTGAAAACCCAGTGGACGATGATTTGGTCCCTTGGCAACATGCTCTAACTTATAATAAAGAGATTGAGCTGACTGATGAATAGGTCCTACACCACATGGACCCAGATTGTTATGGAATCAAGAAAGTACCAGGTCAACCACCGCAAAAGTCTACTATGGCGAAAGTCTCAAGGGTCGATCCACCCAAGGCACCTACGAATAAGAAGAATTAGTCGAAGCAGCGCTACAACCTAGTGATCTGTTGGAGTGATCTACTCGATGAGGCAATAGCTACAGTGGATGTGGATATTCGCAACCATGAGGCGAATGTCACAGCAGTCCCAATGAAGGATAACAAGGACGAATCCACCAAGATGACAAAAAAGAGCAAAAAAAAAGTATTGGAATCCTTGAAGTCAATCCAATTGGACTCAGATACAGTGTCATCTTCTACATAGGTGACAGAAAATCAAAAAATGACCAGTCAGGCTAAGATCAATATGTTGAAAGAAGAATCTCGACGAGCACCAATTCAGGAGATGCTTGAGACTTTCAAGAACTATACCTTGGACGACGTGATAATCATGATGTCGCAAGCCCAGAGAGAACCTGATCAAAATCAGACACCAACGGAACAAGTCTTCGAGGGACCTGCGCGAACACAGCCGATGAACCTTGTCGAGCCAGGTGAAGAAGAAAAGATAGTGCATGTGGGAGAGCAGTTAGCACCCACATAGTTCAAGAGACTACGATCGTTGTTGGTGGAATATAAAGGCTATTTTGCAAGGAGTTATAGTGATCTTAAGGGCATGCATTCCACCAATAGTAGTCCAACACACCATACCCTTGGTGGACGGAGCAGTCCCCAAGGTAAGCCGTTACTACCACTGCAACCTGAATTATACAGAACTGATCAAGCAGGAGTTGCAGAAGTTGATTGATGCAAATTTCATCTATGAAATCCTGCACACAAAATGGGTATCACCGATAGTTATAGTACCCAAGAAGAACGGAAAAATGTGGATTTGTGTGAATCTGAAGGCGCTAAATACAGTCACCAAAAAAGACCATTTTTCTTTACCATTTACAAAAAGTGTCCTCGACAGGGTAGTTGGTGCCGAAGCCTACAATTTTCTAGATGGCTTCAGCGGCTACAACCAGTGAAGATAGCCCCCCCAAGCCAACACAAAACAACATTCACCATGGAATGGAGAACCTATGCCTATAAAGTGATGTCATTTGGACTTTGCAATGCCCCAAGCACTTTCTTGGGAGTCATGTAGGAGGCATTCAAAGATTATTTGCAAAAATTTCTGGAAATTTTCTTGGACGGTCTGTGCGTGCATGGACGAGACTCAAAACACTTATCCAACTTGGAGAAGGTGTTACAAAAATGTCGTGAATACGAGATCTTCCTAAATTCAGAAAAATGTCAATCTTGGGTCACACATGGCTTGATTCTCGGCCATATAGTGTCAAGACATGGGATTGCCACATATCTATCTAAGATCAGGATCATTGTTGATCTACCACCACCGGGGACGATCTGTCTACATTTTCATGGGTCATGCTAACTATTATAGGATCTTCATTCTTGATTTTGCGAAGTTAGTCCGACCAATTTACAAACTCACAACGGATCCACATTGGAAGCCGAGGAAGCCCTAAAGGCTTTTCAGAAGCTTAAGGATGCATTGGATTCAACACCAATCTTACACCCACCCAATTGGTCCATTGAGTTCCACGTGCATATGACGCATCAACGTATGTAGTTGGAGCAGTCTTAACCCAACCAGGTGAACACAAAAAGGATTTTCCAATCCGATTTGCAAGCCGACAGCTCAGTGATACCGAAATGAACTATTCAACCACAGAGCGGGAAGCACTCGCAATGATCTATGCGGTTAAGAAATTGATTTTTACACAAACTATCAACCCCTGCTCTATCTGTTAATAAAACTTGCAACACCGAAAGAATCACCAGATGGCTACTTTTGTTGTTGGAGTTTGATTTTCGGATAGTAGTTCGGAAGGGAAAACAACATTACATGGTAGATCACGTGTCACGAATCAAAGGAAAGGAGATTGCAACCCAACCCGATGATGAGCTGGCACATGTTGTCTTATTTTACGTGGACACAGTACCAGAATGGGCTACCGACATTGTTAAATATCTAATGCGGGGCCAACTAGACAAATCTTTACCAAATGCGGAACAACAGAAATTGACCTTAAAGGCTAGACCTTATCAGCTGATTGATGACCAGTTGTATCGAAGAGGTCCAGATGGAATTCTTCAGCAATGTATTTTTCCTCATGAGGCCACCTAGATCATATCGCTTTCACATGAAGGCATGGGTGGGGGTCATTTTGCATCTGACATTACAGTTTGCAAGATCCTGCAATCAGGATGTTGGTGGCCAACGATTCATAAGGATATGGAGGAATACTTGAAAAAATGCGGTGTGCCAAAGGGCAAGGAGACCAACAAGATTGAATTATGACTTACTACACCCAGTCTTAGCCCAAACACCATTTAAAAAGTGAGGATTGGATTATATTTGTCCAATTCACCCTGCAGCAAGGAGTTCCCAAGCTCGATACATAATCGTAACCACAGACTACCTCACCAAATGGGTTGAAGCCAAGGCAGTAAGAGTAGCTGATGCTAGGACCACTGCCAAGTTCCTTTATGAAAATATCATTATATGCTTCGGATGCCCGGTGGAGCTAGTCAGCGATCGCGGAAGCCATTTCATCAACGAGACCATCAAAGTCCTGTTGGAGGAATTCTTTGTGATCCACAGAACTAGTATGTCTTATTATCCTCGTGGTAATGGGCAAGCAAAATCATCCAATAAGATCCTGTGTAGCATGCTCACGAAAACAGTTGAAGCTAGCATATCAGATTGGGAACACAAGTTGCATGCTACACTGTGGGCATTCAGGACAGCATATAAAGGAAGCACTGACCAAACACCCTTCCAATTGGTATATGGTGAGAATGTTGTGATGCCAGTAGAGTTTCTAGTTCCTTCATTAAGGATTGCCACCCCGCAACGTCCTAATGAGTCCAAATCTCTACAGCTACGCCACGAAGCTCTGCATAAACTCTGTGAAACATGCTTACTAGCTGTGCATGCATTGGTAGCTGAAAAGGAAAGACGCAAAGCTTGGCATGATCGCAGATTACAAAAGAAGGATCTTCGTTTAGGAGATCTGGTCCGGATGTATAAAACCAAGGCGATCAAGAGAAAGTTAAAATTCACAGGAGAAGGTCCTTATAGGATCAAGGAAATTCTTAATCATAGAGCTGTGAATTTGGAAAAGCTCGATGGGACACCATTCGATACACCCATCAACGGTAGCCGGTTTCACAAATACTGGCCACCGTAGTAAGATAGATCCAGATTGGCGATGGCATGTTACAAAAAGCTATTCTACTAAACCATCACCGCTAGATCTAAAAAGGTCCATTAGAATCCAAGAAGGATCCAGATCTAGATAGGATCAAGAAGGAAGCAGATCATCAGACTGACTGATGGATCTACTACCAAGTATCCATTAGAACTTCTAGAGAACCACCGACAATTAGATCAAGCATGGATGAAGCTGATTACCAGTTTACAAAAGTTAAAAATCAGAACATCTTGAGATCTCATCTAAAAACACTCTAAAAGAGCACTTTTTCATGATTTTTTGAGATCTCCTAAGAGATAACTCTTGAAACTTGGACAGTCACCAGATCTGACTTACATGCATCCATGAAAATCTCTACGAGAGTTCCTAATGGAGGAATCATCATTTTTTAGTGTATGCGAGAGTTTCCAGAAGCTGAATTTTCAGTACCCTTGTAGAGCCTCAAGATCATCTTACCAACCCTCGCAAGGTGCCTAAATGTAATCAGAGCAGTAAAATTAGTCTGACTACATGGTTTGATCTTGAAAATTCAATCACAGAAACAAGTTGTGTGAGATATCACTTCCTGCAAGAGTTGAACCCTGAACCCTCGCAGAACCTTCGCATAGCAGTCAAATCACCTTTTGAACTCTTGCAGACTTCCCTGAGGTCTTAGAATTTTGTGAAGAAGGTGCCTGCCAAAATTTGGATGGAACTGAGGAAGAGAAAGTGGATTTCACCTAATATGCACTCTACATTCCACTATATAAGGGCTGAATCTGAGTCATTTGTCACCTTTACTAGCAAAGCTTTGTCGAAATTTACATTGAAATTACCAAGTTCTTCGTTTGCGACCAAACTTCTTACCAACTATCATCTGATCATACTGAACATCGATCTGCGCTCTGAACTACACTTCTTGTCATTCAACACTCGTTATTCACAGTTTTCTGCCGTTTTCACACTCTTTTCTATTTTCCACCATTCTTTCCATTTTTCTGACCTCTAATCATCACTGCTAGCATGGCCTCCTCACCCTCTGAAGACTCTGGTGCCAAACAGGTGATCCAGTGTGACATCCCCGAGGCCACACAGATTTGGCCTCTACTCTTTGACGCTCTGATCCAACCATGGCTACAGACAGTTGGTCCACTTCTAGCGGCAATGGATTTTTACCCGATGCTCTTCCATTCTGAGATTAACATGGGCCTTGCCCTTCACGCTTACGCCACCTGGGACGAGGAAACGACTCATTTCCACTTCCTGTACCAAGGTACCACGTACAAGGTCAAGATTAATGTCGACTCGATGATTACCATTGGCATTATGTCTGGTGATCGTCAGTCCTTCTCCCATCGCAACGCCAAAACTCTGATCAAGCCTTTCATCACCCAAACCGCACCAGAAATCCCCATACATACTAACAATGGTTACTTGATAGAGGCTATCACGGAACCCGTCATTCAGACGGCTGCGCATCTATTAAATAACTTTCTGGTTATTTTAACCTTTTGCAAAGACAGAATCTAGTCTAAGCTGTTGAGTCAAATAATAGAATCCTTTCTAGAATTCCCTGGTCCCTCTGTTGAAGATGCACCTCCACTACCGCACTAACCACCCCATCAACAACTGCCACTTCTTCTTCCATGCAATCCCCCACTCCGATTTCTGTTGTTGCCACCTCTCTTCCTGTTCCATCCACATCTATTTCTGTCTCCATCCCCATTTCTTCTGTTGATACCACTCCTATTTCTCTTCCAGTATCCACTACTCCATCCATCACCATCGCATCTTCCATCACTCCTGTCGCCACCATTGCTTCCATTCCATTCAATCCTTCTGATTCTCAATTGTCTCCCGACACTCTAGCGTGGATGCAAGTCATCAATTTTTCACCCCCACGCCAGACGCTTTCTGCTCCATACTCACTTCTATTTCTCACGCTTTCTTCTGTTGATACCACTCCTATTTCTCTCTCTCTCTCTCTCTCTCTCTCTCTCTCTCTCTCTCTCTCTCTCTCTCTCTCTCTCTCTCTCACATAATTATTAGAGGCCAACTTTTTGTTATGTTTATATCCCCTACTTCATACTATATGTAGTAGATAGCAATTGGGGATGGCTCCCATAAGAGTTCATTTTAGAGCAAGATCAAACCTCTTGACATTTCCCTTATTCTTTGTGTATACATATACAATTGTCTATGATAAAATGGTATAAGCTGGTTTTGACACCCATAAAGAAAGTATGGGATTGCATAAATTCATAAAATCACTGGAGTGTTCGTATAGATCATATGCAATTTTCCTGCTACTTGTACTCGACTCACACTCAAGTACATAGTCAAAGCACTTGACTCACAAAGTATCAACCAAACACCATGCTCTCAACAAGAGTCTGCCACACTCTGAACTTGACTTGTTCCCCATCCAACTTGAAACACAAGCGGACCACATGAGACACAAGACTCACACCGAGGAAACCTCACTGCCACCATGAGATTATCATCCTCCATCTTACTAGACTGACATCCTATCATACGCTTACAAGACAAACTCATAACGCTGATAACAATGAGCAACTATGGCTCAACCTGAGGAAATCTTACTGCCACTAAGATTATACCCTCGCCAGAAAATCAGCTAGTAGACATGTCAACAAGTCACTGAGCATCAAATAAAAACTTTATTTATCTTTATTTTTTTCTTTCAGTATCAAATGCATAACCAATCAAACTCCAACTCTGATCTACGTCTAGTCACAAAGACTCTTATGACAAAGTCACATGTAAGCAATCACATTAATGCGACCAACACAAATGACAAACAGATCAACTGATGATCACTGCTTACTGAAGAAGATATCCTCCTATACCATACACCTTTGTCATAGGTAGATCCACTACTACAACAACCATGCGTCCAAAGCTCCACGCATATGTCCTGAGATGTCCTCCAATGCACCATGTACCTCCCAGAGATACATCACTGTCCAAGTGTCCTATCCAACCATCCATTCCACTTTGCCTTGCCTTGCCAAGCTATCATTCATCCTTCATGCACCAAGCATACAAGGCTACCAAGGACTCTGATGAATTCCCTACATTTCATGAGCTTTCTCCTGTAGGTTACACGCTTTGACAAGCATCCACAAAAAATATGGATCACATATCAACTTGGACTACTCATTCATGAGTGGAGTAAGGACTCTTGAAGTGTTTTTAGACTCATAAATGGATTGAAAAATACTCCATGCTTCTTGAGCATTGACACAAGAACTAATCTCTCTTAGAACTTCATTAGAGACATTTAGCTTCAAAACAGGAAGAGCAACACGTGCCCTTTTCTTGAATTTGGAAATTTCTTGAGGATCAGTAGGCTCCTCATTCCCATTCACTATATCTATTAGACCTTGAAGTACAAGAATGGATTCTATCCTCACTTTCTATGTACCATAATTTGTAGAAGTGAGTCTCTCACTTTGCTCTAATAGATAAGATCCCATTGAAGTCATGCCTAGAAAATTGATTTTGGCTTACTAAATGAATGTTTTCATAGGTTCAAAACTAATCAAATGTAAACTATTGATCATTTGGATTCAAGTAACAAATGATTGAGAACTCAAAGAAGGCCAAAAATAGCAATTTCTAGGTGCTAGTCAAAATTTGCACTTAATATTTCAAAGCAAAGGTGGATGACGTAAATCAAAGTTCACACGTGTGAAATAGCTTAAAAACGTCAGATTTATCATTTAGAAAGTTTCATCCATTCATAGGATCATAGATCCAAACAATGCTTCTTAGATTGGAGAAAATTGAAAAATAGTGAAAATTTGCTATTTTGACTCCTACAATAAAGGATCTTTGATAGTACAGCCTTCAAGCATGTAAAACTCTATTTTTCTTCTTCAATATGCCTCACTTTGAGTGCAAAGAACTCTCCTTAGGATCCACCAATCCTCTTGAGGTCACTTGCATCACAATCTACACTTGATTAGCTTTCCATTCATATGCAACATGGATGGAAAGGATGAGAAGTAACTTGATTAGAGGCCTCAAAACTCTACTATGACTGCCATCGATACCATCTCATCACCCTCATCATCTGTTATAATGTGGCCTTGGCACATTATAATGCCATTGTCCAATATCCATCCATCCACCATCCTTGCTCCATCTCTGACTTCCCCTTCATTGCATCCACCTCCATTATCGACTACCAACAGCTCCAACTAACCTTGCCTCATTTCGACCTCCAAACTAGCGAAGACCGCACCTTCGACCAAGATCTCCAGTACGTTGCTCAGGTCGAAGCCACCACCATATTTCCAATTGATCTTAACATTACTCCTCTCGAGTTCGCCACCTCACCACCTCACGCCATATTGCCTTCTGCCGCTTCCTCACCACCCCCCATCATTTCTTCTCCCCCCAAATCTAATCTTCCATCCACCTCCATCATGTAGAACAACTGATCAAACAGATCTTGATTCTACTAATAAAACGCACAATTTACTTGACAAAGGATGAGGAAGAAACGAACGCAAACTTGAACCATTTCTATTCATGACCAACTCGAAAAGATTTGCAAAGGATTCACGAAATTTGTCTTGCAGTCAGCTCGAAAGATTCACGAAACAGGTAGAAGCTCGTGGCTTTCTTGTTGAAGCTCGAAAGATTCGCAAACAAAATCTTGTCGCAAAATATTCTATTTTTTGTTCAAGCCTCAAATGTCGCAAAATTGTCGCGAACAATTTGCGAAATCTTCTAGGTTGTTCTTCAAGCTCACTTGTTGCAAAACTATCTCGAACAGCTCATGGAATATTCTAGATTTCTTCTTCAAGCTCAAGAATTGTCATTTGTCACGAACAATTTGCGAAAGACAAAATTGTCGCGAAGAGACAGTGTCGCAAACAATTCGTGAAAGACGAAGCTGACACAAAGAGATGGACTGTCGCGAATAATTCTCGAACAAAATTTATTCGAGTCTGAAAACATAGCATCTATTTAAATATCAACTGTCGTAAATGGTTAGATATCTACTATTACAGCATTGAAGGCCAAAAGACCTGTAAATAAAAGGTCAAAAGACCTGTCTTGTAAGAATATAAATACATGTGCACTACTCATTGTAACACACTCACTCAATCAAAAACACAACAATGAGATAAGACAACAAGAGATGTATATTGATGAATCAGATTCAGAGTTATAAAAGTACGTTTTTGATCAATAGTTTCTTATTGTCTAAATTGTTTTAAGTTGTCTCTTACTGCCGCATATAATTTTTGCACGCATATTTAATCAGAACAAATACTGTTCTATTAGTAGATAGATCAAATAAAATCTCGATTGAAGACGTTGATAATAGTTTAATTTATTCAAACTTGCATCGTGTTCTCTATGGAAGAATAATTACTATTTTTCCTACAGTGGTATCATAGCTTACGGAAATAAAGTTGATATAGTGGTATCTTCACATCCCTCTCAGCATTCTTCATACATCCATTAGTAAGCCGCTATCTGGAGGTTATTCAGAATTAAAAGATGTCATCAATCACCAATATTCAAGCTAAGATCACTACAATATTGGACCCAGAAGGTTCAAACTACTTGATTTGGAGATTAAAGACTTCACTCTTGTTGAAGGGCGAAGGTCTATGGCAATGGATAGAGCCAATTGAGGAGAATCCAGACACTACTCTTGGCAAAGAACTTCAAGAATGGAGTTTAAAAAATGACAAAGCTGTAGCAATTATTGCTTCTTCATTGCATGACAATATAATGCTAGATCTTACATCAATTTCAAATGCAAAGGTTTTATGGGAAGAATTGCAAATCAAGAATGAGACTCGATCTCGTAATCAGATCATGTTCTTGGAAGACTAATTAATATACCTACAGTGGGACGGCAAAGACATGAACACATTCGTGCGAAAGATTAAAGATCTGTTTATTTTCTTAGTCTATCCAAAGCAGTATGTCTGGTCAGCCAAACACTGCACAGGTACCTTATAGACAAAAACCTATATGGTGCCCACACTGCCGGGCTACACATTCTGCTGAAGCTTGTCCTTCATATCAGCCTATTCATGCACATACAGTTCAACAGTATGACGAACATCCATCAGAGTCTAGACATTAATTTTCCTATCCCGAATACCCACCTGAAAGTCTAGAACCATTAGCCATACAAGATGGCTATGCTGTTATACAAGGGCCATTGCACACCAGAAGTTTCATCTGTGGTGAAACTGGCCACTTCATGGTTGATTGTCCAGTCAAGACCCAGTACCATGCTGAGTGTCCTAACTGTATCAGAAAACACAGTTTCAAAGATTGTCCAAAACAACCAACTAAGATCCTACCTGCCCGTCACGTCAGTTATGACTCACGATAGGATCCTCACGACAACGCAACAGGAGCACAATAGCAACCAACAGTTAAACCTGCTGCTTACTTGAGAAGTTTCTTTCAAACTTCTACATTACCAAACAATACACCAGTTTTATAATGAAAAAATGACAATATGAAATGAGTCCTTGTCGAAAGAAAGTGAAACTGATATTCAGTCATCTACTACAATGTCCAACCAAGAGCAACCTCCATAGGGAATTGACAGTTTTTCTCCACTTCTAAAACCTCAAATCTATTTGTCTTTCCACATGCTGATAAGATTTCCATGGTGCAAATACACAATAAATCTAGGATTTGAAAATCTAGATAGAGATTTGGTTCTGAATCTCTTGTTTAAAGAGGTCCTCAGGACATAGTACCTCAACCATACCTGCATCTCAAGCTATATCTTACATCATCTGCTATCACTGATGGTAGATTTTAGTCTCACCAAACATGCCTTGTTTTGACAAGGCCATGTCAGAGTAAGAATTATTACTCTACAAAACAAAATGAATATTGCAATTGTCAAAGTACATTATCAATGTACATTAAGATGAATGTCTCTAATGAGATATTGAGGGAGATTGGTGATTGTTCTACATCCAAGGAAGCTTGGGATTGTATCAAGTCCATCTATGAGGCTAAGAACACCTCTAGGCTCCTCACTCTTAGAAATCAAATATTTCAAAGTAGTCAAAAGAGTGATGAGAGTGCATCTAATTATGTTTTGAGAGTCAAGGATATTCATAGGGAGCTTGCATGTATTGGTGAATCGATCAATCAAAGTGAGCTAGTCCAAGTCATTCTCAATGGCTTGAGAGATGAATATGACAACCTTGTCCAATCCGACGCCATTAAGGAGGAGCTACCAAGTTTGGAGGCCCTTCAAAGTGTGCTTATTTTTGAAGAATCAAGACAAGATTAAAAACTCTTGAGGATGGACAAGCCATCACTCAATCATGATGATGGCAAAGTTCTATTTTCCAAGCACAACGAGAGGAGTAAGAAGCAACACCATCACTTCTCTACTGAAAAAAGCTAAAGACCAACATGAAGAGGAGGAGGAGGATACCTCTCATGCTTCTACTTCAAATCTCAAGAAGAAGAAGATCAAGTGCTTTTATTGTGGCAAGAAAGGCCATTATGCCACCAATTGCTTCAAGAAGAAGAATCAACTCAATCAAGCCAACATCACCAATGAGAAAGAAGACTATATTGCAAGTGATGGAGAAGGCTCTCTTATGGCATCAAGCTTCTCCTCTTCCACCTTCAACAAGGATGACTCATGGTATATTGATAGTGGAGCATCTTCACATATGTGTGGCTCCAAGCACTCTTTTTCATCTATTATGTCTTATGATGGAGTCAAGAAGACCATATACTTTGCAAGTAAGCATGAGTGCAATTGTAGCGCAGGCATCCCAAAGGGAGCCGGGAACCACGACTTAGCTTCCCAGCCTTCAACTCTTGCCATCCAAACCCACTTGACGTACAAGCAGCCAACTCGCCAACAACGATTAGACTTAACCAACTTGAAGTTTCGAAAACCAACATTGAGATCCAACCTGGCGCCATGCCAAATCGGGGGTCCCGATGTGGGTGTCTTCCCTCCAAGCAAGCCGCCCGACATACATCAAACTTGACCAACTCGAAGCTTCGTTACAAATGAGTAACATCCATTCCAAGCAAGCGGTCTGACTTACATCAGACTTAACCAACTGAAAGCTTCGTCACGAGCGTTGGAAGCCAACCTGGCGCCACACCAGACTGGACAGCCATAAACAGGTAACTTCCACCCAAGCAAGCCATCCAACTCATCCGACAGGTTAGAGCCCATTCCCCAAGAGCTTAACTCATTCACGTTCATGCAAGGAACACTCAGAACCACAAGCCACGACAGATATGGAAACAACCAGTTCCTGGACCAAATGGTCCCGACAGCATACCGCTGGCGTCACGGACCGAATGGTCCCGACGACATACCGCTGGTGTCCTGGGATACGACCCTCAGCTATGTGCCAACTTAAAAATTTGGAAGCGGCCTTACAACTAGCGCTTTTACCGAACATTGAAACTCAGAAGGTAATCAGAGTCAGTTTGAGAAAAATCCCACTTTATTGATAAATTTGAGAAGGTTACATTTCAAGTGTGTGACCGACCCTAGTCTTCGGGGCGCTAGCATGCCAAGGCGAGAGCCATGACAACATTCCAGCAAGGGAGGCTGAGACTTGGTTGCAGCTCGCCCTGAGTCGCAACCCGCACTCCCCTATTGTATTGGTGTGATTCGGCACCCCCCTCATACCAAGCACTCTACCCAAGCTGGTAAAGCACGTTTTTCTATCTCTAGGATTTTCTCTTTCTAGAAAGTCATTTTCTCTCTCTAGATTTTATTGATCCCCAGGCTTCCTTTAATCATGCCTAGATTGTGTGAGGTGATTGCACATCGATCTGAGCTCTCTGGACTCCGCTAGAAACGATCAAAGATTTTCAGCCATAAAAACTTGGCGCCGGCTGGATTCTGGTCACAGTGGCGCCGAGAGCGGCGCCGGGAGCAGCAGGGGCGCTACTGGCACCGGGGACATAGCTGGCGCCGATGGTGTCGGAAGTAAAGCTTGTAAAGGTAGCTTTACAACATCCACCCCACCTTTATAAAATCTGATGTCCTCATCATATGTCAGATTAAAGTAAAGGTGTCTCCCAATTAAAATAACTATACATTTAAGCTACTTGGCACAATACTCAATTTACTGGCCACTTTTTATTAACGTTGAAGCTGGTTCACCACAAGTCGGAGGCTCAGCTCTTTGTACTGAAAGATTACATAACTTGAAAATATATCTTTGTTTGGGAAAAGCGTAGATTTGATATCGCTTTCGTAAAATCCAAAAACCTTATTAAC
Organism: Diphasiastrum complanatum; assembly: GCA_029204225.1. Classification (NCBI taxonomy): domain Eukaryota; kingdom Viridiplantae; phylum Streptophyta; class Lycopodiopsida; order Lycopodiales; family Lycopodiaceae; genus Diphasiastrum; species Diphasiastrum complanatum. The sequence goes on from CM055102.1 coordinate 50,296,669, forward strand.
TGGTGACATAGGTCTTTCTTTGAAATGTTTGCCCCTGTCGCTTCTGACTTTCGACTTTGGAACTCCTTTGAGCTCCTGATTTGTCCTTAATGCACTTTGTGTTGAGCTCCCTTGAGCTCCAGATTTGTTCAGTTCCGCACAGGTATCAAGGCTCCCTGAGCCAAAGGATTTATCGTTTGATTGACCACTTTATGGTCCACTCCGTGCCTTGTTGCTTCTGCACCTTGATTTCTCTCCTTGTCCCAGCCTGATCTTGATACTTTTACATCTTGGCTCTTTAAGGTAGGCAAAGATTGAGTACTCCACAATGCACCTCTCACTTAGCTTGAAGTAGCTCTTTGAATCAGCCCAAATGTAACCATTGACCTTGTGGAAAGCCAAAGGGTCGCATTAGTTTGATCCACATCTGAACTATCTCTTCGCGTTTGTTTGAAGCACCATGTTCGTCACGCAAAACTTGACTTTCACAATTCCATCACTGGTCAGTTGCCTCACAGTCAAAACAAGAAGTGTACATCAAGCTTGGCTTCAAGTAGTTCTCTTTGAATCAGACACATGCACCCAAAGTTTGCACTAGTCCGATCTCAACGTAAACTGTCCCTTAGCGTCCGTTTGAAATACCAAGTCTTCCATGCAAGACGCAACTTTCACAGTTCCTTCATTGATCAGCTGCCTTACACGTAACACAAGCCAGCGTACTCATATGTTTCCTCATCATTGTTGGTCCAGAGAAAGCCTATAACAAACTTTCCTTTCCACAACAAAAACTTGTCAACTTATTAGGTCCAAAGTTCACCAGTCTCCTCGTGTGAGTATGGCAATGTCACCTTGAATTTGCCCCCGTTTTGATCAACTTTCATTCAAAATTTGCCCCAAGAGAGAGGTGTGTGTGATGGTTCCCCTCCACTTATAAAATCAGCTGATCAGACTTAGAGTAGAGTTTTTCGGACAAAAAGCCTTTCCAACACTTTGCTTCCCATCTGCTAGGATTATGGCTCGATCCAACTTGTTGCCAATCTCTGAAGAGGATCCTAGTCTTTCCCCTAAGAGGAAAAACCCAACTGATACTGGATATCACCCATGCTCAGTGAGTTTCAATTTTGAAGGTGGCTGTCCCAAATTGAAGACCAACTACTCCATAGAAGATCTCCCCTGAAATTGCCAACTTTTGACTTCCTGCTTGCATTTGGTGGGCGTTGTCGCAAATGAAACTAACCCAAGAAACAGGCTAGCCATCCATCCTTTGCAAACATTGAGTCGTTTCGTTGCCGTTCACGTGCGAGTACTTGAGCTGCAAATCTGCCCCACAGATTCTGTAGTCCTTTTTGTTTGATGGTATCAGCCTTCAAAAGAAAAGGTTCCTTCTCGAGCCATCAGCTCATTGTATCACAAGCAATCATGCAAACCAGACAAAGCACAAGTACTAAGACTCACCACGAATACATACAAGTAAGACACTCAGGCAGGTTTACTAACAAGTAACAAAGACAAGGTCCCCCTTTGAGATGGTCCTGCCAACGGACCTTTGCCTGGCCGCACCCATACAAATCGACGATAGAATCAGCCCACATAGGACACCCCTCCAACTATCTGTGCTATCCCCATTAAGCAGCACATTGCCTCAGTCATGCCCCACCACTTTTTGGTCGATAGCCCTTATAGCTAAACGATCGGCAGTTATCCCGCATCGGCAGCTAACCACCCGTGCTTTACACCTGAATTCAAGCAGCATCTCTGTATCAATGGTTAACCCGTACAGTTCGAATATGTCGCCCCACACCCCACAAGGCACAGACTGTGCTTACACCAACCTAATGGCAGTACACTGCCTCATCTGTCCTACATGTAGACAGTGCTAGGTCCGAACCGCGAGAACTGACCGTGCTTACACCTCAAGGGCAGCACCTTGACTCTGCCGACCACCCCGACCACCCGTGCTTACATTGTGGGCAGCACCTTGCACAACAGTTGTCTTGATGAACCCCAAAATGTGGCCATTTTCATGAGATCCGCATAGCTGACCGGCCAGTCGGCTTTGATACCACATGTAGCGCAGGCATCCCAAAGGGAGCCGGGAACCACAACTTAGCTTCCCAGCCTTCAACTCTTGCCATCCAAACCCACCTGACATACAAGCAACCAACTCGCCAACAACAATCAGACTTAACCAACTTGAAGTTCCAAAAACCAACATTGAGATCCAACCTGGCGCCATGCCAGATCAAGGGTCTCGATGTGGGTGACTTCACTCCAAGCAAGCCGCCCGACATACATCAAACTTGACCAACTCGAAGCTTCGTTACAAACGAGTAACATCCATTCCAAGCAAGCGGTCTGACTTACATCAGACTTAACCAACTAAAAGTTTCGTCACGAGCGCTGGAAGCCAACCTGGTGCCATGCCAGACTGGACAGCCATAAACAAGTAACTTCCACCCAAGCAAGCCATCCAACTCAGTCGATAGATTAGAGCCCATTTCCCAAGAGCTTAACTCATTCACGTTCATGCAAGGAACACTCAGAACCACAAGCCACGACAGATATGGAAACAACCAGTTCTTGGACCAAATGGTCCCGACAGCATACCGCTGGCGTCGCGGACCGAATGGTCCCGACGGCATACCGCTGGTGTCCTGGGATACGACCCTCAACTATGTGCCAACTTAAAAATTTGGAAGCGGCCTTACAACTGGCGCTTTTATCAAACACTGAAACCCAGAAGGTAATCAGAGTCAGTTTGAGAAAAATCTCACTTGATTGATAAATCTGAGAAGGTTACATTTCAAGTGTGTGACCGACCCTAGTCTCCGGGGCGCTAGCATGCCAAGGCGAGAGCCATGACAACATTCCAGCAAGGGAGGCTGAGACTTGGTTGGAGCTCGCCCTGAGTCGCAACCCACACTCCCCTATAGTATTGGTGTGATTCGGCACCCCTCCTCATACCAAGCACTCTACCCAAGCTGGTAAAGCATGTTTTTCTCTCTCTAGGATTTTCTCTTTCTAGAAAGTCATTTTCTTTCTCTAGATTTTATTGATCCCCAGGCTTCCTTTAATCATGCCTAGATCGTGTGAGGTGATTGCACATTGATCTGAGCTCTCTGGACTCCGCTAGAAACGATCAAAGATTTTCAGCCATAGGAACTTGGCGTCGGCTGGATTCTGGTCACAATGGCGCCGTTGGCACCAGGAGCAGCAGTGGCGCTGCTGGCGCCGGGGACATAGCTATGTAAAGCTAAAGTAAAGCTTGTAATGGTAGCTTTACAATAGCAATATTGAAGGAGTAGGGATTATTCCCTTGAAGCTTGCATCTTCTAAAGATCTCTTTCTCAACAATGTTCTTTTTGTCCCAAAGCTTACAAAGAACATCTTAAGTGTTGGCCAACTTCTTGATAGTGGCTTTGATGTCAATTTCAATATTGATAATTGTGTGATCAAGAAGGATGGTGAGATCCTTGCATATGGATCAAGATTTGAAGGCATCTTCAAATTGGATCCAAGTGAGAGTGCAAACTCTCTTGATGTTTCTTATATGTCCAATATTTCAAAGGAGGATGATCACACAAGATGCACATATCTTCTCTCCTCAAGTATTATGGTGTATGATTATTCCTTATTATTCAAAGCATATGTTGAGAAGAAATTCTCATTGAAGATCAAAGCTTTGAGGAGTATTGGAGCTCTTGAAGGAATAGCACCATATGAAGCTTTACTCAAGATGAAGCCTAAGGTTGATCACCTTAGTGAACTTGGTAGTGCTTGCTTTGCACATATTCCCTTGGAAACAAGAAGGAAGGATGATCCAAGCTCATGGATCATGATTGGATACTCATCCATCAAGGAGGCCTTTAGTGTCTTTACACTCTCTATTTCAAAAGTGATTGTGAATAGAGATGTCACATTGCATGAAGGTTCAATCTTGGAAGTGGCCGAGATCAATTCTTCTCAAGAGGCATCACAAGTTATCTTTTTTGAAGGTATTCAAGTTATGATGGGGCCAATGTGTGAGGAGGAGTTTCTTCCTCATATGATTTCAAGAAGACCTTCAAGATGCATGGCCAAGTCTTTATGGCTCACCTTACATGGCAAAGAGGGGCATCTTTCATGTTGTATCTACTACAACACATTCATATATGCTTCTCTTCCTCTACTTGAAATGCTATCTTGCTTCATTGAATTTTTTGGATCTCAAAGTTCAAGAAAAGCTATACTAGTTTTGTATGATGCTTATGATATGGACATGTTTCTTGTCATTATTGACTTAGATGTGTTTCCAATATTTTTTGAAAGCAAGATATTGCATTGTCAAAAGTATGCTCTTGGTTCTAGTAAGAACAAGATTGAGCTTGGTACTCACTTTTTTGAAAATCATGTTTTCACATGTTTTGAGGCAAATTGTAAACTCCTCTTGAGATTAAGTGAAGCATCCAAAGTGGACACTTACATCCTTGAGAGAGTAACTAGCCTAAAAAATATCAAGATAGTCTTTGATATCAAGATTAGATCCATCATGGATATAGTTCATTGTATGTGGACTAGTCAAGCTAGAAAGCATAATCTTGATAATCATCATTGTTTCACATCTTATGATCTTGATCTCCATGATCCTTATGAGGCTTGGAAGCCTCAGATTTCTCTATTTATGGTGCATCCATCATGCAAGTGGAACTTTCAAAGCAAAGATCATCATCAAGCATGGAAGAAGCCCATGATCATAGTGGCATATTGGTGGAGCACTCTTCAAAGGCATTGGCAAGAGATCTCTACCAAAGACATGGATATGGTGAGGGTGCTGCTATGATGGATCCCTTGGTGATCTTCACTTCTTATGCATACCAAAGGATCCACTCAAAAAGATTTACAAACTTCTCAAGTGATCTAGTACCTTTCCAAGCTATTTTTTGAGGATGAGTGTGAGAAATTGGCAAAAATCTAGCTTGGTATTTTTTATGATAGAAGTTTGTAAGTGAATCTCACATGTGTGGAGGATGTTCCCACGTGTGGAGAATTGTAAAGTAAATCAAAATGTTTGATATAGGGGTCTCATAGAATTTCATAGTCAAGCATTTAGGTGTAGGATGTTGATAGGGTCAAATTTGGCATAGATGGCAAATTATCCATTTTCACTTGTAATGCCACTATTGAGCCAAAATAGAGTAGGAGGCCAAACTTGTGCCAATTAGAGTGTAGACAAGTGTAATGCTTTTGTTTGATGAAGTTTAAGAGGTCCAATAGGATTTAGAGGTGGAACCATGTGTGGTCCAATAGGAATTTGAGGTGTGCTTGAATATAGTCCAATAGAATTTAGAGGTGCATGGATCAATGGTCCAATAGGATTAAGAGGTGGCAAAGTGTGATCCAATCATAGTTAAGCATAGTGGTAGCTCATGAATCTACTAGTATCATTGTACTCCTTTTTTGGATCTAATTGATTTTGAGATTGAGTGGATTTCGAGTGTCATTGAATTTCTAGCTTTCTCTCTCTACCCAAGAGCTCATGATGGTTTTTCTCTCTCTACCCAAGGAGAGCAGCTTGTTTTTACTTGAAATACTTTTGGAACACTTCCCACATGTGTGAGTGAGAGTTGGAAGTGATTGAATGCATGTAGTAGTGTGTTTTTGCCATAGAATCAAAGATAGATCTTGAATCTCAATCTAGTCTTGATCTTGGTGCATCTACACACCTTAGGAGATCACAAGTACATGTGGTGGACAATCCACACGTGTGAAATTCAACAAAGAGTGACCCATCCAGATGTCCTCTGACAAGCATGACAATACTACATCGATATTCAGTCCCTTTTGCTTGATTTTGGGCTTTAAATAAAAAAGAGAAACTTAATCCAAAGCCCACCGTCTCTGCTGATAGGCAGAAGAAGAAAGAAACAAAGAAGAACTAGTTAACAGATTCTATAGGCTCTAAATCTGTAAACAATGCTTCAGCGAGTAATGTTTCAATCTGAATAAAGAATTCAAAACATTGGCCATCGTGGATCAAATTCTCTTATACCAGACCTACCATCGTCTGTCTACCATGTCATTCGTCAATATAGCGAGGTTGAAAAGATGGTTATGACAGATTTCCTGGGGAATATGCACCCGACGTTTGGCCCAATCCGCTCGCAATCCATAACGCGCAGTACATGGTGGTCGTGTTTCGTCTATGTAGTTACTGAAACCCACCGTAAGATCTGTGATGCCGAAGATATGAAGGGCCAACAACTAGAGAAGGCTCCCTGAAGCATGTCTCCACACCTCATTAGAGTAGTTCCAAAATAAAAAAAAGACCCTTTGTAAAGATACTTTTATTTCTTTTCTCTAGTTTCGACCATCACCTGGCCCAATCAAAATGCACAAATTTGAATTCTATGTAACATAGCTCAAATAAACTGAGAAATAAAAATACATTATAGAAAACTTTGAAATTTGTGTCTAGGCAACATGGACTCATCCCATCGGTTTGCTCTTCTTGCTCGCCGACACGTGTTAATCTGCCCGACGTCAATACCTCAAGTTAAATTTACTTAACTATGCTGGTTAGTATAATGGAATTTGCTAACCATACTAGTTACAGTTATAGAAATATAGTATGCACAGTTACTTAAAATATAGTATGCACAGTAACTGTGGCTACGGTGGCATTCACATTAGATTAAATGTGATACGAAAAATTAAAATGAAGTATCATATAAGAGAGATTTTTGGCGTCCAAGCTTTCAAAATAGCAATGGCAAGGAGACCAAAAATCTATAGTTGAGTCCGTGATTTTTTACAATGAGAAAGATGAAGCTGATAACTGGAAGCCAACAAAATATACGAAGAATTTGTGGTTGTTGTTGCATTTATCATCAAAGGGCAATTTTTGACATACAAATCTTATTGGAAAGCAAAAATTTTAGATTTTAAGACTACTCCGGGAGGTCACTCGATATCAGAAGTTCTAGTACAACATGTACATATGCATTCAAAAATAAAAGTGCAAGATATCAATCCTCATAATCATCGGAAATGTAACTGTAAGTATATCAAAATGTATGCACTATACTACAATCATAGGTGTTTTTTTTTTATTGATGCTCTTCAAATTACGATTTAAATGCTTCAACCTTTTTCTTCTTTCAGATTTATATCCATCATGCATAAGTGAATGAGAGCCAGCACAATCACTTGCAGGAATATTGGACGTGATTCACTCTGATGTTGGAAAGCTACAATACAGAGGAAGAAGTCCAAAGGAACTTGTAGATTGTGGTATATATTTTTATGAATATTTATGTATGCCACAAATGGATGGAGATTTTTGCAAGCTCAAAGCAATTCCATTGCCTAGTTTTTAGAGTGATGAGTGGCCTACTCTTGACAATATTGTTTCTGAATCTTTCAAATGCAAGCTACTCATTGATGTTAGAAATGCTATGAAGGTAAGTACGGGCTTGAAAATTGTTCACCTAAGTTGGTTTATCTCATTGCATATATTTGTTGATTTTTTCTCAAGTGCTAGTGTTCGAAGACACCAAGTTTATTTGTTTACAAGGATTTATCAGATGAGACTTTGTCAAATCTCATGGATCAAGGTTGGCATAGTAAAACAAATAGTGATATAGAATGAAGGATTAAAAAGTCGTCAATGATCTTTTGTTATCATGTCAAAAAACAAATGCTCAGTCTCACATTTAGCTATCAGAGATACAAAAAAATTGAAGGTACATGGCTACCACTGGATCAAGACTTTGAACTAAATGGTCACTCAAACCAAATGGAGATAACCATTATCTACAATGAAGAATATTTGACTACGGTTGAGGTGGAAGAGCATTGGAAGCTTGATTTTATTAGAGCAGAGTCATGCTATTACAAACCAATCTACCAACATATTTTACATTTATCATCACCGGAAGACTTGTAAGTACTCTATGTTTATTGCCATTTCAAAATAGTACAAAATAATTGAAAATGACATAATTTACAATTGCACACTCACTAATATTTGTCATGTCACAGATGCGAAAAAGATAGGAGCTGATAACGTGCTGCAATGATTTACCTACAACAATCACCATTGTGGAAGAACAATAGCTTCAAATAAAGTTTAGTAAAAATCTGTGTATAGACTCTTTCATTCAATAAATGAAAGCCCAAGTTGGGCATCAGTACACGTATTTTGTGCTCCCAAATTCATAAAATATAGCAACATTTGATATACCAATGTATATTTTTCTATCGGTTCTATACATGTGCAATCTATATCTATTATGTGCTATCTATATTTTTCTAATCTTTATATAATATAATAACATCATCCTTAACACCATCATCAACAATGGAAGGCTGAAGCCTTGCCCTCGCCAGTATGCTTAGGATAATTTCTTGTCTAAATTTGTACACCTGGCTTGATGTGTATTCAGGAAGTGTAAACTGCAAGATAGAACATTCATCTATTAGTAACGGCTAAAAAAATCAACAGAATGAAAAACTAATCACGAATCTAAAACCAAGAATAAACAGAATTACCTTTGAAATATCAACATCCTCCTGAAGGTTGAACCACTCAAAAAATAACTTTGCATTATATAAAGTGTACCACCCATAGCTGAATGAATCATTTTGCTGGGGTGACTGCAAAAAAATTCAGCACACAAAAAATGAATTAAGAAACATAATGAATTAGAATGAAACATATACATTAGAATACAGATTTCAAAATGTTGTTAAGAAAGACAGAATTTACCTCCAAATTGACGATCTGCCAGTCAACTGATTGGGAAACATCTGCTGGAATATATTTACTTAAATATGACAAGTACATATCTACATCCTTATGCGTATTGCTAGCCGAGTTCATCTTGGCACAAAATACTTTAACAGTATTGTCTATAGATCTTTTAATAGAGATCAGGTTTAAACTCCAATGCTCACTACAAAATAAGATAGAGAGTCCATTAGCTGCAATTCTAAAAACTATTTCCATTTATAATGCCAATGATAAAGCTTTAAATAGCAAGAAGCATTTAACATATCTTACTTGGTATGATAAGGCACAAGCAGGTATTTTGTTGCTAGTGTGAATCCACTAGTCAAACACTATGACAAAGTGTCGTTATTTTCCTTGAAGGCCTAAAGCAAAAAGTTACTTAGCACCAACAATTTATTGGATGAATCTCTTGCAATGTCATATTGCGAGAGTGTAATCCCAGACTCCAGCACATGATCACTGATAGAAGCTCGTCTATTTTTGAGATCCAAACAATTAATAACTCTATAGTTTATATTGAAGTCAAGCTCCTCTAATCTAAAACAAAATGGAACTCCAATTCTATCTACAACATCGGCTATGTCACTCTCAAATTTAAGATAATCATCCAAATCTATATATGTATAAAAATTTAAACAAGGAGGAGGAGGTGAATGAGCAGTATCTACATGAATAGTAGGATTATCCAAAATGGATGTAGCTATATTTACAATCGTATCTAGTGCAACAATATCTACATTATCAATGGGGTTAGGTTGAGGAAAATCTGTGCTATTGGCCCTCCTAACTTTCTTTGGGGCTCTCTTGGGGGCTGGCTGCTTCCTAGGCCGCTTGGTAGGGAGGTTTGTCCTATCTAATGGATTAGGTCTGGGAGCTGCCGGCTGAGACATGTGTAACTTGGAATATCTTTCCCGCATCCTCATCAATAGTTGAAAATCCTTAGGCATAATGGCATGTCTAGCTAGCAAAAATGAATCTTAAGGAAAAAGGCTCATATAGTCCTTAGTAGCCTCATGAAGGCACTGAAGAGCCGAGGGAGTGAATCTGACAAAATGACCAAGATCATTCCTAGTAATGTGGCAGACAACATGGTAGAATGGAGCTCTCTGAATCAGCAGATTGGTTGATCTCTGATACTTACAAATATCAAAGAGCCATCTAGTTCGAACGGGAGGGGTAATGGCCACGGTAGGGGCTGAGGATGCACCAGCAGAGAAGAATTCCCTCTTTATCTGTTTTCTCCTCTCCATAGAGGTATTTTGAGGGATATCGCACTTGTGCGTGATCAGCAAGATAGGAAGGGGAGGGGTCCAAAGCGTTCATAGAGGAGCAATATGTACGCAAATTTTGTACGGTATATCGGACTTTACGAGGGAAGTGTAAGTGAGATCAGTCAATATAGAATAGAGGCGCACAAGTGCAATATGTGGAGACACGTATGCGGGGATATCGGACCTGTGCGTGGGGAAGGCAGTATGTAGAATAGCAAATAAGAAGATGGCGCACAAGTGCGATATGCGGAGGATAAAAAAAGTGAATATATCGCGGTACACACGTGCGAAAGAACGTCTTGTCGCACGTGCGAACTATCAAATCGTATAAAATTGACAAGTGGTGATTGTCCCCCAATGATCTGGTGACACATGTCAAGGTGTCATCTCTCACGTGTGCGATTGTACGTACAAATAGAAAAATGACACTTGTTGTCCATCCAACCAATGAACACCAGACACGTGTCCTGATGTCCTTTCACACATGTCCAACTGTCACATCACACGTGCCAAAGCGTGCGAACGAATTGGGAGCCAACACGTGTCTGTTGACCCGTTGACTACATGTGTGAAAAAACTCCCTATAAAAGACACGCAACCCGATTAATTTTTTTTTCCTCGAATTTCATGGCATATCACTCTTGTGCGCGCACTTTGTGTTGCCTGTTATTTTTTGATCTTTACCTGCGCATAAGTGCGATATCCCGATTCTATATGTCGTACATATCCCTCTTGTGCACGCTCTTTACAATTTCTTTTTTCATATCATCTCCCTCGCGCACAGGGGCGATATCTATCGTAGTACCATGGCCTCATCCTCAAAATCTACCCGCGATTCCAGCCTAAGTGCATTTCTTATTGAATTTGGGACACAATAACATATCGCGCAAATTCCGACGTATGTTCGAAAATTTCATAATCTATCGCAATTCGACACGTCGAAATACAACATCTCGGTAAAAAATCCGAGGCGGCAACCAATTTTTGCAAGGCACGTTGGAATATGACATGTCAGATTCCGACATTCAAACGTGGATATGACCTGGCATGGTTTTTCAAAAAAAAAAAATACGTGTAACCTGACGTACGTCGGATTTTGACGTCCACGTCGGCAATCTGAAAGTCTGTCCATGGCATCTGGGACTTGTCGTCCGGGCCTGAATGGGCACGAACGTCGGATTCCGACGTATTTTGAAGTCATCGGATTCCGACATCTGTTTGGTTTTACGTATTTGCGCGATTCAGCGCCTTCTCTCTCAGTCTGTTTTTTTGCAAGGTGAAACATCTTTGGAGCGATTGAGGGCGATTGAAGATCAGTATTTGAGGGCTTGAAGATCAGTGCTTGAGGGTGCTCAAGATCAATGCTTGAAAATCAGTGTTTGAGGTTGGTGCTTGATTTTTGTTTGTTTTGCTTTTTGTTTGTTTGTTTGAGGTTGGTGTTTGTTTGTTTGTTTTGAGAAGAGATAGAGAGTGTGAAAGATAGAAATAGATAGAGAGAGAGAGTGTGTGTATTATATGTGTATGTGTTTTTAAATTTTTCATTGATTTAAAATGGTTTTGAATATTGCTAGTATGAATATGGTTTTGAGTGGTCTTTTAATAGATTATTAGTATTATTTAGGATAGTTTGGTAATAATATATTATTAGATTTGTAATTCGTGAGAGAGAAAGAGAGAGAAGAGGTGGAGTGTAGATGTATGCTTGAAGATATTGAAAGATTTTGGAGTTTATGTTTTGTTCTTTTTTTGAAAAATAAAGTTTTAAGAGAGAGAGAGAGAGAGAGAGAGAGAGAGAGAGAGAGAGAGAGAGAGAGAGAGAGAGAGAGAGAGAGAGAGAGAGAGAGAGAAAATGAATTGATAACCAATTTGAAAATAATAATTGTTTTCAATACTACATTTAAAAAACAATGCAAAGTTATTGAAATATATGCTACAGGTAAACAAATTCAGCACTCTCTAAGATTTCTAGATCTAAAACGACACTTTTTACACTTTCTAGCACACCTTATTCACATTTTTTAATGGTCTATCACTTGTCTACTCCATATACATTCCTTGAAATATGCTCTAAAATCAATCACTTATCTAAATATTCATTGATAGAATTAAAAATTTAACTAACTTGTTTTCAAACGTTTTCCGTAGTTAAATGCTAGGAACTAAATTCTAATTTTGCCATTTATTTTTTGCAATATCTAACACTTCTAAAAATCAAAACATCATTATTTGCAATAAGAATAGAATTTTATCAAGTCACTATCATTAATACATCTCTCTTACCCAGTTTGTTGTGGCTCTCCCATATATTGAAATATTAATTGTCAAAGATATTGTTGAGAGTTGTAATTATCATTCATAAGATATAAACAAACAAATTATTACAAAAATCAAATATAAAAAAACAAGAGATGTGTAAAGATCTATAATTTTTTGAGATGTAAACTTGTCTTGTTTTTAATGTTTTAAATGAAAGTTTGTAACTGAATTAGTGTGATTGTTTCTAAAATTGAGAAAGTCTTGGCTATAAGTACTCTTCAACAATCACAAGATGATAATAGATGGACAATAGGACAATGTTGCAGAAACTAGAATAAATTATTTTGTGGAATTTTAAGTTTTGCTCCATATAGCTAATATTGTGAAAATTTATAATTTTTTTAATAGCGCTTCTTATTGTGGTTAAGGACCATGCCAAACTTGAGGTCAACATCTATATTTAGTTTGAGATGTATCAAGTTAATCCCAATTGACCAGGACTTGACCATGGGTGCCAAGAATAGTCCACTTGTTGGTTTAATTTCACAATAGCTACTATTATTAGCCATAATGAGTAATATTGGTTTTGGAAGCTAGGATTAGAATTCTTGGAGGTGGCTACCTACCTATACTTAGGCATAATTTGAAATACCTTGCCTAGGAGGGCATGGTAGGAACATACTCAAGGAATGTCACGATTCTTGTCATTTTATTCAATGTATCTTGTGCTAGAGTATCATTGATACTCGTTAACTAGTACTAGTCCTTGTGCTACTCATAATTGGATTTAGTCTTGTGAGTGGTTATGGTACTACATGATGCCTTAATCAAGAACCTACTAACAAACGGTATTGTAATTCTCATCATTTGGAATGAGTTGTGTTGATCCAGTCTACATCTCAATTTCATTGGATTGGTTTGTCTTATGCATAAGGTCGATAGGATTTTGATATCTAATTCATCCTTGGGAGATGTTATAGTGGTATCAAAGCCATGGAATGTGTATTATATTGATTTTGATCAATGTGATACATTTATTTCTAGAAATAATCAATAGTAACTCTATGGGGTAGCAAAACTAGTTATTAAATTTGCTCTTTTTTATTTTTTCCTAAAGTATAATTTTTTCAGTTACCAATTTATCAAATATAATAAAGTAACTAAACATGTGTACTAAAATCGATAAAAGTAGTGGATACTTTATCATTTGAACTAAAATTGTTGATCTTCTCAATTTTTGTATTGTTTTTTATTCTGTTGATGCAAGCTATTTCAAGAGGATGATTATATCAAGATTTTAATTTGCAAATAGACAAGGGCCAATATTTAGGGCTCAAACATTTTTCCAAATTCTACTTTGTTAATGCATCAAAGGCTACAAACATTGATTGATTTGTAAAACCAAAATAAGATACCGGAATCTCAAATTTAATAGTTATATTTGTAGTTGTTGTTAGTATTCACTAGTAAATTGTCATATCAATCTAACTCAGGACAAGAAATCGAAATTGTTGAATGATTGTATTAATCGATAGTCAAGCTACTTTAAATTTTAAAGGATTCAAAAGATAATTGAACTGATGAGTTATTGTATCTTGGACATAAAATAATATCATGGATTGATAATTGATTGTGGTAAAATCAAGACAAACTTAGAACTATCAAATAATTAAAGTCTTTTTTAGGCTTTTTTATTAAGGAGTGTGCAAAATGGTAGCACCCCTCCATTCGCTTCTGTACATGGTGAGAAGTACGAAGAAAGGCCTACTACTTCTATTGTAATGAACAATTAGCTAGATGAAACCTTTCGAGCTCTTAAAGATTTAGTTGTTTCACTCCCATTTAAGTAATTGCAGATTCAAATAAATTGTGCGTTGTAAAGATTGATGCAAGTGATTTTGCAATTAAAGTAGATGGAAAAATTAGTGGCTTTCAAAAATAACAAATTAATTGATTTTCAAACAAGATATACAACTTAGGACATGAGCTTAAAATTTGGCATATTATCTTTATTCAGAAAGTGTGCATCGGTCATCACCCTCTAAAATCTTTTGCAATCAACTTAATATAAGAGGTCGTAAGGCCATGTGGGAATTCATTATAAGATCTGATATATTAAGCTACTAATTAGGTGGTTGATGTTCTTCAGCAAATAGGAAATTAATTAGCTTTCCTTTGTTATAAAACTTTGTATCACTCTTTACCTTTTATTAAAATGACCTTGTAAGATAGAATCATACGTCGTTCATTTATGGCAGGAACTAGAAACATGTATAATGTTCAACAAAAAAATAGTAAGAAGAATAAACAAATAGAAAATTTTCATGAAAAATGAACCTTTGATAGATGGAAATGCATATGTGCAACATGATGGTACTATTAAGTGTGAAGTTTTGTATGCCCCGTGTGTTAACATAGGTAGGACTTGTGATTTGGTGCAAAGGGACTTATACTAGCCAAAGATGAAATCTTTAATAGAATCATGTGTTTTGAATCATATATGTCACCCTGTCAAAACATTTGTACATTCCAACATCATTACCTATATTGCCTAACAAATCATACAAACCATCTAAAAGGTCCCAATCAAAACCAAGTAGGAAAAAGCCATGAAAGACCAAGTGGAACCAAAGTCAGGCCATTTGATCATCACTAAGGTGTGTACATCCATTAAATTTTTTTAGAAATCATCCTCCATTGTAGATAAAAAAATAAATAAATTATATATATATATATATATATATATATATATATATATATATATATATATATATATATATATATATATATAGCTAGCCAATGATGATGATTATTGTTTTCTCTCTCCTCTTAGAGTTACTTGGATTTTTTCTTTCTAGTCATGCTCTTTCTTATAATCATGACCAAAATGTTGATCTTGGAATTAAATTTAGTGTTCGACAAAATATTTATCAAAGTGTCGAACACTAAATTTAATTCCAAGATCAACATTTTGGTCATGATTATAGGAAAGAGCATGACTAGAAAGAAAAAATCCAAGTAACTCTAAGAGGAGAAAGAAAACAATAATCATCATCATTGGCTAGTTTTGAATGACAAAAAAAATTCTCTTTGCCAACTATCATATACACGAACAGACAGTTATGCCAAAAAAAAATTTAGGGAAATAAACAATATGAAGAAGGACTCACCCTTAATAACAAGATCAATTTTGGGTAGACAATATGAAGAAGGATTCACCCTTATCTTTGATATCACCAAAGAAGGTAAGGAACAATAGAAAACTCATGTTTTTTTCTATCTGCTATTTTTTGGTTTTGCTAGATTTCTTGCTTAGTGATTTTCTCTTCATTTTAGATGTTATGAATAAAAAAGAAGGAAAAAGATGATTGAAAATTATTTCCAGATGTGAATATTTTTTATTGTATGTTCTAATCGTTATTGAAGTGCAAAGATTAGATGATCCAAATGTTCAGGATTATCTTCTTGATAGGCAAGGATTCATAGATTGGATTGATTGCCCTTCGTGCAAAATCCTTATCAAGCATGGATCGTAGGTGAAATGGATTTTATAGAGAGAAAAGAGGAACATTGTTCATGTCATGCTTCAACACTTGTTCCAACTTTAATACACCACAATGTATTTACATGTATCAATTTGATCATGTTAGACACATTGCTAACCCTCTTCATACATGTCTTTTTTCAAATACCAAAATCTACATCTAAATGCCATCATATGCATGGGTCTGAGGATGGGCATTTTTCTCCAATATTGATAGGAGTGGGTGCACCAAAGGAGGAGGACAAGAATGGGGTTGTTTTGTAGGGATGAAGACCTGTACCATATTTATAGAAGACATGTGAAGACGTGCTAGTAATTGATCTACAAAAAGTTTGGTTAGCATCACCCCACCAAAGATTGTTGATCCCAAAGCTATAGTTGCACAAAATATAGTCAAAAACCACTATCTAAAACTAGAGATTTTGGGTCCGTTGTATGGGTCATACTACCCATTGAAGTTCCCAATGTTAGCCAAATTTTCACATGAAAAATCGGGATTTTATAAATGGTGATTAATCTTTCCCTCCCTACAAAATACTAGGAGTTGACCCTAAACCCCATGCCAAGTAAGACAACTACCTAAACAAGTGACTTATGGACTATGGGGTCAGACCCTCCCCGTACACCTCCCTAAGAAGCCTTGTATGGTTTTTTTAAATGGCCCAACAACAGTGTCCCTTGTGAACTACTTAAGGGTACCTTGCCCCTTACACATCCTTTTCCGCTTAGTGTGCCAATTTTGAACCACTTTCACAAAAATCACTCATTAGGGATTGCCTTACAAGGAGGGAAGGACGTACCTCCATGAAAGAGAATGGAAACCCCAAGCAATGATCCGAGCTGAAAGCAGCAACTCAGCTGGCATCAACTTGGTCATTAAGGAGATGAGATGGGGTCTTTTAGGGAACCGAATCGCACATATTTCCAAAGACCTTCATTAAGGAGGTCGATTGTTGTTGACAAAGGAATTGAGGAACAAGGGAACTACGAGCTACAATAGACAGCATTTTGGTTGCAAGAGGTCTACCCGACATACCTTCTCGTGAGCTGTTAACGTGTTCCCCAAAGTCTAGAAAAACTAGGCCATCTATGATACAACCTCTTGCTATAAATGGATTGAACTCATTTATCAACGATCAAATTATCTTAAACTTCTCTCTCAAATATGTGAAGCTTATATAATCTTCCACTAATTCTAGACTTTATTCTTCATTCCTTTCAAGTCCAATTATGTAGAAATGAAGTGAACTTCAAAAATCTTGGTACTATTCACTTAAAAGAAAGAGGACATCCATGATCTTGAAATAAGTGTCTACTATCCACGTGAAAGAAAAAGATAATATGTTTCCTAAATAGCACTTAACCACAAGACCATCCCATG
The DNA here is from genome assembly GCA_029204225.1 of Diphasiastrum complanatum. Taxonomy (NCBI): domain Eukaryota; kingdom Viridiplantae; phylum Streptophyta; class Lycopodiopsida; order Lycopodiales; family Lycopodiaceae; genus Diphasiastrum; species Diphasiastrum complanatum. Next base: position 50,313,870 of record CM055102.1, read on the forward strand.
TTGTAACTATTTATGGAAACTTGCCTAAATGTAAACATCAAAAAGGGAGCCACAAAATTGAAACTCTTTGCCCGATCACAAATCTGAAATTCTTTGCAACCTTAAGATTTCTCTTCTTAAATAATGTACATTACTTAATAGCATAAAAAGAATTTCAACTAAGTACCTTCTAGGCTTCTAGCAATCTATGAATTGCCTGTTGACATGCTTTACCAGTTGCCTACTAACAAAGTGTACTTGGGTCCCTTCATTATCAGACCTTTGTAATGTTATGTTTGTAAGTCTATGGAACGATCTCCTTCATAGTGATTGTCGTTGTTCCCTAACAGTGTGCCCTAACAATTGTGACACTTGATGTATGTTGTGACACTTAATCTGATGCTAAAACTCACAAACTTGGCCAACTTTAAGATTGAACGCTGGATGTAGCTGGCACATTTAAGATCTCATAAGCACAAAATCTTTCTGAGAAAAAGCTCGTTACCAATCTGACAAGCTAGGCTCAGCTAAAATAGAAACATAGTACATGCCATGTGTAAACAAAAAACAAATTATCAAAATTGTGCAATATTCATTACATAGGGTCTATTCATTCTAGGTCAAGAGGAGAGAAAAGACCCAGAAACTTCGAGAAGCAACTTTGAGCCGATATCATGATTCATAATAGCTTGTTTCAGGTCCGTATTCTCTAACCAGGTATATACGCATTTGCAACCACAAAAATGAAAATCGAAGGTCCAAACGCTGTCACAATGCCTGTAAGCGTGAAGATGGCCCTCGAAGCTGATCTTGGAGTGCACCTTTGTCCGCAGCGCTTCGATAATGGATTTGTCAAACTGCTTTAGCACTTTTGCAGCCAAGAGCGGCGAAATGGTGTCCTTGATCACCATCTCATCCGGGGCTGCTATCAGCCCCCTGCCAATCAGGACTTGCTATAAAGCTCAAGAGTCGTCTCTCCCCCTTGCCCTCCGTCTCCCTCTCCCTCTCCTTCTTTTCCGCTCCCGCTCCCTCTCCCTCTCCTTCTATCCGTCATGAGAGCGATCAATCGTCTTCTTTTCTTGTTGTATGTTGCAATCGGGCCAGCATTTGTGCTTTATATAGGTACCCACCTGCCTTGGTCACATAGCCGACAACTTTGTATACACAATGGCGTTTGGCGTTAGGGGTGACTCAGGTCCATTCGTGATTGTTAAGTTGGAAGCTAGTGTTGCTTTTGAAAGAATGAGCTTGGCAAAGGAGGAGATCACTCAAGAGGAGAGCTTGGCAAATTGTGATCTTGCTTGCATTGAGGAGGAGCATCAAAAGGAGGAAGATCTTGAGGATCAGCCTCAAAGCATGAGAGTTCCAAGGGAGTCCTCAATGACAATGGCCGAGTCATCAAATTGCATGCAAATTGTCCATTCAAGTGTGCATCTTGCAAGGGTGGTGAGCATTGGAGAGTCTACTATCTTTGAATACTTTTTGGAAAGTAGTAGTAGACATGAGGTGGCTTGTTTCTTACCTTTAAGATTCATGGTGTTTATTACTTTGTATGACAAGACAATGAAATGGGATGCTTTGAAATCTACATTTGTTGTTAATAAAGCAATTTCATTGGATAACTATTTTTGTAATAGTTTGAATAGAGTCATAAAAATGAAACATCATTTGCTTTGAAAATCTTTGTGTCCACATGCTTTGTGCATGATCATTCCAATGTAAGGACCAAAGATTATCCTATTTCAATGATAGGAATAATGGTAGCGTTTTGCTCTTCAAGTAGAGATTGTGAAATCTACTTGTTTTCATTCAAAGATTTTGTCAATGGTGGAAATGTGATTTTTCAAGAGTGGAAGATTTGTAAACTTGAAGAAGCAGCTTTGGATCAACACCTTATTCAATTCATTGATGTTTTGGAGTCAAGTCAAGTGGAGGATCAAGCTCAAGACCCGAGGACTCCAAGAAGAATCTTGAGTATCAAGATGGAGCCATCAAGGCTCAATCATATGGATCAAGCAAGGCAAGTTGTCTTTGGCAACATTATTTATGCACTTAATATTTTAATTGATGTATCTTCAAGTGCACAAAATGCCATGGAATCCATGGCTTGGCATGATGTATAGTTTTTGAAGTGTGCTACATGTATATAGACACATATTTGGAACATCTTGTAAGGGATCCTTTAAGAGGTGGTGAAAGATCCTTCATGGACATCATTCTCTATTGGAGTTTCAAAAGTCCCTTGTTTGTAGCTGGATTTTCTAGACACTTCTAAAATCATTCATTCATCTAAAAAGAGAGTTGTAGATAGATCAAGCTAAATTTGAGGAGTGTGAAGAATTGCCAAAAATTGGCAAATCTAGCTTGATCAAAAACCATGTAGAACATTGTAAATATTGTGTATAATTGGGTTCCACACATGTGAGGCCAAGATGCCACGTGGCAACCCACTCCTAATGTAGGTTAGGTCAAGTCCATAGGGTTGGTCATGTCATTTTGGTAGTGATTCCTAGTTTATAAGACCTAAATCCTAGATTTAAGGTGAAAATTTGACCAACTAGCTATCTACGAGGCATGACTCTAGGAAATAGACTAGGGTTTCATTTTAAGTCAAGGAGAGTGATTTAACTTCCTTATTACATGCTGGAAATTCACCTAACTTCAAGAAGGAAGTCGAATTTGCTATGTATTCCCTCTCTCCATCGTGAGAAGAGAGACAATTTTTGGAGCTCATTGGCAATCTCAAGCTAGTTCACTATGTACATTGAGTTTTGTTGATCCAAATGAAACCAAATCAATTTCTACTTGTTTCTCAGGTTGAAGGCCATACTAAAGCCTATAGTACACACATGTGGGCTCGGATTTCAATGTTGATCAAGTCTTTTGATTGTTAATGCTTGTTGTTTGTGAAATTGCCAATCTAGATCAACTTTTTTGTGTCTAGTTTTTTGATAGATTGTTAAGCAAGCATCCAATCACTCTTGTGGATCTTTTGTAGATCTATTTATGGTCCTAAAATATAGTACTTTCACATAGAGGAGTCTTTGAGATGGTTCAATTAGGGTTTCTCATGGTGGGGCATACACATGAGGATATTGATGCATTGTTTAGTCGCTTCTCAGAAAATCTGAGGAGAAAATGTGTATTCACATTTCCTCATCTAATGCGATGCTTCAATGAGTGTACAAGTACAAATCCCGCTCCATTCCTAGTTAAAGAGGTTCCAAACTTCAAAGATTATGTAGTTGGTTGTTTGTGTGATAAGAACAAAAGATTGGTTGGACACTCCAAACCATTGCAATTTCATTCTTACATGCAAGATGGTGTACCATTGATGCAATAAAAAATGCACCCTAAGGCAATTGAATGGCTACCACAAGAAGGTATTGAACTTTGGGAGCGTGATTCTCAAAATAAGCCAAAGCTTCTTTAGGGACAACCAAAAATTGTTTTGGTCTTTGAATACATCAAAGATAATAAGCAAATCTTAGAAGGTTTAAAAATTTATGTCTCTTTTTGGAAAACAGGGGTGGATCCGCGAGGTCAAGAATCATCATATACAAAGTGGATTCAACCAGTGTAGTGTCGTGGATCTTTTGTAGTATAGCCCTTCCGCCTGTCAACAAAGGTTAGATCACTGGATAGGTGCCTAACTATGCATAGATGCTACTTTTAGTTAATTTCCTACTTTCTCCCTTAACTCTACTCACCACTATACTACTCCTCTACACTAACATTCATCATAGTTTTGGTTGAAGGGAATGGATGGAGAAGAAGAGATTGAGAAGAGAAGAGAAAGAGAGAGAAAGAGAGTGAGGGTGGAGGTTAGCTCAAATGCTCCTTATGCTTGCTAATGGAAAAACATTCACTATGGCAAACAATAAATCATGGAAATAGAAAGCAATAGAAAACACAACCAAGAGCAATAGCAAATGAGGATGCTTTTTTTCCAAAAATGGTAGAGTTTCCTCCTTTTCATTAAGCATGGAAATAGTGTACAAATGGTGTCTTTTTATAAAATGGGGAAGGCCCTTGCCCCTCAATCTTATTGGCTAATATTCACAATGATCCTAACCATTCATCTTGGACCCAACTTGATCCAAGGGATCACAAGTTGATTCATGTGAGTCCCAATTTGGACCCAGCTCTAAAAAGTGATCTCTAACTTTAAAAATGACATTGGGCCTCTAGTTTTATTTTAATTACAAGGCCCAAGTCAAGTTTATTTTATTTACAACTTCAATTGTGTGCTCATTGGGCCATGGGCTTATACACGTAGGATGTCATGCCCTCGCAACACATTTTATTGGAGGATTTTATTTATTTACACTTTGTTGGGAATACCCCCAACAACCAATCATCGAGTATTGGGAGAACATGATTAATTTTATAAAAACACTGACCCTGCAAGAGCCTATTGTTTGTAAAGAATTTTGGCCTAGAAGTTCAATCTTCATGGAAGAAGAAAATAATGTTCATGATGATGATAGAGATATAATGGAATTGGAAGCGCATGATGGGCATTATTGTGGTCTAGCTCTATCAGTTTATTGATGAATTTTTTAGAAGAATAATGGTGTACTTCATCAAGAAGAACTTAGAGGCTTTCAACCTCTTCAAGGTCTTCAAGGAGCATGCAGAGAAAGAAACTGGTAAAAAGATCAAAGCCTTGAGGTCCAACAATGGTGGAGAGTATATCTCTATTGAATTCAAGGAGTACTGCCAAAGCCAAGAGATCGAACAACAGTTCATTACTCCATATTTGCCTCAGTCTAACGGCTTAGCCGAAAGAAAGAATCGTACAATGGTTGAGTCAAAAAAATGCATGCTGGCACACGCATCACTACCAAAGAGTTTGTGGACTAAAGTTGTCTCCACTGCAGCCTACATCCAGAACAGATGTTCGACCAAGGCCCTTTCAGGTAAAACACACCATGAGATTTCTAAGCCTTCTGTGAAGAACCTATGAGTATTCAATTGCATCACCTATGCGCAAATTTTGAAGGAGTCAAGGAAGAAATTAGCCAAAGCCTAAAGACTATCCTAATCGGTTACACTTCCTCCGACAACACTTACAAGATGTATGACCCCGATACTTAGCAGATCTTATTCAGTGCGGATACATTCTTTATCGAGCATCAATTCATCGACTTCAAAGGCAAAGATAAAGTTCCATGTAGACCTTTGACACGACAATTCAAGCCTCTAGTTCAAATCGACGCCACCTCCAAGAAGATCGAACCGAGTGTGCACATAGCCCATGAGGTATATTCATGAGTCTGTCTGTCTTTTAATTTAGGAATAGACTATTGTCGATGAGGCACTTAGCCAACCAGACTCCGATCTCTGGAGAGAAGTGATGGACAGAGAGTATTCCTCTCTGATCAAGAACCAGACATGGTCATTAGTCAAACTACCTGTAGTAGCAATCTTATCGATTGCAAATGGGTCTTTAAGATCAAATACAATGCCAACGGGGGTATTTAACTAAAGGAAGACCCTTGATTGGTAGCATGACGTTTTTCTCAGATCCCAAACATCAACTACATCGAGACTTTCTATCATGCCCACAACTGGTCTCAGGTGTTTTGCAATCTTCCAATGTGTCGAGCCAAGATTCGTGCAGAATTGGCTCGTCCTAAACACAACATAAGCAATGTCAGAACGTGTGTTATCTGCAAGGTATATAAACGATCCTATCAGTTTTCTGTAAAGTGAGCTGCATCAATTCTCTCTCTGCATCAGTCCTCAAACAATTTTCGTTTGTCAGCACTGTTCCTACGAGCATTGGAGTATTTGCTCCTTTGCAATTCAGCATCCCAAAATCCTCCAAGATTTTTTGAGTGTATTTGGACTGATGAAGATACAATTTACCTCCCCCATAGTCCCTTTCAATTTGTAAGCCAAGGTAACGCCTGGCCTCTCCCAGATCTACAATCTCGAGATGTTTCGAGATGTCATTCATCACTTCAGCAGTCAGCTTCTCGCTCTTGTAGAGTATCAGAGTGTCGTCCGTATACATAGCCACAATGATGATCTTCCCATCTATAGTTCTCACATACACATTGGAATCAGCCATGAGTGGCTTGAATCTTAAGGATTTCAGGGCTTGATCTTTCTTTTTGTACCATTGTCAAGTTGACTGTTTCAGACCATCCTATGCATTCTGCATGCATAATCAGGAAGTGAATTCAAGACATTGCCTAGGGGTTGATCCATGTAGACCTCTTCGTCTAACTCACCATGCAAGAAGGCTGTCTTCTCTAGAAGAATTTTGTGGATTCAGTGGTGAAACACAAACATTCAAGGAGGCAATTGAATGTCCAAAGAAGGACAAATGGATCCAAGCCATGAATGAGGATATGGAATCCATGAGGAAGAACCAGGTATGGACGTTGCAGCCATTATCAGATAATCAAAAGACTGTAAAATGTGAATGGGTTTACAAGTTAAAGTATGGACCAGATGGAGATGTTTCAAAATATAAGGCAAGATTGGTAGCGAAGGAATTCTCTCAGAGATATGGTATTGATTATTCTGAAACCTTCTCTCTTGTTGTGAAACATTCATTCGTACGTTTGTTATTTGCATATGCAGCTACTTATGACCTCAGGATCCACATTGTGGACGTTGAGCTGCCTGGCACATATCTTGCTGGCACTCTTCGTTGTCTTGTCGACCTTCTAGGAGATCCTCTTGGAACTATAATGCCTTTGTCTTTGTCTGCTCTGCTAGGTCCAGAACCATCTTGGTTTACAACAACTGTAGCAAAAGGCTACCTCTCTAATCTTTCGTCTTCTGATTCATCACTTGAATGAAATGCGACTCAAAAATCTTCATTTTTGTGTTCATGTTCTACTCCCTCTGTCACTGGTGGCAGATCATAGTACTATCTTTCTAGAACTTCATAGTTGACACAATCATTGTTGGCCATCGTTCTGCTCTCAACGAATTTGACATCTCTCACTATCTTCACAGTGTTCGTGTCTGGCATGTAGACTTTGTAGTATGACAAATTGTTGTCATATCCTACCAGATATCCCTGTTCAGCATTCTCATCAAGCTTCTTTCAAAGCTTATCAGGAATATGAATGCTACATACCTATGTAACTAGTAGTACTTCAGACCCCTAATAGTCCATTTAGTGTTGGGGGCTAAATGGCAAGTTACTCTTAGGATTAAGGGTATGTGCCCTTGGATAAGGGCAGACAAGTAGCTATACCTTAGTTGGAGGTATGGAGTCACGTGACTTTTGGATAAGGGATACCCTTAGTATTAAGGATAGGTGTCTTAGATTAAGGTACTAGTATCCTTGGTTAAGGGCAGGTAGGTGTCTATGCCTTGGATGGAGGTATGGAACATAGAGAGGTGTTAAAAAGTCATTGGATGACTATTTTTCTAAATCTTGGGCCTCAACCTTGAACCATATCACTTTATTGGTCTAGGACCAAAGTATACTTGTGTTAAAATTGGCAAAAGCTAACTTGATCAAATCTTGTAAATACCATTTTGAGTAGTACATATCATCACTAGACATGTGTGGAGCCTGTTCCCACGTGTGAAATAAATGTATTTATCATTTAAATGAGTCATATAGGTTGTATATACCATTTCATTTGAGATCTAGTGGCTAAAATGGCCAAAATCCAGTTTTCTAGCTATATGCCACTTGGCATCATTTTATTGGTAGGAAAAGCTATTTCACATGGATAGGAGTGATCTCACACGTGCCAAGGACTGCTCACATGTGTATTGATGATTATTGGTGGATCCTTTGATGAGTAGGCACTCTCACACGTGCCAAATCAACTGAGTAAGCATCAGCCCTTGTGTGTATATATGGTGGCTCATTTGGCCATAATTGACAAGAAAGCTAAATCTTGGTTTTGGTGCATTTCTAAAGTAATCTCTCCATTTGTCCTGTGATTTTATGCTTCTAATGGTTTCTAAGCTTAGTGTACTTCATTATTTGCTGGTAGTCCGTACTTTGACAGGTCTTCACACGTGTTAAACCAGCAAGTACAAGTTTTCATCATATTTGATTGTTCTTGTTAGATTTGTTGATGTAGATTTGATCTAGTGCTATCTAATCTTGTGTAGATTGGTAGATCAATCTAATCTAACACCCAATCACACTTGTGGATCTGATTTGGATCCGTTCTTGGTCCTTTGTGCTATAATTTCACATGGTATCAGAGCCAAGTACAAGTGCATTTAAGGAATTGATCTAAACTATACCCAAATTGGCAGGTTTTTGGAAACAAGCTAGTATTGAGGTAGCGAGGTTGAATGGATAGCTAGAACCATCATATTTGTACCAAATCTTGCTGTGGGCTACAAGTGTACTTTCCACACGTGTGGGGCCTTATAGGACCTATTTTGGATAGTAAAATTCAGTTTGGTGCATTTTGAGCTTCATACACCCAATTTTGAGTCAATTTAGTGCATTTTTCAAGCTTTCACTTGCATTCTTTATATTCCATTGATTTGTTCTTGGTTTAGATCAATCATATAGATGGATTAAAGTTTGTTTACAGTACATTGAAGTTGATTCTCTGATTTTTTGAGTGTACATTGAAGTTGAGAGAGAAAGAGTGCTATAAACCAAAGATTAAGGAGTGATTTGCAAGGGGAGTGATTGAAATCCATTATACCTTCATTCCAGATTTGTTCAAGAGTGAAAGGGCCTAGTCTAGAAGTATCTAAATGCTAGAAGACACTCTTGGATCAGTCCTCCAAGTGAAATCTTAGTGAATTTCTAAAGCACAAACACTCATAAAGGCAAAATCTACCTATACAAGGTGATAAGAATTGTTGGCAAGTACTAGGAGAAAAATTTGAGATCCAAGTCACATTGTTCACCCCTACTCAAGTGTGTAAGTGTGTTTTTTGTCTTGAATTAAAGTCATAAAGGTGAGTGAGCCATATGTGTTGTGGTTGATCCAAAATTTTCAAGAGATCCTTCCTTTGTAGAGGGCAAGAACTAGTAACTCAATTCTTGACTTTGGTGGAAAAATTGTCTTCTTCATTGTGATCAAATCTTGCTAAGTGGCATTAGCTCTTTGTAAGCAAATATCTTAGTGAGAGAGAAGTATCACATTTATGAAAATTTGAATTTCATTCCAACTCTAAAGAGGTAGAGTCATTGGTACTTGGTGGAGTCCAATAGGGGTGAATGAATTCAATTTTTTGAGCAAAATTTTGACATTATATGTATGAAACTCAAATAAGTTCTATTCAACTTTCTTTGTGAGAGTGTGAGGGTCAAGTTGTGATCCCATTGGGAGTCTAGAACATGGAGGAGTCTATATTTGAGTGTTCATGCATGGTTGGGATCTCTGTGAATCTCTAGATGTCTAAATTTTAAGCTTGGTGAAAAATTATTGACATAGATTGTTATCAAACCATTTCATGAAGTTTTATTTTTCAGACCTGTAAATCTGAAAATCAGATCTGAAAAGTAAAGTTTTCATTCAAACTTCATTAGTTACACATTTCTATCTCCTAGTTTCATGAAGATGGCAATGTAGGAAGGGAATGGTAGTGTAACTTTGTGCATAAAACAAGTTTTGAAATTCTGTTTTTTGTCATTTTGAAGTTCTGATTTTCAGACCTGTAAATCTGAAAATCAAATCTAAAAATTGAAGTTTTCATAAAGCCTCATTAGTTATCCATTTCTAGACAACAGTTTCTTGGTTTTGGAAATCTAGAATAGTGAGAAATGTGAAAACTTTGGTTGCTTTTGAAATGACAAATGGAATTGGAATGAGAATGTGAACTTTATGTAAACATTAGCTTGGATTAGTTAATTGAAGTTTACATAAAGATTTGGTTTTCATTTTTGCTTTTGATTAAGGCAAATGTAGCTTGTTGTTGTTTTTCTCTTAAGCTTAGATTAAGCTTGCAAATAGTAGGCTTGGATTGAGCTTATAAACAATAAGATTGAATGAATAGAAGTAAATGCTTTTTATTTGCATTGGATGTAACAATTGAAGCATTTCTATCATTCTAATTTGAGCACTTGTTGTTGTATTTGCATAATAGGAAAACACACAAGCAACCCCAATGGATCAAACCAATGAAAACCCAACATTTGATCTATCAAACCCATCCAATGTGGCACAAGCTCTTGAACTTTTATGCCAACAAATTCAAGCCACTAATAAACAGCTTCTTGAAACTAATCAAAGAGACCAAGACTTAGAGTGTAGGTTAGCCAATCAGAAGAAGCATGTAGTTCCACCTCCTGTAAAAGTGTTTAAGGGGGAGAAGAAAGATAGGAACTTACAAGTGGTAAGTTCTTGGCTAAATGTTTGGAACAAATACTTTGCCATGAACCAATTCCCTGAATCTGAGAAGTTATCCGCTGTCACCATGTTCCTCGAAGGAAGAGCTTTACTTTGGTGGAATGACTTAGTTGCAAAGGGCAATCAACCTTGTACATGAGATGATTTTTGCAAGCTTTTTAGGGATTATTTTTTACCACTTTTAGATGACTATGAACACTTCCAAAAGTTGAGTCATCTAACCATGAATAAGGTTTGGAACAATTTATTCAAGATTTTCATGAGTACCTGAATCCACTTTATAGTGATATTCCGCCTAAGGTACAAATGTTAATGTTTATTGATGGGTTACCAAAAGATTATCAAGTGGATGTTCATAGGAACCATCCAAAAATCCTAGAAGATGCTATTAGGGCTGCAGAATACTTTGATGACACACCTAAGCCACCTAGGGGTCAACAGCCTAATGATCAGAAAAAAGGTTTTCAATTTAAGAGGAAGGATAGGGAAGTTGTTAATGAAACACATCCCAATTCCAACAATCCTAAGAAAACCAAGAAAAACTTTAAAAACCACCATGGTGGCAATGATAAAGCTGAAGCTTGTAAGAAGAACTTGTGCTTCAAATGCAATGGCGAGGGTCACCTTGCACGTGATTACGTCAAAAAACAAGCTTCAACCTCAGGTAATCTATCTCGAAGTAATGAGATGGATGTTTGTTTCCTTAGTTCTTTAGTTTTTGGTCCTAATGACCTTATTTGCATTAAAGGTAAAGTTAATGATCAAGTTGTTAATGTTCTTTTTGACACGAAATCCACTCATAACTTTATTAATGTAAATTTGGTGCAGACGCTAAACCTTCCTACCAAAAAAAGTGAGAAAAATACCGTGTGACAATGGCATCAGGAAGTAATTCCGATTTGATAGATTTTATTGTTCATGATGTAAACTGTTCAATTAGCTAGTGTAGATATTGTTCTTGGACAACAATGGCATTTTGATAAGAACAAATCATTGAAAATTGATTTTGTTGAGAAATCTTTATCTTTTATGCATGAAAATTCTAAAATTAAGATCAAGGCTACTTTAAGTTTTGACACTAAAAATGTTAACCCTTATTCTAAACAAGAACTTAATTCTACTATGAAGAATTCTGATTTTAAAGTTTATTTATGTCTTCATAATGATATTATTTGTTACAATGATGAAGAACTTAACATAAATGCCATGAATATACCTAGTGAGAACACTACAGAATTTGAAGTTTATAATGAACTTAGTCAATGATGTTTTTTTAGACCTTCCTATAGGTTTACCACCAGAAAGGACATTTGATCATAAAATTGACCCAATACCTAGAGCAATTCCAATCACATAGCATCCTTATAGGATGAGTGCATCGGAAGAGGCTGAGGTAAATAGGCAATTACATGACTACCTGAAAAAGGGGTGGGTACAACCTAGTAAGTCTCCTTGGGCATCACCAATGGTTCTGGTGGCCAAGAAGGATGGGACTATAAGGTTTTGCGTCGACTATACGAAATTGAACAAGGTAACCATTAAGAATAGATATCCACTGCCGCGGATGGATGATCTAATAGACTATCTTGGTGGTGCTGGGTACTTTAATATGCTATTGGAGCTGTTTTGATGCAGGATGGACATCATGTGGCTTCTGAAAGCAAGAAACTCAATCTTGTTCAGTCTAGGTATTGTACCTATAAGAAGGAACTGTTTGCAATTGTTCATTTCTTGAAAATTTGACGACATTATTTGTATGGAGCTAGATTTGAAGTTTTGACGGATCATCAGACTCTTTAATATTTCTGTGATGCTATAGAATTAAAGGGGAGGCAAGCTAGATGGGCTGAGCTGATGCAAATCTTTGACTTTTCTATACGTTATTGTAGAGGAAGTCAAAATACTCTAGCGGATGCTTTGAGTCGGTTACTGGTTATTAATCAGTTGTGCTTTACTGTTATAGAACCATCAGTCTCTTCAAGGACTATATGAGTCTGATTCTTTTTTTGGAAAGTATTGGCAACAAGTACTTTCAGGGGTCGATTCAGGTTTGCAAGATTCCTCGAATCAGGGAAAGACTGAAATGGATTTCCTAATTCGAAACAGGATTTTGTTTCGTAAAGGAAAGGTGTGTGTACCGGAGAATGACACTGTAAGGGCCCAAATCTTGCATGAATGTCATGATAGTCCACGCGCAGGACATCCGGGTATACAAAGAACACTTGACTTAGTTCGAAGGCAATTTTGGTGGCCTAAGATGAAAAGTCAGGTAGAGGCCTACGTACTTAAATGTATTAAGTGCCAGTCAAATAAAGCAGAGAGGCTAAAAGCTAGTGGCCTATTACATCCTTTAGATATTTCTACCAGAAAGTGAGAAAGTATATCTATGGATTTTGTGGTCGGGCTTCCACGTACAGGGAAGGGCCATGATTTGGTTTGGGTCATTGTTGACAGACTTACGAAGTTTGTTCAATTTATCCCAATGAAAACTACTGTTAAATCTTCAGAACTAGCTCAACTGTTTGTTGAGAAGCTTTTTTTATTGTACGGGTTGCCTTGCGATATTGTCAGTGACTGTGACCCAAAATTCACTGGGAATTTTTGGCAAGCAGTATTTGAAAAGTTGGAAACAACTTTAAGTTTCAGTTCTACAGACCATAAAAAATTAGACAGTCAAATGGAAAGGACCAATCAGATGATGGAGGATATGCTTCGAGCATATGTGGGCCGTCGGCAGTCTGATTGGGAATAGTACCTTCCACTGGTGGAATTTGCATATAACAGTGCAAAACATTCATCGACCGGATTCAGCCCTTTCATGCTTATGTATGCTTTTCAACCTCGATCACCAATTAGTGTTGGCATGAAAAACCTACGGGTGCAAGCCACAGCTAATTTCCTTGCGGCTATGCAAGAAATGTTACAACTGGCTAAAGATAGCATAAGAAGTGCCCGGGACAGGGCAAGACACTATGTTGATCTATCTCAAAGGCACAAGGTATTCATGGTCAACGGCTGGGTGTTTTTGAGAGTCCCTAGTCACTCTAGGGGCTTGAAAACTATTAAGTATACAAAGTTGGAACCTAGGTATTGCGGTCCTTTTAAGGTTATCCAAGATAAATAAGGTCAAATACAAACTAGACCTTCCAGCTAATGTTGGAATTCATCATGTTTTCCACGTTAGTAAGTTGAAACCCTCATTGGGGGTTGGGGAGACCCTGGTCCCTGTGGAAGATCTAGTGGAACTTCTTCATGATGAGTCCGTGAGTGGACCACCTGAACCCGAGGCGATTGTTAATAGCCGGCAGAGAACTCTATGGAGTAGAGTGCTTCGGGAATTTTTAGTCAGGTGGAGGGGCAAATCAGAAGAGGAGGATACCTAGGAAAAGAAGGCTGATCTCCAGAAGAATTTTTCAAATTTTTCCCTACAAGAAAAAATTTAAGTTTAGGGGGAAGGAATGTTACATACCTGTGTAACTAGCAGTACTTCAGACCCCTAATAGTCCATTTAGTGTTGGGGGCTAAATGGCAAGGTACCCTTAGGATTAAGCGTATGTGCCCTTGGATAAGGGCATGCAAGTGACTATACCTTAGTTGGAGGTATGGAGTCACGTGACCCTTGGATAAGGGGTACCCTTAGTATTAAGGATATGTGCCTTAGATTAAGGTACTAGTATCCTTGGTTAAGGACAGGTAGGTGTCTATGCCTTGGATGGAGGTATGGAACCTAGAGAGGTGTTAGAAAGTCATTGGATGACTATTTTTCTAAACCTTGGGCCTCAACCTTGAACCATATCACTTTATTGGTCTAGGACCAAAGTATACTTGCACAACTTGGGCAATGGGACCTAGTAGGAGGGCACCCTTCTAAAGTGTCCATTGAGTTCCCAAATCCCACAACAAAGGCATTCAAAGAGTCATAGGTTATGGAAGGAGTCTCTTGACATTCCATAAGTCTATGGAGGCTCTTGGAGATTCTTTAACTCCCCTAGGCTTCTCTCTCTCTCTCTCATTGGATGAGCATGGAACTCCATAGTGCATTGGAGGGGCCCATGGGCCATCTATATGAGGGTAGTAGGGAACCCATTGTGGGGGGGGGGACATCTCTCTTGTTTGCTTTGCTTATGTTCTAGTGTTGCTACTAGTGTGTAGAGTGCTTTCTTCTGGTAGTATGTTTGAGGTTTGGATCTTGCTTATGGTATGGGACATAATTAGGGTTTGGATCTTGAGTATGCTATGGAGTGTTGTGGTATGCTTGTGATTTGTTTATGGTTAGCAAGGGGTTGCTAGATAGGTCTTGCTTGGAGCTTGGATCTAGCTAGGGTTGGGTGGTGAATACTTGAGGCCAGTTTGTTATCTATCTTTGTGTTTAAAGAGTAGGGACACAGGTGGAGGAGAGATCCTTGGAGGCTTGCAGATCCTTACTTGCAGGTGGAGGCATCCTAGCTTGGAGTTGGGGAGCATCTTGAAGCTTGCAGGTTGCTTGGAGGACATTTGGAGGCTCTACCTTGGATTTGGAGGACTTCCTCACCTCTACTTGTAAAAATGTGCATAAGCTGCACAGCCAAAGATTGTGATGTGAGACAGGTTGGGTTTTCTACCCCACCACAATTCGTGTGGTGTCGTGTGAGGAACACTAGCCTTCCCTGTCCTGTTCTGAATATATGCAGCTGTAGCTACTGGTTCAGCTCACAGTACTCTTGGAGCTTTCGAGTAGGCCATCATGCATCTGACAGCTTCCATCAGAGTTCTATTCTTTCGTTTTGCAACACCATTGTGCTGCGGTGTGTAAGTTGCAGTCCTTTTGTGAATGATACCACAATCATTGTAAAAGTCAGTGAGTGATTCGAGATGTATTCACCACCTCGATCTGTCCTAATCTGCTTCACTTTGTTGCCAATACATCTCTCTGTCCAATTCACATACTCTGTGAATTTGTCAAGCGTTTCTGATTTATTCTGAATAAAATATACTCTGGCAAATTTACTATAATCATCAATGAAGATAATGTAATATTTCGAGCTTCCTACTCGAATCACATTGAAAGTCCCACATATGTCAAAATGCACTAGCTCCAGAATCTTAGTCATTCTATAGGAGTCTTTGACAAATGGAGTGCGTGACATGTTACCCTTCAAACATGCATCGCAGGTGGTCGAATTGTTTGCATTCGAGATTCCAATCTCTGGTATTGCTCCATGATGGCTTGCTTGATAAAGTGTCATTGAGTTCATATGGCATAGTCTCTTGTGCCACAGAGTGTCTAGTGAATCATCATGAGTCTGATGCACTTGATCTGTAGGTAGACGTACCTTCAAGTGATATAGATTACATTTTCTTCTGCCTTGAGTGATCAGGGTACTGGTACTGGCATCAATAACGTTGCATGTTTCATCCGAGAATGTCACACGCATACCCGCATTAGCTATTCTTGCCACAGAAAGCAAGTTTTGCTATAGTGTAGGCAAAAACAGAACGTCTTCGAATCGTTTATCTTTGCCATTCGTGTTGAGCCACAATGAACCAATATCGCTTACTTGGTATTTGGATCCATCTCCAAGAACAATGAATCTTGATGGATCAGCACTTCAAAAATCAAACTTAATTCATCTTGATGTGACAAAGTGTGAGGTAACTCCTGAGTCTAGGATTATCTCTTGTGTGTCAGGTGTTGATACTGCACACACATATGCACAAATGTAGGCGGTCGAACAATTTATGTTAGATCTCTCTTCACCCATTTTTGAGCTCTCTGGCTCCTTGACATAGGATGAACTATTTTTGTTCTCCTGTCTATTCTGTGATAATTTGTTTCTTGGATTCAGACGGCAGTCCGTGGCTGCATGACCCTACTTGTGGCAGTGGATACACTCAATTTTTGGATTGAGCCAACACGTATCGACCGTGTGCCCTTCTCGTCTGCATCTCACGCAAGTCTTCTTTTCTCCACCTTGCTATTTTGACCCCCCTTTGTTCTTCCACTTGCCTTTATTGGTTCCCTCTGCTTGCTGATCACAATCTACCTTTGCTTCGACTCCCTCTTAGGCTTGAATTGTTTCTTTGTCTTTTTTTTTTGTTGTTGTAGAGGGCTTGGTCAGAAGCATCCTTGTGATGAAGGTGATCTCTAGCCTCGACTTCCTCTCGAATCTCGACAATTGCCTTTTTGAGGGTCATTATAGGATCTTTTGCAAGCAGGGTTCTAGTTGTCTGGAAAGATCTAAGTAAGGCTCTGAACAGATAAGTGACCTGCTTCTCTTTGACACTGCATTTTCTACTCCAGAATTGGTAGGGAAAGGAATAGGTCCTTTATCTTCCTTGCAAAAGAAGTGAGATCTTTGGCATCCCACTGCAGATTTGTCAGCTAATCTTCCAACATCAATATTTGACTGCGTGATTTTGTTTGAAATCTCATGATCAGTGTATCCCACATCTCCTTTGCTTTGGAGAGTGTAGCCAGGTCAAGTGTGAGACTATCCTCAATGGATGATGATAGCAAGGCTACTGCCTTGTCATTTTTCTCCCTCCATTCACGTAGCTCTTTGCCTGTTGTTGTAGGCATCTCCTCTATGCCATCCACCCAAGGGAATAAACCTTCACCCTTTAGTATCAGCGAGGTCTTCACTTTCCATGCTAGAAAGTTAGATCCTGACGCATCCAAAAATGTACAAATCTTGGATTGTATGCTGCTGATTGAAGCCATTGCTTCTGAATGCGTGTTCACTTGTTGATGGTTGATTGTTTGAATGCTCTAGTGCCTTTGATCTGATAGCTTTTTTGGCTATGTTAGATTATGACAAGGTAGGCTCTATACCACTGATGGAATTCGGTGGGCCTTCAACGGATACAACTTAACCTTTCTGGTTCAGAGGTTGCACCGTGATGCAACTTAACCTTTCTGGTTCAGAGGTTGCACCAAAATCATGGAGCCTTTGTCCTTCCATGAGCCACGTTCCGGGATTCCGTCCCCGGATGCCTAGCCGCCCATGAATCCAAGTGCTATCCCTTACCCGCAAAGGGGCAGGTACCAAGGGACATTTAACACTTAGACATTTACCACTTATATCCACTTTGAACAAAGTCCCACTTCTACTTATGGGATTTCTTTGAGCGTGGGCTGTGGCTCCACTTTGCCAATCCAACACTTCCCCTCAAAGTAGGGCACATGTCACATTGCCTGCTCTGATACCACTGATGAAAAGAATACATTCAGAAAATACAAATTCTAGCTAAAACTCTGGTGACAAACTGATAATATTAAATCACGAATGATTCGCAAAACTTTTCGTGACACTTGAATTATCTCTGTTCGAGTTGGATCAATCAGACTCTGTAATACAATGAAACAAAACGAGACAAAATCTGGAAGAAAACGAAATGAAAAGAAGCGAAGCAAAACTTAAATGAGCTCTGACATTGATTCATGCTAGAGGCAAATAGATTGCGAAACGACACGAAACAAAACGAAGCGAAAGAGTTCGCGACAAGATCAATCAAGCTCTGCAACGAGATGAGACGAGACGAGACGAAACCAGATGAAACAAAATGAAATAAAATAAAACTTAGATGAGCTCTCTAATTGATTCACCCTTATGTCCAAGTGATCACAAAGCGAAACGAGGCAAAACACGAAGTGAAAGGATTCGCAAACAAGGTCAGTTCATCAGGAATTTAGATATGATCGTTGGTCACTGTCGGCTGTATCACTCCTACAATCCTTTAGAGAGTAGTCAGACACTGCTGATCTACATTAACAAATTAATACAGCATCCGACAAGGATCAAACCTATGTGTGGAATTGAATGAAAAAGAGAATCAGACACACGAATAATATCAGACAAAAAATCATTCGAGATCATACAATGTATAGAATAACATGTGCATAACAGCTACAATATTACCTATTGATCTTCTTGAATTTTAGCAGCACTGCATGACAAATCCACACAGTGCATTGGCATGAGAGAAATACAGTTCTTCACAAATTCATTTCTCGCTTACTAGCGGACTTGTGGATCTATAGATCCTATGCAAAATTGTCTTGCACGCAAGCGGACTCGTATTTAGTATTTTTCGTCTTCTTGTCTTGCTTACTAGCATTATAGCATTATGCATCAAAACAGAAAGTATATAGTTCGCAAACAATTTTGTGTCCCATCGTGTAACTTACAGATTAGAAAAGATTAAATATCTACAACTAATCGCAAATTACAAGAGTGGCAGGTTAGCCACGATCTAGAATACTTCTACTGATGTCATAATACCGGATCAAGTGTTTGTACTTCTTGGTACTTGGCTGATCTTCTTGGTTGTTCGTGGAGCAAGAAAGATTTTGTGTCGCAAAACAATTTCGTGTCGTGTGTCGCAAAATTGTTCGTGAACAATTTCGTTTCTTGTGTCTTTTCTGTCAAAAGTGGAGTGAAGGGCTAGCA
Organism: Diphasiastrum complanatum; assembly: GCA_029204225.1. Classification (NCBI taxonomy): domain Eukaryota; kingdom Viridiplantae; phylum Streptophyta; class Lycopodiopsida; order Lycopodiales; family Lycopodiaceae; genus Diphasiastrum; species Diphasiastrum complanatum. The sequence goes on from CM055102.1 coordinate 50,332,585, forward strand.
TGGCTTTGCCACTAGAAACATTTTGTTTCTTCATTTTCTACACATAACTGGTGATTTCTTCGCTATTTGTGTTCTGTTTTGGATTCCGTAAAGACAAGAAGGAAGCTAATCATATTATCAACTAGCCATGGAGAGATTTTGAGTTTTATGTCAGAGATTTGTCTGCAGACTGATAACCTAGCAGATTTGCGGTAAAAGTGAAAAAAAGCCACTTTTTCAAGTTGAGCTAAAATCACCGTTTTTTCACGGATTTTCACGTTTGAATAATCTGTAAGCTTGGGATCAATAGAGCGACCTTTTTTTGGGCCTCATATCATTCTCAAATCGATCCAAAAGTGGTTTTGATCAGGCTTGAAACAGCCAAGGAAGGCGCAACCGTAGACAGAGAGGAGGACAGAGGTCGTGCGCGGCCAGAGAGAGGAGGAGGTTGGTGTCCCGAAGTATCCAGTGCATAGAGTGATTTGGATAGGTGCAGATAAATGTGTTGCACCATCGAATATGGTGGGCTTGAGACCAATGGACTTGATTATAGTATATATTGGCCATTGGATCAAAATCAGTTGCTAGATGAACTTTGAAGAAGGCCTTGAAGAAGACCAAAGGAATTTGAAATAAACTTGCACTTCAACTTCTTTAAAAATTTTCAGCTTGAAGTGAGAGTTGTGTCCAAATTCACTGAAGGGTAGAGTTTGTTCATTTTGAAGAAATATTTCAAAAAATTCAAAGTGCCCTTAATTGCATCTCCCTTGGCCTTTTTGACCAAACGAAAGGCTATAACCTCCAAACGAAGGGCACCCAGACTGTACCTACAAGTACAATACCGTAAAATAGAGTGACTGCAACAAAAAAAGTTTTTGGAGCATGCCAAAAGTAATTTGACCATTCCATTGGCACGTAGTTGGGAGTTAAGGCTCCAGTTGAGATCTGACTAAACTGCTTCGGTCGAGATCTGAAGGGACTGCTTCGGTCGAGATCTGACTAAACCGCTTTTGTCGAGATCTGACAAAACTGTCATGATGCATAAATGGATCTGTTTGATGCAAGTGAAGAACTCCAAAGAAAATAGGACTGTAGCTCATAGTAGAAGTTCTTATAAAAGAGGTGTATCTCGAGGAATGTTGGTTACCCTGAGATACTAGTGAGACAGAGATAAGGTGGCCGAAGTGTGAGAATGATTTCTTAAGGAGTAGCCGATCAGTTGTCGATCTAGAACACCCATGACCCATGAGTATGAACAGAAGAAAGAGAAAAAAGAAAGAAAAAAGATGCTTAGAATGTACATAAGTAATGATATGAAGTGTAAACAAGGAACGAGGTGAACAATAGACAAGATGTACAAGGAAAGGAAATTTTTTTTTCTTTAAAGGAAAAGATCCTAAATTGGGTCAACAAAGAACAACTCTTTATAGTACCGCCGTAGACGACCACCGTTTACGACAGTGTCTAGGAGCGTCCCGTCAAGTGTTTGTAACTAGACTGCACCATTAGGAAATATTTTGTTAATAATGTATGGCCCTTCAGTTCGGAACTTCAACTTGTCGGGGTGCTTCTTTGATGTATAAAGAAGTACCTGGTCACCTAAATGTAGATCTTTATTGCGCAGGTGACGATCATGCCAGGCTTTTTGGCATCGTTTGTTAACTAGTTGTGCATGATAAGATATTAGTCTTGTCTCACATAACTGGGCTAGCGTAAATAGCCTGGTTTTGACTTGTTGTTCGATGGAAGCATTTTCACAGAGATCTGTTGAAAAAGCCTCCGTAATTCGTAGCGAAGGTACTAAGAATTCTACGGGCATTACCGCTTCTTGATCGTATACTAAGTGGAAAGGGGTTACCCACCCAGTGGCTTTCTTCACGGTGGTGCAGTAAGCCCAGATAGCTAAGAAAAGTTTTGTTTACCAATCAGAGCGACTGGTTTCAACTATCTTGGTTAGAATCTTACAGATTGTCTTGTTAGTTGATTCAGCCTGGCCATTACACCTAGAATAGTATGGTGTACTTTTTATGTGAATGACAAGGTAATGGCGTAGGAGATTATCAACGACAGCATTTATAAAATGTGTGCCGCGATCACTAACAAGCTCCATGAGACAGCCAAAACAGGTAATAATGTTTTTGTAAAAAAAATGGACAATTGGTTTTGCGTTGGCATCCTTTGTTGCTCGGGCCTCTACCCACTTAGTGGCGTAATCTGTGGCTATGAGGATGTATCGAGCTTGGGTATGTTTGGCTACTAGCCTAATGGGTCCAACAAAGTCAATCCCCCACTTATGGAAGGTTTTGCCTTCTATAATGGGAGTCAATGGTGTGAAGTCTGCTTTGGTATTTTGCTTTGCTCTTTGACAGACATCACATGCTTTAATGACAGCAAACGTGTCTTTAAACAAAGATGGCCACCACAATTCTACTCAAAGGGTAATCCTTGCTGTGGTTTCAGCAGAAAAGTGGCCACCTCCAATTCCCTCATGAGCCTAGGATATTATCGGTTGAATCTCAAATTTATAGGCACAATGTCGAATAATACCGTCAACACCCCTTTTGTAAAGTTGTCCCGCAATTAACTGAAAGGGCGCTGCTTTTATTAAAAAATTTCTTCTTTTCGTTGTACACAGGCCTTCTTTTAGTCGGTCTGTTGTGAGGAACTGAGTGATCTCCTCAGCCCATAGGGGTGTGACATTGATCTGAAAAAGGCATGCATCAGGAAGATCATCGTTGACTGGTGCAGTTGCTTTTTCAGCAGTTGGTAGTCTGGAAAGGTGATCCGCCATGAAATGTTGGGACCCTTTCCGAACGATTATACGGAAATTAAATTCCTCCAAAATTAGTAACCATCGAGCTATTTGTCCCATCTTACAGGACTTGTTAACAATATATAGGAGTGCTTGATGGTCTGTGTAGAAAGCAAAGGTCTGGCCTAATAAATAATGTCATAGTTGTTGTACCGCATACACCATTGCCAATGCTTCTCTCTCGGTAGTGGTATAGTTTACTTCAGCAGGCACCAGTTGCCTGCTTAAGAAACGTATGGGAAAGTCCTTGCCATACTCACCTGGTTGTGCAAGAAGGCCCCCAATGGCATTTACTTGCGTCAGTATGCACATGGAATTCTATCGTGTAATCTAGCGAGCGGAGTATGGGAGCCGTTGTGAGTGCTGTCTTCAACTCCTCAAAGGCCTTAATTCGTTCTTCGGTCCAGCGAGGATCTACCACAGCTAAATAAACGAGATGTGCCTTGCCGGCATAGTCGATTATAAAGATGCGATAGTAGTTGGTATGACCGAGGAATACATATACTTCCTTCATTGTTGCAGGTAGGGGCATGTCCACGATAACCTTGATTTTTGACGGGTCAGTAGAAATACCGTTCTTTGATATTATATGCTCGAGTACAACCCCGTGGGTGACCCATATTTGGCATTTATTAGGGCTTAGTGAGATGCCGAACCTATGACAGCGAATGAAGATTTTTTCCAAGGCGTCTAGGTGCGTAGCAGTGGAAGAATGTACACCTAGATCGTCGAGATAAATCTCCATGACCCGATGTAACAGATCTTAAAAAGCCAGTTGCATGACCCGTTGGAATGTTGAGGGGGCGTTACATAATCCAAAAGGCATAACGTTATAAGCGTAAACGCCGTTCTCTGTGGCAAAAGCCGTTTTATGTTTATCTTCAGGGGCTATTTGAACAAGGAAATAGCCGTTGAACCCATCCAAGAAGTTGAAAGCTTCAGCTCCTACCATTTCCTCTAATATTTGGGTTGTTAGGGACAAGGGAAAATGGTCTTTCTTTGTAACTGCATTAAGGTTCTTGAGGTCAATACAAATACGAAGCTTGCCGTTTTTCTTGGGTACAACCACAGTGGGTGATACCCAATCAATATGTTGGACTTCATAAATGAAGCCAGCATCCAGCAATTTCTTAATATCTTCGTCGATCCTCTCACGATAGACTAGGTTACTAAGGTAAGGTTTAGCTCTAACGGGCTTAGCATTGTCTTCTAGAGGAATCCAATGTACGACTATTTCAGGGGGGATTCCTTTCATCTCGGTATAATTCCATGCAAATTACACCCTGTATTTGCGTAATAAAGGCTCTAGATCAGATAGTTGGATTGATGACAAATGTGCACCAACATGAACTATTTGATCTATGTCCTGGATCTTTAAGGTTTAGTGGAATTGTCTTAGCGGGTCCTTCAAAGGAATTGGAACTTGGTGTAGGTTCCCGATGTGGCTGTGGTAACTGGATAACAACGTAATCCAATGTAAATTCTTTGAACTTCTGTGGAAGGTTGAAAGGTGGGTCCACAAAATGTTTTGGGACTTTAGGAATCATTTGAGGTGATTCTTTATCAGACGTGGAAGCTTTGTCATAGTGTTTGTTGTTTGTCCCCTCTGACAAGGGCTTGATTGGCTGTTTAAGCTTCGCACGCATCTGTTTTTGTCGCTCAGTTAACTTTGTAGCACTAATGGTATTTTTTTGTAATTGAGGGTTTTGTGGTTTTTGAATGGGTGGTGTTGTGGCCTCACTTACCATATCATCGTCGATTGTATCCCAGACTTCATCGGGATACACCTTCCAAGTGTATACTTTGGTTTTGGGCCTATATGCTTCTGTGTTTGGTACTTTGGATGTTAGTTGGACATGAGCCAACGGTCCTTGTGACTTGATCTCCTTAGGAATGACTTTGGACGGAGAACGTTGAGCATCTAGATAGAGGAGTACATGATCATCCGTCATTTCGACATCCTCCATGGAAAGAATACCTTCTTCCAAAACATGCACAGTAGAGACACTAGGTTCTCCTGGTCACCAAGCTATAGGAATGGGATCTATTATCATGAGGGGAATAGTGGGTGTGTCAATGTCCATAGAAGATGGAAGAATATCCACATCTTCTGCAGCCGTTTGGATACGACATCGATTTGAATCTGCACAGTCCACGGTAGCTAGTGCATGACCCCAATTGATTATGTCCGTGGTTCGTGTATAGTGTCCTTTTGGTTGGATTAGGACACTATCTAATTCATCATATGTTGTAGATGACCAATCATCGTATACCTTGGCAGACTTGACATGGCCATTTGAGTCAACCGTGACTCGTTTATCATGGTTGCCAAAGGTAATTTTGTTGTTCTTCCAGTTTTGGACGACACTGGCCATCTGGAGCCAGGGTGTACCAAGAAGGAGTTTATACATATTGGCATCTTCTAGTAAGTCTAAGATGACACAATCGATGATAAACTTGAAACCTACTATTTGAACTTTGATATTTGATAAATGACAAGCAGGGTCGGTAACTCGTCGATCAGTCATACGAAGTTTATATCGTGGTTGATCGAGGGTATGGAAGCCCCATGACTTTGTCAATGACAAAGCCATTATATTGACGCCTGATCCGCTATCGAGGATAGCCGATATCGCAGGATAATCTTTATAGGACAAGGGTAGTGTGATGCTATTCCCCTTAGCAACACCTATATTCATCAGATTCATAGGAATCTGAGGAATTTTAGGAATTGCTTCTGGTTTTCGCTGTTCATCATGAATAGGAGGCAGCTGAAAACTACGATGGATATAACATGGAAGTCCGGTGAAGGATTTGATAGCACTATGGAATGGCATGGTGAGTTGTGCTTGCAGGAGGTCAGAAAATACTTCAAACCCCTGGAGGGATTGCTCCTTTTCGGGGATATGAGCTGATAATGGATTGTTCGTATGTTTTTCCTCTCGCAAAAATTCATCTCGAAATTCATTGTATTGTCTTTGTTCCACTTTTGGGTCTGGGTAATCTTTTGGTGCTGTGGAGGCCGTCAAATGGCTTCCATGCGGGTCAGCTGATTGTCCTTAGTTTTGCTGATGTTCGTGTTGTTGGTGTTGTGCTCTAGTAAGAACTCTAACAGGTTCGGATGTGATATGACATGCTCAAAGGATCCTGTTAGGTTGTTTAGGACAGTCTTTGTAGCTATGTTTGTGAACACAGTCGAGACATTCGGCATGGTATTGGTTTTTAGCTTTACAGTCAGCCATGAAATGTCTTGTTTCTCCATAGATAAAGTAGCGGTTGCTCATAGGTCCAGTGGCGATAGCATAACCATCTTGGATGGCTAGCTGAGTTGGGTTCTCTTGTGGTGTGGAATACTCAGCTTGTTTGCACGAGCATGAGTTGTCGGTTTGATACTGGTGATTGCTAGTTGATGGAATTGATGTATCAAGATGATATGAGTGATCGTAGGAGTTTTCTACCAGATGTGTGTGTGCAGACTCTCAAGGATGTCTATTTTTTTGTGCGCCTAGATCCTGTTGTCCTCGTGGTGGTGGTCCTAAGAGTGCCAACTGTTGTTGAGGTTGATGTCTAGGTGGTCTGGGCAACTCTTGTATATGGATCTGATTTTTTCGTGGTGGATAGGGCGTGTGTTGTTGTTGTGAAACAAATGGTTGTCGAGGAGGTTGATAATGTCCTCCTGACTGGTTGTGAGGCTGATTCCTCAGGTTATAATAGCAATAAAGGGAGGTATGCCCCATAAAGTCACAGATTTCACATTTGATCATGGAGGTATCTAGGACCGGTTGGTATGAAGGCACTCATAGCCAGTGTGTGTACCTCGGCAGTGAGGGCACCACGTGTTCTCTCGTCTGTGATGGATTTGGCCAGTGGGTAACTGACCTGGCATCGAACTTTGGATAGACTTAAGAGTGTTTTGAAACTCTTTGGTGAGTTTCTCCATCTGTTGTTGGTGTTGCTGATTAAGCAACTCCATCTATGTTTTCCATAACTGTTCTTGTGTGTCATCATTTGGTCACGCTTCTTGGACAGCACGATGTGCTCTCCGTTCTCATGGTTCCTCAACATCTGAGCCCTCGTCTTCTTCTCGAATGGCAGCAGACATGGATTGTTTCAATGATGTATATTCATCATTGGAACGAAGTTAATGTCTGATCCATCGGGGAAGTCCAACGAGGAACCAAATGATGAGCATGGACTCGGTAGGTTGCTCTTCTACCTGACTTTTTAATCGTTTAAATCGTTCGATATAGTCAAGTACTTTTTCGTCTTTTGTCATTTTGATATTACTTAGTTTGACAAAAGGACTTTCGATCAAGCAAAAAGGCTTTAACCATTTGATAAATGCCTCTTTCAAGAGTAACCAGTCACATTTATCGTCATGATCAAGGTTAAAAAACCACTCTCGTGCTCGATCGATCATGGTCATCGAGAAGAGTTGTACCATGGCCTCTGGTGCTGTCTCACCATAGATGTCATAGGCGTTCTCAAAGACTTGGAGAAATCGCTGAGGATCAGTGTTACCATCGTACTTAGGTAAGTCTAGCTTTGGGGTCCTTTTTTCAGTACGTGGAACATTATTTGTGAAAGCTCCGTTTAAGTGAGCTCGTGCATGGGATGATTCGGTAGCTTGGAATTGTGGTCGTTCGTAAGGAGCTTCATAACGCGTAGGTTCCCATCTGTCTAATGGGTTTGTGGATGGCTCTTGGACTTGGGATCTGTTATCGGTTGATTTTGGTTTGTGATGGTTAAGGACGGATGTGCATCGGTCGGAACTTGAGTGAGGTTTCGGATCCGGTTAAATTTGACAGGGTTCCGGCTTTGGTTGAAATTTGACAAGGTTCCGGCTTCGGTTAAAATTGGAAGTAGGTTGTCGGTTGGGAGGGGACTGTGTCCTCCGGTTGAGATTCAAGAAGGGTGCTCCGGTCGAGATCAGAGTAGAGTGCTTCGGTCGAGATTGGACTGAACATTCCGGTTGAGATGTGATGGCAGTGCTCCGGTCGAGTTTTTTACTGAGCACTTCGGTTGAGATGCGAGCGAAATGCTCCAGTTGAAAATTAATGGCAATGATTTGGTCGAGTTTTTTACTTCAGTTGAGATGCGAGCGAAATGCTCCGGTTGAGAATTGATTGCAGTGCTTCGGTCAATTTTTTTTTCTGAACACTCCGGTTGAGATATGACGGTTTCGTTCGGTTGAGAGGTATGAGCTAGTGGTCCGGCTAAATTATCTTACTTGAAGCCTAAATTATCCAAGAACATCAAGAACTAGAATGTCAAGACTACGCAAGATTTACACCACATTTCCAGCCTCTATAGTTTACTTGAATGCTAATGTCTACAAGATTCCACAAACAAGAATTGAAGCTAATCCGCAACTAAGCAAGAACAAGAAACAAGAATCTAGTTAATTCACAAGCAAGAAATCAAGCACGCTCATAGAAATATCACTCAAGATCATTGTCGTGAACAAGGAGCTTAGTGATCTTCAAGAACTCGTGGAGGATCCTCTTTATTAGTTCAAGAGAACTTGAAAATACAATCAAAAGCTCCCTCACAAGAGAGGGGGGCCCTTAAATAAGCAAGAAGGCTGTCCATGTGGAGCCCATGTGGCAATTCCACTAAATCAGAAATTACATGTGGAATTTGCACTTCCACTAGAGGTCACCATCAAAAGGTGGCTCATTTTTACTATTTTAAGGGGGTCTACATTTATTACAACTATTTAAGGAAATGTTACTAGCTTCTACATGGTCATTCCTTCTTTGGGATACACCACGTAGGCTCACATAGTTAATCACTATCTGCCTAGCTAGTATTTTCTCGGCTCTCAGCTTCTTCTACTCTCTTCCTTCTGAGACCTCCTCGATCATGGGTGAGAGATAACTTATGTCTTCAGCTTGGCTCGGTACTAGAGAATCGGCTAATAGGTGAGTTTTCCTATACCCCAGCTGTGTACTACTTGCGCAGCTCTCAACCACGGTCTTCCCAGTAAAACACGGTATGCAGATGGAGATTCAAGTATATCCATGACCACAAAGGTTTGATTGGCAAAGTGATGTTGTGTTCCTCACTTTCCCATGCTGCTTCGATGTGGAGGACGTTACTTGTTTCATCATGGCCCGCACAATAGATGGGCTCAGGCGCTACTGGCTCCTCATCCGCGTTGGTCCATTCTGCTAAAAGGCTTTTCGCTTGTGGTGTAATCCGCAGTAGTTCTCCGAGTGGTAAACTAACGTGGCTTGACAGCAAGAGTGTGAGCCTTTCAGTGCGTAGTTCCTCAGGCTCCACCATGTGAAAAGGTGGTTCATGTTGGTGCAACCCATCATTCTGATCACTGCGCAGTGGTAAGTCTGTTTGCGATTCCCGTTCGATGCCGACTGGAGGTTCTGTGGGATTGTTTCATTCTTGCTCTTTTTCCTCCTCTTGTGCTTTTTGTACCTAGTGTCTTATTTTCTGGTACTGTCTTCTCTCTTCCCTCACATTTGGATATGGCGCTGAAGTTGAGGGTTGGTCGTCAGTGACCGATGGTGGTGGTGAGGGAGCCACTTCCTTCCTCTTCTGTGTTCATGTAACAACTAACACAGGAGCGTGGTCGTGTCGACCTTTCGATGGCATCCTCATTGGAACTGTTGATTGTTGTATGGCAATGAGATTAAGAGGTGCACTAGTTCCAGGTTTAAATGGACAATTCTTGAAATAGTGTCCATAACCGCAATTCCGGCAGGAGGTTGTATATTGTCCCTTGTAGGGACATTCTGCAATTCTGTGTCCCTCATCACATCTGTAGCAGCCGTAATTTCTTCCACCTTGACGTTGAGTTTGAGCTGCATAGGCCGAAACATATTCATTTATGGCAGGATCCATAAATGGTTCATCTGGTCCATACCACTGCTGCTGCTCAGGTTGAGGTGGCATTTGCACTTCTTGTTCTGCTACTGTCAGGTTTACATGGGCCACTTGTTGATTGGCTGGTCCTGGTAGAGCAGGTAGGGCCATGCGTTGTGGTTGATTGGGTGCGCCGTACCTTGGTGCTGCGTTAGGTGCCCCTTGATGATAAGGATAAGAAGTCTGATAAGGACATCTCTTCTGTTGAACAACCCTGGGGTTAAACGGACAAAATGTCGTATTGTGCGATGTTGCATTGCACAGATGGCAGAATCTATGTGTCAGTCTCAGATTTTGCTTTAGGACTAGACACTCGTTCGTTGTATGGTTTTGCGTGCATACTGAACACCATACATTTTCTCATCAAGGATACTGCAGCTAGTTTGATTCCTATTGATGTGCAGTTACTACTACAGTTCCTTGTAAGGCCTTCAGTTTCTGGTCAAACTGCGCCGTAAGTTGCTCCATCTGCTATTTGTGTAATTTTGTCATTTGCTCCAACAGTAGTTCTATGGATAGAGTGGATGCGTTTGATGATGATGATGCGATCAGGGAGTAGGAGTGTGGTTGGAAGGATATTCGTCGTCAGATCCCTCATCCTCTTTTCTGATGGGATCTTCCATAGCTTCTTGCAGAGTAGCGTACTGCTCCTGCCGTTTCAGTTCTCTTCTAATGCTTCGTGGTAATGTGGCTAGGAACCACATGATCACCGCATGATCGAGAGTCAGGGCTGCACTGCACTCGGATCATAGATGTTTGACCCGTTCAATATAGTCCTGGAACCTTTCTCATTTTCCCATCTTGACTTTGCTCAGCAGGAGAAATGGGTCTTCCAAGAACTTCCATGGCTTAAAGCGCGTAATGAAAGCCGCTTTAACTGCTTTCCAGGTGGATTTCCCTTCCTCTGACAGGTTGAAAAACCAATCCTGAGCCACTGCAAGTAAGGACATAGAGAATAGCATCAGCTTCTCTACAGGTGTCCGTTTGCCATAGATTTCACAAGCTTGCTCGTAGATCTGGAGGAATTGGATAGGATCTGATGATCCGTCGTATTTTGGTATCTCCATCCGTGGTGCTCTCCAAACTGCATGCAAGGGTGCAACAGGTACGGGTTGGCCCATTGGATCCATTGGTGCTGGTTCCGGTTCTACCTCTTGTTGCACAGCTGCTAATCTGGGAAGGTGTGGTGTTTGATTTGCTATCCTTTGTGCTATTGATCATCCCAATCTCAGATTCATCCGATGGTGGGTTCCAAAGTGATTGGATCTTGTTTATATAGTAGGATGCAGTTTGGATCTTCAAGGATCTGATAGATCTGATTGGCCGAAATAAATTTTAGACCTCTTACGGTGGTTTTTTCTTGATAACTTTCTACTCGCACTGATTGACTTGAAATTTTGACAGTAGCTGGATCTGATGCAGATCTTTTCACTAATCTAGTCTACGAGGGTTATCTTGTGCGAGGGTCCTTTTGCTATTTTTGCAGGTAAAAAACTTGATATCTTTCAGATCTCTGGGAAGTAGCTCTCGCAAGTTTCATAGTAGCTGGATCTGGGTCAGATCTCACTATAGAATTCTCTACAAGAGTTAACTCTCGCAAGAAGTGAAAATTCCACTATCTGCGAGGGTTCAAAATCACCTTTTGTGCTTGATCTTCACCAGATCTTCATACTAACTCTCGCAGGCTTCATCACTGATGTAATTTGACATTCTGAATCGATTGAGAGGGTCTCCGTTTTTTCTTACTGGAAGGATTTGCTGGATCTTCACTTTTTAGTGATTTTTTAGTACTTAAATCCAATTTTTGCTCACTGGAATCAAACTAACTCTCGCAAGCTCTTCTGTGTCCTGGTCTCACTGAGATGGAACTTCAGAATCCTCTGCGAGAGTTCTTGACCACTAGAACTGAAAATTTCACTATCTGTGAGGGTTCATTGGTACTTTCCCATCTTTTTTTCATTGGGAACTCTCGCACAGGCACTTAATCATCAAACTAATTCTCGCAAGGTTCTCTGTGTCCTGGTCTCACTGAGATGGAACTTCAGAGGGCTCTGCGAGAGTTCTTATGAAGATTTGAATTTTTTTAAATTTTTTCAAGTGTTTTTTGAATTTTTATGATTTTTCTCTGATTTTTACAATCTGCTTGGAACTAACTCTCGCAGGCTTCTATGCAGGTCTGGGACAGTACCCTGGAGCTGCTGCCAGTCATGCAAGAATTAATGCCCATTGATTCTGGAGATATGAAAATTTGATGAGTGTTTTTGGCCCTTTTTCCCTCCAAAATACAGATTGGTGTGTTTTTTTGAATTTTTTGTATGATTGGTTTGGGTTTCAAGCCCTTAGAGGTTATTCAGGGTCTCCTCTACCCTCTCACACCTCCTCCGCTAGCTGTGAACATTCCAAACACAAAAAATACAGAAAACTAACTCTAAACTCCCAAAAATCTACCTAAACTACTCTAAAAAACAAGAAAATAGCTAAAATGCAACTAAACTAGTTAGTGAAAACCTATCCTCGGCAACGGTGCCACTGTGCGGTCGATGATCTCTCATAGTATAACCCTTTTGCCTGTCAACAAAGGTTAGATCATTGGATAGGTGCCTAACTATGCATAGATGCTACGTTTAGTTAATTTCCTACTTTCTCCCTTAACTCTACTCACCACTATACTACTCCTCTTTAACTCTACTCCTCTACACTAACATTCATCATAGTTTGGTTGAAGGGAAGGAATGGAGAAGAAGAGATTGAGAAGAGAAGAGAAAGAGAGAGAACGAGAGTGAGGGTGCAATAAACATGGAAATAGAAAGCAATAGAAAACACAACCAAGAGCAATAACAAGTAGTGAATAGCAAATGAGGATGCTTCTCTTCCAAAAATGGTAGAGTTTCCTCCTTCTCATTAAGCATGGAAATAGTGTAAAAATGGTGTCTTTTTATAAAATGGGAAAGGCCCTTGCCCCTCAATCTTATTGGCTAATATTCACAATGATCCTAACCATTCAACTTGGACCCAACTTGATCCAAGGGTCCACAAAAAGTACATTAGAAATTACAAGATTCATGTGAGTCCCAATTTGGACCCAATTCTAAAAAGTGATCTCTAAGTTTAAAAATGACATTGGGCCTCTAGTTTTATTTTAAATACAAGGCCCAAGTCAAGTTTATTTTATTTACAACTTCAATTGCGTGCTCATTGGGCCATGGGCATACACGCAGGATGCCATGCCCTCGCAACACATTTTATTGGAGGATTTTATTTATTTACACTTTGTTGGAATACCTCCAACATCGACCAAGTCGGAATTCCCCAGTAAGTCGGCCAACTCCAGCAAGTCGGGTGACTTCGACAAGTCGGCACAAAATTTGTTGTGTGCAACAATGCTCAAAGCCTTAGGTAAAATCCAAACAAGTTAGGTGATGATCCCTCATACAATATGTCAAAATCTTGAGTTCCCATGATGTGCATATGTGTTATATAATATTGAATTTGTTGTACATTATATTGTGATATATTGTGATTAACTATGGTCGTGTAATTATGAAGACTTCACAATTGTTACTTTAGAAGTATATGGTGTGGAAGATTTTGATTTACAAGACCAAAGAATTATTTTAATCCGATATTTTAATTGACGTACAATACATGATTTATTGTTCGTACTCTTGTTTGAAAAAAACGCTAGCAGATTGTCTTTTGTATTGAGGCAAAATAGTTGTTCATAAAAAACAAAAGAAAATGGTTGGTATTGGAGGACATGGAAGTAAATATGTAAGTATGTTGGTTTTGGGTTGTTATGATTAATTTACATATTGGTTTTTAGTTGTTATGATTAATATACATGGTTGTTTTTGTTTTGTGATTAGTAAGAAATAGAGATTTTATAAATATTGAGTAAAACAATGTGTAAATTAAAAAAGTTGGGTTTATTTCTCAGATTTCTGAAACAAAACACTACAATAAAATAATAATGAAAGTTGCAAAAAAGATTTATTATAAAATTTGAGTAAGCTAAATAAGTTGGGTCTATTTTTAGATTTTTGAAAAAAAGTATTACAATAAAATGATAATTAAAATTGTTCTTAAAAATTTATTAGAATTAGTGGCATGTACTTATTCCCAATATAATATCATGGTTGATTGTCCAGTTAAGACCAAGTACCATGCTGAGTGTCCTGACTGTATCAGAAAACACAGTTTCAAAGATTTCGAAACAACTAACTACGGTTGTACCTGCCCATCACGTTAGTTATGAATCTCAATAGGATCTTCACGACAACAACACGAGCAGTATAACACCCTCCCGCTCAACCTGCTGTTCACTCGAGAAGTTTCTAGCAAACTTCTACAATACCACACAATACACCAGCTCCATAATGAAAAAAGACGATATGAAATGAGTCCTTGTCAAAAGAAAGTAAAATCGATATTCCGTCATCTGCTACAATGTCCAACCAGGAGCAATCTCCACAGAGAATTGACAGTTTTTCTCCCCTTCTACAACCTCAAATCTTTTTGTCTTTCCACATGCTGATAAGATTTCCAATGTGCCAATACACAATAAATCTAGTATTCGGAAATTCAGATAGAGATTCGTTTCTAAATCTCTTGTTCAGAGAGGTCCTTAGGACATAGTACCTCAATAATACCTGCATCTCAAACTATATCTTACAACATTTGCTATCACTAATGGTCGATTTTAGCGTCACCCACCCTGCCTTGTTTTGACAAGGGCATGTCAGAGTAAGTCAAATACTCTACAAAACAAAAGGAATATTGCAAATGTCAAGGTACATTATCAATGTGGATAAATGTAAGTTTTGTTTGACAAGTGCTATATAGTCCTCACTCTCTATAACGTTTGTTTATTTTCTTGTTTCTCTTCACCTATTTTGTGTGATTGATTTTTGCATGAGAAATAGCTTTTTCACAAGAGTCTTCCCTAGAGCATCTCAAGAACACATTTTCATTCATCTATCAATCTTCAGATTCTCTTGTACAACAGTTTAAACTTTTTGAGAAATATGAGAAATCCACGTCAAGTCAGAGTTGATTCATGCATCTCATTGTCATATTACTCTCCAAGTCAACTACAGCAAGATCGAAATAAATCTAGTTAAAATTTGTTCAATCTTTAGTCCAATCACATGTTCAACGTGTTTTCAACTACGTGTTCCACACGCCGATCCAATCTTGAGCATGAACGATTACCAGCAACAACATCCTCACCAACAGATTTGGGAGGAGGAGAGAGTGGATCTGCTTGGATCCACTGGAGCAGTTATGCTGCCAACAACACCATTAGCAAGATCGATAGCCAAGGTCACAAGTCAAATATGAAAAAGACAAGGTAAAGAAGACAGATGGGTAATCCGAAGAGACTCAATCAGAAGAAGTATCCCAGTCACGACAAAGATACTTCAGAAAAAGAAAACACAAGCATTGGAAAATCAGTCTCCTTCTTCAACCAATCTCTTGCCATACTTATGCGCCCATTCTCATGTCTATTGTCCACACCATCTACCATTGTCACCACAACCCTTCCTTCCATCTGTTTCTTTATCATCAGTTTACTGTTCTTCTGAGAAATTTTCAGTTTTTGATAGTCTTACCGAGGCAGCTGATAGATCATTGCAAGTGTCTTGTGGAGACCAACTACCACCTATATTGGTTGTTTAGCCGAAAAAGACCTACAAAAGCAGGCGAAGCAGCTAGAAGACATCAAAAATTAAACAAAGAAACTAAGGAGGAAAGAACAAAACTTAAGCAACAGATGAGTCAGATCAATCTTGATCAAAAGAAACTCTGGAGTAATGATAGTGAATCCCCTCTTATGAAGCCCAAAGAGATCCAAAAGTAACGGATCAAAAGAAAGATGACGACAACCGTGAACCTGCAAAATAAAGCAAGCTCCTCACCTAGCAAGTGGTGGTCAAAGCTTGACATTGCAAGGGTCCAAGGTTGCAACTATAGAACTATTAGTTCCTTCATCCTTTCACCAAGCCTCCATCATGTTTCCTTATCATTACCAAACCGTCCATCCAAAGTTGTTCCTACCACCAATTTTTGATGAATCCATCCCCTTGAGACCGATAATCAAAGTTTGTGCAACCTGCAGATCAAAGGTTTTCCTTGAGACTGGAACTTCAACTGAGAGAAGAACCGTGGAAACACCCATAAGAAAATGGAGGATACAGACCTCCCAGAAGATAGAATCTGCCAAGAAACCAAAGATGAAACCGTCAATGGCAGATACAAGTGACAAAACAAAGAGACACATGGAAAGCACTCGAGCATGCAAGTTGTGAAACTGTTGAGAGCTCTCCAATTTTGAGAATGTCAACCAATTGTTCCGGTTAAACTGTGACAATTCGTGAAAAATAGTAGATAGTTGTAGAATCTGCTGAATGTTTATTTGGGCTGCACTCTGATCTGTGAATGAGCATTCTTGGCTTGCATCTATGTATGAATGTAAGTGCGTTCAAGAGAGTTTGACCCTGAGTAGTCCTCTGACAGACAGGACAACAATATACTACAATGACAATCTATCCCTTCTGCCTGGTTTGGCATCATAATATCAAGAGCACACATAACAAATGCCCTGAAGCATGGTAACAGGCAGAATACCAAGTCGTAGAAGCTGTAAGCAAGAAGAAAAAGGACTATAGTAAACAAATCCTCTGGACCTTTGGATCTGTAAATGGCAAGTTCAAGGGTAAAAGCAAAAGCAAGTGGTCAAAGGGTCAAATAAAGGTGAGATTTCTACTTTTGTTGGCAAAAAGAAAGATAGATCCAAATTCACATGATTTTATTGTGGAGTCAAAGGGCATTTTTCAAGTGAGTGCTTCAAAAAGAAGAAGAGAGATCAAGATGAGAAGCAAGGCAGTTTCACTTTTGATGAGGATGGTGTTGGTGATCAAAACTCAAATGATGATGCTCTTTTTAATGTCTTCTTGTTTGATATTGGGTCAAAATCTTATTGAAGCTGAACTATAGAATATGATCAACGATCACAATAGTTGTCGCATCCACTGTGTAGTGACCTATTAATCATTCCAATATGTAGTAATCCGTCTCTATGATAACATTAGGTGTATGATCAAGCTCTCACTATGCTTGTAGAATGATCAACCTCACTACAAGCCACATTGTTCAATGTCGCTCATCTGCAAATTGTTGTTATCAATTGGGTGATTGCTATTCCAAGAAGGATTCAAGACTGCCGTGATAAGTACAATTCAATTCAAGGTAAATTAATGGTTACCTGTCGTATAGTTGTGAAAGTAGATATGATGGGCACTAAAAGAAAATCAAATTAGTTGTGGATGTTAAACTTTTTTAACTTAGAGAATATTGTGACACATCACTAATTTTGATACATAACGGCCACCGTGCATGTGTTAGGCAAAACTTAGGGTATATATAGATGATTTGAGATCAATGAGAATACACTTCTTGTTTTGGTTGATAACACACACACGCGCATTTATTGTTTGTTTGTATGTTTTGTACTTTGCATTATGCGTGTAATTATATGTTTATCCCTGTTGCACTCAAATGTTAAGATTAGTAACTAATAGTTTTATCAGAGCCCACGAACCGTGAAGGGACACGACACATGTAATGGTTCTACAAAGGACAATCGATTAATTGCATAGCTCATCAAGTATGGAGCGTATATCAAGATCTTGTTTTTTTTGAAGAGACCACTATGGTAGACTTGGTAAATCTTCAAGATTTGAAGATAGTCGAGAAACTGGTAGAGAAAAACTATTCCACATGGAGTTGGAAAATGCCTTTGATCCTCAAAGATAGAGGGCTACGGAATGTGATGTAGGCTGGAATGGAAACACTGGAGCGCGCCGAGGAATGATTCTTGCGCAATTGAGAGCTGGCTATGGAGATACAAGCAAAGGAAGAAAAGACCTTCCTAACAATAATAGTGTTTGTACTTTTTTGGAAAGTAGATAAGTGGATGAGGTCGGATTTGGACCCATTCTAATTGGCTAAATTTGGTACATTGCATCTAGACTAGAATTTCTAGGTTTTTTATGAAGTACCTAGAAGTTTTCAAATTAGGTCAAGTTTGGGACAAATGGCAAAATGACATTTGCAAAGCTATAAATAGTTGTACCTGTGTGGAGAAATAACCATCGAAGTTTTTTCTTTGTAGAATTCATCTCTTGTGTTTCTATGTCCATCTCTTGCATATTTCTCATGATATATGGAGTTTGAATGTATAGAATGCTAATTTTCTTGTTGTACTTGATTCCACACGTGTGAAGGGTGATGTACTACTACTTTTGTATAGACAGGGATAGTAGTAAGTCATATCTAAGTGTTTATGATCAGATCTTTGTGCATTTCTAAGTTCTAGCATGCATAGAGTAGTGATTTCTATCTTCTAGCTATTTCTAGATGTGCAACCAAATTTGGCTAAAGATCATTGATGAACTAAATGTGTTTTGATCTCTAATTTTTGACAACATCTGCTCTGCTACAACCATCATGTCATCAAAATGTTTTGTTTCGTGTTTCTCATGTCTTCACCTATGTTTGTATGGTCATCAAGAACAACTGCTTCTCTACATGAATTAATATTCGCCTCTTGACTTTTTGTGTTTCCTTATATGTGTTATGAAAACATTTCTTCTGTCAGTACCATGGTAGGCATTCCTATCATTATTTTATCTTTAACCGACTCACCTTTTTTCTCCAAACTAAAATCTTCATCAAAATCCATATCCCTAGAAATAAAAAAAATTCCGGTTGAGAGATCAATGCGCAAGGCATCTACTTCGTCTCATTCATGAACTCATTCACTCACTCTACTGAATACACAAATGGTATCCAGTATATATATATTATATTATAGGTGTGAATCCCAAATGCAAGTATCAAAGGCAACCACCGTAGCGAAGGCATCATCATCATCATCACGCCAAGGAAGCTCAATGAGGATTTCTTCACCATCATCCCAGTATACGCCATTGTCCAGTGCAGAGAAGAACAAGAAAGTGAAAGAAGAAGCAAAGGATGTTGCTGAGCAGGAGCAAAATCAAGCTGATATGCCGCAGGAGCTAGCACCACAAGAAGAAGAACAACTTCCTGATGTTCAGCAGGAAAGCGGAAGCGACGTCGAGGCACCAAACCTCGATGCCGAATTGTATAAAAAGATTTTTGGTACGATGCTGCCAAATACACAACCAACTCTTCAACATCTTGCCAGCTTAGATAAAGTCTCCAGGAAGCTTGGCTCGAGGTATGATTCCCTCCGAGCAGATCTAATTCAGAAGGATACAGAACTGGAGGAAATCAAGGTTGAGCTGTCCTTGGTCAATCTAGGTACATACAGTACATCATGTAAGCAAAAAGATTTTGATGATGATGCATGCAATGGAATACTACCTATTCCTTCAATTCTACACTCTACATCATTAGCAGTATAGATTGATCTTTTTTCACCTAGATATGGCATGAGATTAGTGAAAGAGTTCCTAGAACTAGACATACGAGAACTAGCCCCACTATCTATCTCTTCCTTAGGAATGTGTACAAAGGCCTTACATCCAAAGATTTGCAAGTGGTTCACCTTTGGCTTCTTCTTCGTGAATGCTTCCTCAGGTGTTATCTTTGGTATGGCAATGGTAGGACTTCTATTTTGAAGATAGACTGCCATGCTACATGCTTCTGACCAAAAATCTTTTGGTAGTTTCATCTCAGCTAGCATAGATTTGGCACTTTTCACAATCGTACAATTTTTGTGCTCATCTACACCATTGAGAGCAGGAGTATGAGCTTGCGTAAATTGTCTTTTAATCCCACATTGATCACAAAGATCATTGAAGTCATTAGACTTATACTCACCTCCACTATCTGATCTTAGGAGTTTGATCTTCCTATCTGTCTGATTTTCGACCAAGTTTTTTAAGCTCTTGAAGTTATCAAATGCATCTGATTTCTTCTTGAAGAAGTAGATCCACGTCTTACGTGACATATCATCAATAAAGGTCATGAAATATAAGGCTTTACCTAAGGACATGGTCCTCATAGGTCCACATAAATTTGTGTGGATTAAATCCAGAATGTTCTTTGCTCTTGCAACACCCCCTTTATTGAACTTCTCTCGATGCTGCTTCCCATATACACAAGATTCGCACATCAATTTCAAGTGATCTTCTATGGTAGGCAATCCTGTTACCATCTCCAATTTTTTCATCAAATTGAGGTTTCCCAAGTTCAAGTGACCAAGCCTCTTGTGCCACAACTCAGTTTGTGAAGGAATGGACCATACAAGTCCATGTTCCCCTTGATTGTAGCATTCAACTTGTACAATTTTGTATTGGGCTCTCTTACTCCATCCGCAATAACTTTGAACTTTTTGTTTGCATCCTTCACAAAGCAACGATCATGGGCGAATTCTACTTTCAACTTTTGATCAGTAATGACAGAAAGTAGATTTTTCTTTAAACCTGGTACGTAAAGTACCTCCCTGATCATCCTGCTTTTGCCATCAGGTAGTTTGATTGAAACTGTGCCTATCCCCTTGATCATGCACACCTCACCATTTGCTTGTGAAACAGATGTTCCATTATCCAACACCTTCAAACTACTGAACCAATTCTTGTTACCTGTCATGTGTCTTGTGGCTCCTGAGTCAATATACCATGCTTGATCATCTTGATTAGATGACAATGCAGATATGAAGATGCTAGAGTCTTCAATCTCACCCTCATCGACAAGGTTACCTGCTTGTTTTGGTTTTCCTTTGTCTTGTTCCGCCAGGAATTTGCGACATTCACTCTTCCAATGGCCCTTTTTACCACAATGGAAGCACTTGTCTTTCTTCTTAGTTTTGCTGGAAGATCCCTCATCCTCCTGAGACTTGGCAAATTGCTGCTTAGACTTCTTCTTGCCCTTGCCCTTGCCTTGTTTTTGGTGTGTCGCAAGTGCCTGATCGTCAGTATTTCGATGTCTAGCTTTCACCAATTCTCATCGTTGCTCTTCCTGCATCAAGATTCCTGTGAGCTCGTCAAAGTCTGGCAATCTTTCTCTTGATGCTATTCCGCTCACAAACATCTGATAGGGTTCTGCAATGCCGTATAATGCATTGTGCACCAGCTCCACATCACGTATGCGCTCACCAATAGAATGTAGTTCATCTCTCATTGTCTTGATTTTGGTCATGTACGTCTGAATGTGCTCTCCTTGCTCCATGCGGGCACTATTCAACTTTGACTTCAGAAACATGATTCTTGACAGATTTGACATCTCGAACTGCTCTTTTAGCACATCCCATGCCTGTCTGGGTATAATAGCATCACAAATGTGGGTAATGATGTGATTCTTCACTGACAAGTTGATGAAGGTCAAAGCTTTCCTCATCTTTTTGTCGAACACTTTGATGTCTGCTTCAATTGGCGGCCTTCTCTCATCACCTGTGACGACTTCCCACGCGTCTTTCTCCATCAGTATGTTTTTCATTTTGAATTTCCACACTGCATAGTTGGAAATCTCGTCCAATTTGCTACTTTCACTCAAAATGGACTCTCCCATGTTTGCCATCGCAAAATTGCTTGAAACTTCTGCCTTAGGCTAAGAACAGTATGCCGAGGCCAACAGTGATGTCAGAAGTTGAAAATAATGACCTGCACTTTTTCCCTTACCAGGCCACTCGCCGCTTTTCCACCAATTTGAAAGCCAAATCGGCGTCGCCTTCCGAAATACACTCAGTCGTTAACTCCCAACAACGTGCCTAGTGGAATGGTGAAACACTTCCGACGTACTCGAACACTTTCTCCGCTGCAATAACTCTGTTGTGTTGTAATGTACTTGCAGGTACAGTCTAGGTGCCCTTTGTTTGGAGGTTATAGCCTTTCGTTTGGGTCAAAATGGGCAAAGGACCCAGAAATAGGGACTTTTCTAGTTTTTGAACTGTTTCTTCACAATGAAAAAACTGCACTCTTCACTTGTGAAGGGACCCAACTCAACTTTCAGTATTAAAAGTTTTAATGAGTTGAAGGCTAGAATGCACTTCACTTCTTCAGGGCTCTGTTCAAAGCTCATCCAATGGCTGAATCAAATCTTGTGGTCCAAATTTCTTTCCCATCACAGGTTTTGGACCGTCATTCATTTGACACCTCATCCAAAGGTTAAAACTGCATATGGGCATTGAACCATACTCCTATAGTCGCTATGGTCTTTGAGACACTATGCTGACTATTGCGTTGGGCGCGCGAACATCCCGCGACCTCCCTGCCTGCGGCCGCGCCTCCCTTCTCTAAGAATGTTAGATCAAGCTTTCCTGTGAATCGTTTTGAGTACGATATGAGGCCTAGAGCAGGGTCGCCCTACTGAATCCAAGACTGTAGAGTGTTCAGTCAAAAAATTCTGTGGAGAAACGGTGATTTTAGCTCAACTTGACAAAGTGGCTTTTTTCACCTTTTTAATGCAAATCTGGTAGGTTAACTGTCTGGAGACAAATCTCTGACATAAACCTCAGAATCTCTCCATGGCTGGTTGACAATGTGATTAGCTTCCTTCGTGTCCTTACGACATCCAAAACGGTGCGCAAACAGCAAAGAAATCACCAGTTATGTATAAAAACCGTAACCCCAAGCCCGGTTTCAATTTTCAGCTGGCTTCAAAATTGTCAATTTTTCACCAAATTTTTCCCTGTCTGATGTTATACACAGGCTAATAATCCCTCTGCTGAGCTTAGCAAGCCTCTATAAATTAGAAATCGTGCACCAGTGCTTCTCTTTCCATCTTCAACCCACCGTAAACCCCGAACTCTCAGAAGACAGTTCTCTCGAAGCTCTCTTCAACAGCGACACTATACTGTGTACACTCCCTATACGGCTCTGATACCAACTTAGAATATGCTTTGCACAAGAACATAGATCATGCTACACAGTAACACAGACAGAAAACACTCTCCACAGCAAGCTCACATAGTAACTATATTTCTCAAAATGAAATTACACTGTACATATAGTTGTTCACTCAGGCAACCCGTGCATGACCTAGGTTGTCGTTGGCGAGACGCGTGTCCTGTAGACTTGCCTCGTGGCGAGGCCAACTGATCCTTATCCACTGACAGGACCCATAGTACAGTAACACAGTGATTCTAACTTTAATTCTAACTCGATCTGGTGATGCTACAAAAACTGTTTGTACAAATGTGTCATCAGGCAGCGGTTGGCTGCCCTCGGCAACCTTTGTCAAAGCGGGTGGGTTGTGAGAAACAACTATCGAAATAGGGGTGAGGACGGGTTTTCCGAACGAGAGGATGGGAGGAACAATGGGGAACTAAAGGGTGGTGTGGAGTATGGAAGAAGGTGAGGATGGAGCAGAAAGTGTCTGGCATGGGGGTGAAAATTTAATAATTTGCATCCATGTCAGAGTGTCAGGGGACAGTTGCGAATCAGAAGGGTTGAATTTGAGAGGAGCAACAGTGGTGGAAGGAGTAATGGAGGATGCGATGGTGATGGATGGAGCAGCGGATGTGCAAAAAGTACAAAAAGGACCAAGAGTGGATCCTAATCTGATCCTCAAAAGGGATTGGTTGTCAGATTACTTGATCTATCAATCTACTTCAGATTAAGATCAATCTAGATCAATTCTAGACACAAAATCCTAACTAGAACAATCATTAATTGAAGCTAAGTGTACTTTATGGTTTCACACGTGTGAAACATTGTCTGAGTACGGACTCCAACCTGAAAATCAAGTACACATTGATAGAACCTCAAAACAATCAAAACAAATGTAGACAAATGGAGAGAGTCACTCAAAATTGCTTCCAAAACCAAGATTGGTGTCCCACATCGATTATGGCCAAATGTGGCTCTATATATACAATAAGTGAGAGCTCGTGGTACTGATCATTCCTCTGATCCCACATGTGTGAAGGTGCTTTGTCATATGATGATTCATCATGCAAAACTGACACTTGGACAAAACCTTCTATTTTGAGCACTTTTGGTCCATTTTCCTTCTATATGGAGATCTACTTGAAAATCTTCTAGAAGTCAAAATTTGCCTACTTCAGCTTATTCCACACATGTGAGCTGTCCTCTACACCTGGGATATGACACCTAACCAAAGGATGTGGCTCATGCAATCAATAGATTGATGCCATTTGTCATATGTCTAGAAAACTAGTTTTTGGCCTTTTTAGCCACTAGAACTTGAATTAAATCATATGTACAACCTATATGATTATGGTACATGACAAGTACACTATTTTCACACGTGGTAACAGGCTCCACACATGTGTAATCATCCTATATACATGATTTTTGCCCTCTACCAAGCTTATTTTTGCATTTTTCACACTCCTAAAAAATCTAGCTTGATGGAAAACATGATGATCCTGAACTTGACTCCATGGGCTGAATTGGCCTTTGCTAGTTCAAAAGGTGTGAAGATCAGCCAATGAGATTGATGTTGATCTGAAATCACCATATATATGATAGTGCTTCTTTGATGTTGACATCTTTGATGAGCTTGAGAGCTTTGCACCATCCTAGCACCTCCAAAATTGATCCCTTCCAAATTTCATGTAGATGCTTGACCTTGAGGCTTGCTCCTTCTTCATGTGCATGCTCCTCCATGAGAAAATAAAGGTTTATTTTCTATTTATGAGGATTGCAAAGATCTAACATCATGTTACCATGATCTAGAGAATTAGACTCATCCAAATTGGCAAGACTATGCATGCTATAATAACAAAGTGTTTGCATCATATCTTCATACTTGTTTACCATGCTAATCTCAGATCTAATGTGGCTAAATACTTCATTATGGAGATAAGTGTCTTTAGAAGATGATTCACTTACTCTCATAAAGAGTTTACAATTTGCCTCAATACAAATTTTCAAACTATGAGTGAACAAATCACTTTTGCTCTTACATGACTTAAGAGCATACATTTGATGAAATAACCATTTGCTTTCTAATTGATTTAAGTCAATTTTAACCTTTTAAGAACATCATCTATGTTCTCAAGAGATACTTCATACTCAACTAGTATGGCTTTACTCCAATTTTGAGATGCAATGATCTCACTAGAGCAAATTGATTTATCAAATGACATAAGAGAAGTAAGTATGTGATGTATACCACATGAGATATGCTCCTCTTTCCCTTGAAATATGAGCCACATGGACTCAACCATATTTCTTGAGTTTCTTTTTGGAATCACAATTTGAGAAGGTCTCTCCTCCTCAATCCTTGGCACACTTGAACCTTGAGAAGGATTCTCCTCCTCAATCCTTGGCACATTTGAACTTTGAGATGACTCCTTAAGATCCTCTTCATGGTGCTCCTTTTTTATGGAAATCACAGACCTCCATGTCTCATAATGGTCACAACAAGTATGACCATTCAGTATGCACTTCCTATGATTATCAAGATTACTTATGCTAGAAACATAAGTCCAAAAATCACCACAACTTGGCATGATATTTCCAATATTGAAATCTAAAGGTATCTCCATCTCAATAAGGCTAACTACTTGCTTATGGATATAAGTGTCCACTTTGGATGCTTCACCTATTCTCATAAGAAGTTTACAACTTGCCTTTAGGATTGAAAACATACAATTTTCATCTTTATGAATGAACACATCATTCATGATCTTATTGAAACCAAAAGATCCTACATTATGAAGATATTTCCATTTTCATGACTTCATGACTAATGTAAGCTTACAAGAAAAACATATTTTGCTATCTTTTAAGGCATCACACTCAACTAGTATTGCCTTAATCCACCTTTGAGATACAAAAATCTCTTCAAAGCAAAATGGTTCTTCATAAGTTGAAACTATTTTCATTTTGAGATTGCTCCTTATTCTTGATTGATTTTTCTTGGATAATAACAATAAGTTCAAACTTATCTAAAGTTCCAAGCAAACTACTCTCCAAGGACATGAAATAAATCCAAGTTACTTTTAAGAAAGTGACATCTATCTTTGCATCTTGAACCAAAAAATGCACTTCCAAATGAAAAATTTCAAAAGATTTGACATGTGTTGTGATGGACTCTTGAAGACAAATCTTGCAAGTCCTTGTGAGACTCCAAGCCTCATTCACCTTTCCACAAAGGAAACACCTTCCCTTGGACTTGTCCTTCTTGTATTTGCATTTCAAACCTGAAGCTCCATCCTTCACCTCAGCCCCCTTGCTTTGGTTCTCCTTGGATGTATTGGTCTTCTTTTTGTAGCATCTTGAGAAAATATATCCTCCCTTGCCACAAAGGTTGCACTTAGGATCCTTTCTTTCCTTCAATAGGATGCCACCTATTGATGCCATGTGAATAAAAACCTGTGATATGATTCTACAAATGTAATTTGTGACTTTCAAGAGACTAGATTTTAAGATATTCAACAATCTAGAAGGATCTACAAAAGATCTAGCTCACAAACCTAAGAATCAATCTTCACAGTAATGACTAGTCACTTGGAAACTTTGCGTTGATCACTAAGACAAAAGAACACAATCTTTGAATCAAATCACTAAAGAAATCAGATCCAATCTCCTATTGGACTCATCAAATACCAATGACTCTTTCTTTTGAAATTTGAAATGGATATAAAAAAGATTTGACACCTAGATTTTCCTTTTCACTTGACTAGTTCTCTCAACACTTGAGATTCTTGAACAAAAGATGGGTTTTGTTTCAAATACATGAAAATCAAACTTAATCACTTATGTTGGACTCACTCTTTACCCAAATAATCTCTCTCTTGAGATTTAGAATGAATTTGATTTGATTTGAAAACAAACTATACCACCAATTTTTCACAAAGCTTAAAGATTTAGACAACTAGAGATTTCCAAAGATCTCAACCATGCATGAATACTCAAATATGGACTCCTCCTCATTCTAGACATCCAATGGGATCACAAATTGACCCTCAAACTCTCACAAAGAAAGTTGAATAAAATTAATCTGAGTTTCATACATACTATGTCAATTTTTGCTCAACAAAATTGAATTCAATCACTCCTATTGGATTCCACCAATTACTCTACCTTTTAAGACTTGGAATGAAATTCAAAATCAAAAGCTGTGATTTTTCTCACTAAGATATTGTGCTTTAAAGAGATAATGCCACTTAGAAAGATTTGATCACATAGGAGAAGCCAATTTCTTCATCAATAACAACACATAATGAGCTTCTAGATCTTGCCCTCTACAAAGGAAGGAGCTCTTAGAAAATTGGATCTCTCTCTACACATTTGTCATAGACACCTTAATGACTTTTTTCAAACCTTACAATCACTCAAACAAATTGAGTAGGGTTGAACAATGTGACTTGGATCTCAATCTCTTTTCTAGAACTCTCAATTGAAGCCAGTCTATGTCAAATTCTACAAAAGATTTGCATAGATGCTCTATATGCACTAGAAACTCTCAAAGGTTTCACTTGGAGGACAGATCCAAGGATGTTTGTTAGCAAATTGATTCTTCTAAACTTGACCCTATCACTCTTGAACAAATCTAGAGTGATGGTACAATGGATTTCAACCTCTCACCTTGCATATCACTCCTTAATCTATGATTTTTAGCAAAATCTCTCTCAACTTCAACATGCACTCAAAAAATCAGAGCTACTTAATTAATGCACCTATTTAAAGCTTAAAATTTAACTTCTTGGCTGATCTAATCCAAGAGCTAATCAAGAGATTAGATTCACTATAAAAAAATGCTTGATTTTGCACCAAAAATCACTCAAAATGGGTATGTGAGTCAAATTCTACAAATTTTTGAAATTTCTCAGTCAAAACCGGATCTGTACGGACTCACACGTGTGAAAAGAGTTCCTACAGCCCACAACAAGATCTGGACCAAAAATTTTGAGGATAGCTATCAAATCCAACTCACCACACAAAATTTGACTAGTTTCCAAAAAACTGCTAATTTTGGCTTTGATTTGGATTAACCCTATCAATTTTAACAAAACCTCTTGTACTAGGCTCTGATACCATGTGCAAAAAGTACAAAAAGGACCAAGAGTGGATCCTAATCTGATCCTCAAGAGGGATTGGTTGTCAGATTACTTGATCTATCAATCTACTTCAGATTAAGATCAATCTAGATCAATTCTAGACACAAAATTCTAACAAGAACAATCATTAATTGAAGGTAAGTGTACTTTATGGTTTCACACGTGTGAAACACTGTCTGAGTACGGACTCCAACCTGAAAATCAAGTACACATTGATAGAACCTCAAAACAATCAAAACAAATGTAGACAAATGGAGAGAGTCACTCAAAATTGCTTCCAAAACCAAGATTGGTGTCCCACATCGATTATGGCCAAATGTGGCTCTATATATACAATAAGTGAGAGCTCGTGGTACTGATCATTCCTCTGATTCCACATGTGTGAAGGTGCTTTGTCATATGATGATTCATCATGCAAAACTGACACTTGGACAAAACCTTCTATTTTGAGCACTTTTGGTCCATTTTCCTTCTATATGGAGATCTACTTGAAAATCTTCTAGAAGTCAAAATTCGCCTACTTCAGCTTATTCCACACATGTGAGTTGTCCTCTACACATGGGATATGAGACCTAATCAAAGGATGTGGCTCATGCAATCAATAGATTGATGCCATGTGTCATATGTCTAGAAAACTAGTTTTTGGCCTTTTTAGCCACTAGAACTTGAACTAAATCATATGTACAACCTATATGATTATGGTACATGACAAGTACACTATTTTCACACGTGGGAACAGGCTCCACACATGTGTAATCATCCTATATACATGACTTTTGCCCTCTATGAAGCTTATTTTTGCATTTTTCACACTCCTAAAAAATCTAGCTTGATGGAAAACATGATGATTCTGAACTTGACTCCATGGGTTGAATTGGTCTTTGCTAGCTCAAAAGGTGTGAAGATCAGCCAATGAGCTTGATGTTGATCTGAAATCACCATATCTATGATAGTGCTTCTTTGATGTTGACATCTTTGATGAGCTTGAGAGCTTTGCACCATCCTAGCACCTCCAAACTTGATCCCTTCCAAATTTCATGTAGATGCTTGAACTTGAGGCTTGCTCCTTCTTCATGTGCATGCTCCTCCATGAGAAAATAAAGCTTTCTTTTTTATTTATTAGGACTACAACTTAATTCCAACCATCCGCATTCCATCACCAACTCGATCACCTTACATCTCCATCCACCATTCAATCGCAACCGACCTCATTCCACCACAAACAGACCACATCCGCCCTTGAATGGTCACCCCACATTCAACCGCAAACAGACAACCTTCTAACTGCATCCACTATGGACCGCAAACACACCGCATTCTTCCACAGGTATTGAATCCAATAGGATCTTTTCACATCGGCCGCTTGTAGATCTTTACGAACTGCGAAGTTGTCTTTTATGCCAATGATGTGATTCCATAAGGATTCACCGACGTTTTTGAATATGTACATAGGATCCAATAGATGGTTTATCAATAAATTCCTCCAATTTAATAGGGTTTATTGTAATGTATTGTATGTTTATGAATGTAGTAATCATGTTGGGGTCAGGCAGTGGTGAAAGCTCAAGAGACTTTGTAAAAAATTTATATGAATCATTAACTCCCAAGCAAAAAACACAACTACAAAAATATGCTTAGCCAAAATGAGGGTGGTCCCTCACAAGAGGCCGCGGCTCCCGCCCCCACCGAAGAGTCATCCACAAATCCTTATTACGACGTGGATCCTCAAGCAAGGCATCGTCGTGATATGGCACGACGAGCTTATAGGGACGGGCAATCCAAGCCTTCCTGGTGTTCAAGAAATGATTGAAACCGTGTAAAAGTGGATGAACGAACACCAGATAAATACAAGATTCAGAAAGATGATGCGGCCGCTAGGATGCATGGGATAGGCAATCCTAGGTTGGGCTTGAGCGGAAAGGCAGGATTGCAAGCAAGCATGGTAAGTGAACTTACACTACTCTTATAGTTTATCTTTGATTTTATATGCTTTTATTTTTTAATATGCATTATGACTAGCTGCTTCAACGTAGCCCTAAATTAATTTCAATTTCAATTAAATGCACGGATAGTTGACGGACTATGAACATCTGCCAACTAAGGAGGAGTACGAATTTGCATTCAGGGAATCGTACGACGCATTAGTTGACAAACTAAAGAGCGAGGGTCATCCTCCAAATGTAAGTACTAGTTTTTGTATTTATACTAATGTGGTTTGTATTTCGACGTCAATTTTATTTAATTTAATACGATCAAACATTGAATATTAATGTAGTTTGTTTGCTTGTGTTCATGCAGACTGGACGTCACGACGATGACAAGTAGATTAGGTTTATAAGTTCTAGTTGATGTTAGATCTAGAAAGACTCGTGCGACATTAAAGCACCAATTTTGTAATACATTAATTCATATTATGAAAAATATTATTATTGTGAATGATCGTGCTATATTGCCATTGCTTTTATATGTGCAATGTGTTTTTTTTCAAAAATTGCAATGTCGAATTTAGGGATGTGGATTGACGTAATAATCAACTCAGAAATGTCGGATTTCAAAACAACAATCAATATTATATCTAAAAATCTAAATGAAATTTATGATGTGCACAAAGCAATGCAATAAAGTATTGTCATGAAAAGTAGTTTAAGAATGAAAAGTGCCTCATGCTTAGCTTGTTGTTTGATCCAAATGTTGAATGCAACTCAAAAATATTGTTTTGAAAACAATTCACGAACATCGCTTCTCCAAGAACTCAACTCCAAGAACAGCCCGATAAAAATGCGCACGCTATTTTTTACGCATTTTTTATTTTTTTTACCTAATTTGGGACGTCAGAATCCGACGTCCTAAGGCGTCGGACATATTTTTTGATCATTTTGTTAACAAACGTCGAAATCCAACAACTTTATGGGACGTTAGATTCCGACGTCCAAGCATACGCCGGATGGACGTTGGATGGGCGTCAGACATCCGTCAGTGAAATTTTGGCATCATTTTGTGTTTACAGACGTCGAAATCCGACTGAATTCCGAAACGTTGCAATGCGACATCCACGTCAAAGCATTTGCGACGTCTTTGGACGTTGCAATGCGACATACACATCAAACGTCGCAATGCGACATCCACGTCAGACGTCGCATTACGACGTCCATGTCAGATCGAGTTTGCGTGATCGGGAAAATATGTTTTAGAATCCGGCATGTTGTGCCCGTCGTAATGCGAGGTTTTTTAAAGTCGTCGGATTCCGACGACCTTATAGCGCCGTGTTTTTCCGACGTCCGCGATGAATTAAAAAAAAAATTAAGCTTGCAATTCATGTCGCAAATCATGGGGGGTGTTGTTTTGTGCCCTCCCACCGCATTACACCCACAACAGTCCGCACTCACCCTACCTTATGACTGCCCTCCCACGCATCACATCCGCAAAAGTCTGCACTCGCCCCACCTTACGACTGCACTCCCACCGCATCACACCGCAACAGTGCACACTCGTCCCATTACGACTACACTCCCACTGCATCCGCCTTTGAACCGCATTAAACCACATTCCTCCGAAAAATATCACCTTCCACCTACATTCACCCTTGAATCACACTACAGCACATTCCACCGCAAACCAACCACAAACAGCCCACCCTCTAACTGAATCCGCCTTGAACCGCAACAGACAGCCTTGAACCGCAATGAACCGCATTTAACTACAAATAACCGCACCTCAGCTATCGTATTCACCCACATGAACTGCCAGCTGCACCACCATAAACTGCACTCCAACCGCATCCACCATTGACTCGTAGCAGCCTTACTGAACCGCAGTGACTGCACTGGACCGTCGTGACTGCCTTGCACCGTAGCCACTGCATTAAATCGCATTCCACCGCAAACTATCACCTTCTAACTGCACCCTCCTTTGAACCGTAGCCACCGCATTTCGACCGCCCTTGCACTGCATCCCAATGCACTAGCATCACATTACCACTGTAAACGCACTCCATTACCACTGCAATAGCCCACATCTACACTACAAATTCTGTTTACATTAGCCCTGCATCCGACAACTTCATCGACAATGCATTTTGTTGTAACCGACATTGCATTCCATTTGCATCCCACATTTTTGCATCTGACACCAAACAAATTTTCAGAAAAATCAAACCCATATCATTAGGAAGCCCTTTTTATACTGAGTCTCCCCTTGCCTTCCTTACAAACCCTCAAAAAATTCCAAAAAAATCCAAAACACCAAAAAATCCAAAAACAATAGAAACTCATACCCAATACAAAAGAAGACACACCAATACTCAATGGACCAACATGCTGATCCTGAAACCCCAGAAGATTATCCATACGAGCTAAGGTCCCCTACAGCTGAACAAATCAAACGTCATAGGTTCTACCGAATGCGGGCCCAACTGTAAGAGCCATCCACAAACCCATTCGAGGGACAAGAACCTGATAGAGCCGAGTCTTCACGAGCACGAGCCTAGGCCAGAACCAACCTTAATGGAGTTTCTGCTACCCATAGTGCTCATCATGAGAGACGTACACCCAAGTTAGATCTACCTAAGTTTGACAGTAGTTCGGACCCTCAAAGATTTTTGCAAATCTTTGAGAATTCATGTGATGTGTATGGCAAAACATCTCTTGCTGCTATGGTCCAATTTTTTTATAGGACCATGATCGCTAAAGCACATGATTGGTTTCTCAACCTTGATCATGAAGATAAGACAGACTGGTCAATTTTAAAAGAGTCCTTTATCAAGCGTTTTAAGCCCTTTCTCTTGGTCAAGAGCCCTTTTGTCAATTTGAGTAACATCAAAATGACAAAAGACAAACGTGTACAAGACTATATCGAGCGTTTCAAACGCCTCAAAAGTCAAGTACAAGAACATTCCTCTGAACAGATGCTCATCATCTGGTTCTTAGTCGCCTTCCAAGATGGATTAGACGTGAGCTTAAATCCAATGATGAATATATGAGCCTAAAGTTAGCTATGTCTGATGCCATCAAGGAAGAAGGCGGAGGATTGGATGTTGACGAATCCAGGGACAGGCAAGCACCACGTGCTCCTGTCCATGAGTCAAAGCCGATCGAGGACAGCTTTGGAAATCCCAGTTGGAGTTGCTTAATAAACAACACCAACTATAGATGGAGAAACTCACCCATGAGTTTCAAACTACCCTGAAGTCTATCCAAAGCAGTGTGCCTGATCAGCCAAACCTTGCACAAGTACCTTATAGATGGAAAACAATATGGTGCCCACACTGTCGAGTTACACATCCTGCTAATGCTTGTCCTTCATATCAGCCTATCCACGCCCATATAGTCCAACAGTATGAAGAACAACCATCACAGTCTAGACATTCCTTGTCTTATCCCAAATATCCATCTGAAAGTCCAGAACCATTCGCCATACAAGATGGCTATGCAGTTATACAAGGGCCATTGAATAACCGATGTTTCATCCGTGGTGAAACCGCCCATTTCATGCTTGATTTCCCTATCAAGACCAAGTACCATGCCGAGTGTCCTGACTATATCAGAAAACACAGTTTTAAAGACTGTTCGAAACAACCAACTAAGATCCTACCTGCCCGTCACGTCAGTTATGAATCACAATAGATTCCTCACGACAACCACACGAGCACCATAGCACCCAACAACACAACCTGCTGCTCACTTGAGAAGTTTCTTGCAACTTCTACATCACCACAAACAACACCAGTTCCATAATACAAAAAGACACTAATATGAAATGAGTCCTTGTCAAAAGAAAATGAAACCGATATTCCATCATCTGCTACAATGTCCAACCAAGAGCAACCTCCACTGGAAATTGATAGTTTTTCTCCCCTTCGACAGCCTCAAATCTATTTGTCTTTCCACATGCTGATAAGATTTCCAATGTGCTAATACACAATAAGTCTAAGAATTGGAAATTCAGATAGAGATTCAGTTCTGAATCTCTTGTTCAGAGAGGTCCTCAGGACATAGTACCTCAACCATACCTGCATCTCAAGCTATATCTTACAACATCTACAGCATATTTTAGTGTCACCAACTCTGTCTTGTTTTGACAAGGGCATGTCAGAGTAAGTATCATTAATATACAAAACAAAGTACATCATCAATGTTGATGAATGCAAGTTTTGTTTGACAAGTGCCATACAGTTCTCACTCTTTGTAACGCTTGTTTATTTCCTTGTTTCTCTTCACCTATTTTGTGTGATTGATTTTTGCATGAGAAATAGCTATTTCACGAGAGTCTTCCCTAGAGCATCTCAAGAACACATTTTCATTCATCTATCCATCTTCAGATTCTCTTGTACAACAGTTTAAACTTTTTGAGAAATATGAGAAATCCAAGTCAAGTCAGAGTTGATTCATGCATCTCATTGTCATATTACTCTTCAAGTCAACTACAGCAAGATCGAAATAAATCTAGTTAAAATTTGTTCAATCTTTAGTCCAATCACATGTTCAACGTGTTTTCAACTACGTGTTCCACACGCCGATCCAATCCTGAGCATGAACAGTTACCAGTAACAACATCCCCACCAATAGATTTTGGAGGGGGGGAGAGAGAGTGAATCTGCTTGGATCCACTGGAGCAGTTACATTGCCGGCAACAACATCAGCAAGATCGACAGCCATGGTCACAAGTCAAATATGAAAACGACAAGGCTAAGAAGACAGATGGGCTATCCAAAGCGACTCAATCAGAAGAAGTATTCCAGTCACGATGAAGATCCTTCAGAAAAGGGCAACACAACATTGGAAAATCAGTCTCTTTCAACCGGCCTCTTGTCATACTTCTACGCCCATCCTCATGCCTATCGTCCACACCATCTACCGATGTCACCACCTCCACCCTACCTTCCATCTGTTTGTTTATTGTCAGTTCAAAGTTCTTCTAAGAAATTTCCAATTTTTTATAGTCTTACCGAAGCAGCTAATAGATCATTGCAAGTGTCTTGCGGAGACTAACTGCCACCTACAATGGATGATCAACCAAACGAAGATCTAAGAAGCAGGCGAAGCAGCTAGAAGACATAAGAAATTATGCAAAGAAGCTAAGGAGGAAAGGACAAAATGTAAGCAACAGATGAGTCAGATCAATCTTGATCAAAAGAAGCTCTCTGGAGCAATGATAGTTGAATCTCCTCCTATTAAGCCGAAAGAGATCCAAAAGTAATGGATCAAAAGAAAGAGATGCAAAAAAAGAAAGATGAAGACAACCGTGAACCTGCAAATAAAGTGAGCTCCTCACCCAGCAAGTGGTGGTCAAAGCTCGACATTGCAAGGGTCCAAGGCTGCAATCTACCACCAAATTTTTGATGATGAGTCCATCTTCTTGAGATTGATAATCAAAGTTTGTGCAACCTGCAGATCGAAGGTTTTCCTTAAGACTGGGACACCGACTACGCGAAGAACTGCAGAAACACCCTCTTTGTGAAGAGGAGCTTTTTGTGTATTGTATCAACTCCATGCTAAAATGAGAAGAGCCTCCACGAGTTAGATGCATCCATTAAACTCCTTGATCATGATGGTTTTCTTAAGTGATGCCCCTATGATCATGCCCTTCCATTCATATTGTGTGTGTTTGTGGACTTAGAGTGGATTAGATTTGCTGCTTACTTTAGATTTGTTGCTTTCTTAGAGTGGATTAGTCTTCTTTTCTTGTTAGTGGAATAATGTAGGAATCAACATTCAAGTAAACTAAATAAGCTAGAAATGTGGTATAAATCTTGCATATCCTCCAACATTCTAGTTCTTGATGTTCTTGGGATGTCGAAGAATCAAAAGACTGGTTGGTTTCTTGATTCTTGGACTTCTAAAATGTTGTAGATTAGTTCTTGTTTAAGTTTTGTGGATTAATGCAAGTGTAGCTCAGTTTTAGTAAAGTGTAGGATCTGATTTCAGTTCATTTTGCAGCAAAGTAGAAATAGGAATCCATCGTTGTTCAACTGAGCAGTAGCGTAGATCATTTGTTGAATGCATTGGCTCGCATTTTGGTTGATTATGGCATTTAGTTCAAGAGAGACCCATCCGGATATCCTCTGACAGGCAGGACATTGTTACAATAATTATCAGCCCCTTCTGCCTAATCTGGGCCTTAGAACAATAAAGAATAGCTGTAAGCAAGAGCCCACCGTCTCTCTGATAGGCAAAAGAAGTAAGTAAGCAAAAGAAACACTAGTAAACAGATTCTAGAGTGTAGAATTTGTCAACATGGTGGTTCAGTCGAAATGGCAATCAGAGGTCTTGTTTGAAAGTTTTGTGGTTTGGCGTGGATTTGGTTCGGTTGAGATGGTGAGCAATTCCTTCGGTCGAGATCGGACCCAGAACCTTCGGTCGAGATGTGATCACTTCCTTCGATCAAGATTTGATAGAAACCCTTCGGTCGAGAATTGACACAAACCCTTCGGTCAAAAATTGACAGAAACCCTTCGGTCGAGATCTGACGCGAAAGCTTCGGTCGACATCTGACGTGAGAGCTCTGGTTGAGATTTGAAAAATGGGCTCCTGTTGAGATTTGAAAAATGGGCTCCGGTTGAGATTTGAAAAAAGGCTCCGGCTGAGATTTGAAAAAAGGGCTCCGGCTGAGATTTGAAAAAAGGGCTCCGGTTGAGATTTGAAAAGGGGCTACGGTTGAGATTTGACAAAGGGGCTCCGGTTGAGATTTAAAAAAGGGCTCCCGTTGAGATTTCGTGACGGTGCATTAGGTTGAGTTCAGGTGTTCGGTCGAGATTTGAAAAACGTAAGCTGGGAGCGTGAAGGTTGTTGTGGCAAGAGCGGTTAGGGAGATTAGCGGGAGGCAGGGGTTGTGCAAATGGTGATGGAAACTACATGAGGGAGGAAGGGGATGTGATGTGAAGGATTGCTTGGGTGAGTGCAGGGACGTTCGGTTATGGAAGGAGTGAATGAGCAGGAGGCTCAGGCAGGTGCGACTCTGTCAAGCTTATGAGCGAAGGATATGTGTGTGGATGATGTGCAAGGTTTTTCCAAAAAGGACCAAGAGTGGATCCTAATTTGATCCTCAAGAGGGATTGGCTGTCAGATTACTTGATCTATCAATCTACTTCAGATTAAGATTAATCTAGATCAATTCTAGACACAAAATCCTAACAAGAACAATCATTAATTGAAGGTAAGTGTACTTTTTGGTTTCACACGTGTGAAACATTGTCTGAGTACGGACTCCAACCTGAAAATCAAGTACACATTGATAGAACCTCAAAACAATCAAAACAAATGTAGACAAATGGAGAGAATCACTTAAAATTGCTTCCAAAACCAAGATTGGTGTCTCACATTGATTATGGCCAAATGTGGCTTTATATATACAATAAGTGGGAGCTCGTGGTACTGATCATCCCTATGATCCCACATGTGTGAAGGTGCTTTGTCATATGATGATTCATCATGCAAAATTGACACTTGGACAAAACCTTCTATTTTGAGCACTTTTGGTCCATTTTCCTTCTATATGGAGATCTACTTGGAAATCTTCTAGAAGTCAAAATTCGCCTACTTCAGCTTATTCCACACATGTGAGCTGTCCTCTACACATGGGATATGACACCTAACCAAAGGATGTGGCTCATGCAATCAATAGATTGCTGCCATGTGTCATATATCTAGAAAACTAGTTTTTGGCCTTTTTAGCCACTAGAACTTGAATTAAATCATATGTACAGCATATATGATTATGGTACATGACAAGTACACTATTTTCACACGTGGGAACAGGCTCCACACATGTGTAATCATCCTATATACATGATTTTTGGCCTCTACCAAGCTTATTTTTGCATTTTTCACATTTTGTGACAAGTGTCACCATCTCATTATAACTCGAGTTGGTACCCTTGGAATTTTCTAAATCATTATGAGAAATATGTACAAGGTAGTAATGGACATTTGTACATAAAAATGAAAAACAATCAAGCAAAATTTTGTTTATTTTTTACACTCCTATAAAATTAGCTTGATGAGATACTAGATTAATAAAAAAACCTAAGATGCTAATTATTATGAGAAATATGTACAAGGTAGTAGTGGATCCTTTGGCATGGATTGTGAAATTGTAAAAGTCATCTATCTTGAGGTTTTGGGGGGGGGCGGTTGGTGGTGTGGGGTCCTCTTTCAAAACCACTCATAGTACACTTGTAAATAAGTGATTAGACCAATTTTGGAAGTTGATTAGCTCATGGTAAAAATAGGGTAGTGACACTTCGCTTGATGCTAGAGGATGTGTGACATAGCAACTCTTGATTTTATTTGTCAATTTCGGCCAATCATATTCTGAGGTGCACCAAAATGGCCCAATCATTGTAAGAGGTGTCATGTAGGAGGTCCAATCATTGTAAGAGGTGGTGATTTTAGGGGTGTCCAATCAAATTGATTCATCACCACACCCTTGGATCTCGAGCCACTACTAGTGAGAGTGAGGGAGAATCCATACTTAGTTTTTTGTAGCAAGATCTTGATGTAACAAGCTCCAACACTTAGTTTTTTAGTGTCATTCTCTCTCTACATGAGAGCTCTTTGTTGTATTCTATCTCTACACGAGAGCAAGCCAAATCTATATTTAGTTTTTTTCTATGGAAAGCGTGCTTTTATTATGTGTGATATGGTTGATTATTGATGCATGTACAAAGTGCTCTTGCCTTAGATTTTGATCTAGTATGCTTGTATCTCAATCTAGATTGATCTATATGAAATCACACACATCCTAGGAGATCATTCACATTGTTTGAGAAGTCCTCTGTTGGCTGATTCCGACGAATCCCCAAGATACTCGACCAAAGCAACTCAAGATCACCTCTCACCTTAGACCGAGGAGGTCTTTGAAAAGACGAGTCTAACGAAGATTGAGAGCTGAGAAATGCTAGTTAGGAATGACAAGCAAGAACTGTGTAAGCCTTATGGTGAATCCCGAAAGATGGAATGACCATGTAGGAACTAGTATTTCTACGCAAATGTAATAAATGCAAGTAGACCCCTCTTTAAGAAAGTAGAGTGAGCCACCTTTTGATGGTGATCTCTAGTAGAGAGCATAATTCCACTTGTAATTTGTAAATTGTGGAAACTCCACTAGGATGCCACCTAAGGAGCTCTCTTGCTTATTTAAGAGACTCCCTCTTTGTGAAGATGAGCTTTTTGCATTGTATCTACTCCATGCTTAATATTTTTCCATGAGTTTGATGCTACACTAAGCTGCTTGATCATGATGATTTTCTTGAGTGATGCCCCTATGATCATGCCCTTCCATTCATATTGTGTGTGATTGTGGACTTAGAGTGGATTAGTTTTCTTGCTTTCCTAGTTGTGGATTAGATTTTCTTTCTGTTTTGGTGGATTAGTGTAGGTTGCAAGCATCCAAGAGATTTGTAGCCAATAATGTGGTATAGATCTTGCAAATTCATTTACGTTTTGGTTTCTTGAGTTTCTTGGAAACTTCAAGAATCAAGAAGATGGAGCTAGGATAAAGAGAGATTTTTTAACCAAAATATCAGAAAAGTATTTTCCTATCTTGAAAAAGAAAATGACTCATTGTCCGCTGAACCTACTCCTTCCATTCCTGATACACCCCTTTCTCCACACCCTCTTGTCTTTTTAGATAAGTTGGATGAAGATAGCACTTCACAACTTGAAATCTTTTTGCAAAACATCTGTGACATCAAAGAATAATCTACCTTTGAGTTCTGCCAAGCTAAAAATTGCCAGATTCCCATGGTCCCTGGGTGTACTATTGAGTTCAAATCTGCTCGCACTGCTTTTAAACTTTGGAGCATGCTAGTCTAGTTTTCTGATTTTGCAAGTAATTTAGTTTTCTTTTTGCAATGATCTGTTGTAGCATTCCGTTTGTATGTGCCATAGTAATGCCCAACCATGTTTTAAGAAGAGTTGTTTTTGGGCATTCTTGGTGTGCTTGCATGGTAGAATGATTGCAAGTGATTTCAAGAGTTCAAGTGTGTTCGAAATCTGAGTATCCCACTGACAGGCTGGGAAATATACTACAACCCCAAGAATCTTTCTGCCTGATCTGGGCATGGTAATAACCAAGATAAACAGTAAGACATGCCCATAGTCTCTGCTGACAGGCAAAATACCAAGCTGTTTAAGCTGTAAACAAGAAGTAATCGAAGTAGAGATAGGAGTTAACAAATTTTAGAGTGTAGAATCTGTCTACATTTGGCCCGTTGCTGCTTGACCTCCATCACATCATGAAACTATACATGTTGCAATGATGCCCTTCAACAGATCCATAAAAACCATTCCACCTATCTAGAACATTTCTCATCTGTAGTATGAAACTTTCAGTCTGCCTTGTTCAACAAAGTCGTTCTTGCTCTACAACCGGACGATTCTTGAACAAGAAGACATACCAGACAGCTCTCACACAGTCTTATCGTGTCCCTGACAATTTTGCACATCTGCTC
The DNA here is from genome assembly GCA_029204225.1 of Diphasiastrum complanatum. Lineage (NCBI taxonomy): Eukaryota > Viridiplantae > Streptophyta > Lycopodiopsida > Lycopodiales > Lycopodiaceae > Diphasiastrum > Diphasiastrum complanatum. The sequence continues at coordinate 50,372,725 of CM055102.1, forward strand.
ATATACTTCACTTCTTCAATGGCAATATCAGAAGTGCATGGACAAACTATGTCAACCTGTGCACATATGATGAGGACGTATTTGTATAGTTCCTGAACACTCTCATCACATGACAGTTCTTCCACGAACTGATGTGTTGCAGGGTTCTGATATTATTTGAAAGTAGTCTCATCGTATAGCCTACAACGCTATTCTACAATGAAGCCACATACTTTGCTGGCTTACTGATGGCACCTATCCATCATTTGAGTCCTGACCAAGCCACATTTATGCCCACACACCTCCTCATCTGCCTATCTGATGGGACTGAGCCTGCACACCTACTCCACACGTTGCACATGCTATCCACGCTCTCCAAACCCTACCCAAGATCCGCCACACATCCTTCAGAAAAGAGATTGAGATTCAAGTCACATTGTTCATCCCTACTCAATTTGTTTGAGTGATTTTAAGGCTTGAAAAGAGTCATTAAGGTGTCTATGGCAAATGTGTAAAGAGAGATCCAATTTTCTAAGAGTTCCTTCCTTTGTAGAGGGCAAGATCTAGAAGCTCATTTTGTGTTGTTATTGGTGGAGAGTTTGTCTCTTCCTAAGTGATCAAATCTTTCTAAGTGGCATTAGCTCTTTGAAGCACAATATCTTAGTGAGAAAAATCACAACTTTTGATTTTGAATTTCATTCCGTGTCTTAAAAAGTAGAGTAATTGGTGGAATCCAATAGGAGTGATTGAATTCAATTTGTTGAGCAAAAATTGACATAGTATGTATGAAACTCAAATTAGTTCTATTCAACTTTCTTTGTGAGAGTGTGAGGGTCAATTTGTGATCCCATTTGATGTCTAGAATGAGGAGTCCATATTGGAGTATTCATGCATGGTCGAGTGAGTCCAAAAGAAGTGATTAAGTTTGATTTTCAGGTGTTTAAAACAAAACCCATCTCTTGTTCAAGAATCGCCAATCACATTAAAAGGTGCAAAATGTTTAGCCCAATTATGTTTAGAGGTGCAAATCACCTGGCCAATCAAATTGCGGGGTGCAAGCTATGCGGTCCAATCATGGAGAGAGGTTTCTATCTTGAGGTCCAATCATTATGAGAGGTGGAATCCATGGGGTCCAATCAAATTCGAGCATTTCCTCATGCTAGAACTCGAGCCACTACTATAAGGAAGTGAGATCTCATTGTACATATATCTTTTTGAGAGTAAAACACATTTTTGGACTTGTTTCTTTGTCTCTCTACCCGAGGTTTCTGTAGACGGTTTCTTTAGGTTTCTGTAGACGTTTCCAGAGCCTAATGAAATCGTCTACAGAAACCACTGAGAGTCGATGCATTAATTAGATTTGTGGTGTAAAAATACACCGTAAGGAAAAATGAAAAGACAGAATCTCAAGCCCTCTCTCCACGAATACGCCTAGCGAGCTGAATGTCCTTAGGCATAATGGTTACTCGCTTAGCATGAATGGCGCACAGGTTGGTGTCTTCAAACAAACCCACAAGGTAAGCTTCAGCAGCTTCTTGCAAAGCCAACACAGCGGAGCTCTGAAACCTCAAATCAGTTTTGAAATCCTGAGCAATTTCTCTGACCAATCTCTGAAAGGGCAGCCTCCTGATCAAAAGCTCAGTAGATTTCTGGTATCGACGGATCTCCCTAAGAGCCACAGTCCCTGGCCTGTAACGATGAGGCTTCTTCACTCCACCCGTGGCTGGAGCCGACTTGCGAGCAGCCTTCGTGGCAAGCTGCTTGCGAGGAGCCTTTCCTCCAGTAGATTTCCTCGCAGTCTGCTTTGTCCTCGCCATCTTCAAATTCTAAGCTTCTGCTTCAGAGGTACAGGAAAGCTTGATCGAGGGAGAAAGGGATCGATAATTTAGCTCTGGAGTCGAGGAAATAAAAAGCATAGGAGAGTTTACATACAGGAAAGATGTTGGTAAGATATGAATGAACTGAGTTTGGCAGCTCATTTGTGCTCCAATCAGATTACTTGGATTGCGTGGCACGGATAGCATCTCGGATCGATGACGTGGTCAGTTCTCAGCGTTATATAATACCTGAAGCGTCCCCGAGCGCCTTGGACCTTAATCTTTTTTACGGGGAAAAGTTGCTTCGATTGTGCACCTTTCACAGCATTGAAATATCAGGGGGACAGGGTCCTGTTGTGATTGGGGGGAGGGGGCCTTAAAGGCATTGCCTCGGTGTTTGGCCCCAGCACGCTGCCAATGCACCATGTGACACGGGCAGGGGCCGCAAATGGTAGAAAGGAATTTAGAGTTTTTTTTTATTTTTTTCAGTTTTGAGCATTATAGCATGCACTGTGTGTAGGCACGCAGGCATCAAAAATATTTTGATGATTCTACATGTAGGTGCAAGCACACGAGCACAAGTAGGCAACAGATTTTTTGGCGGTCTCAAGCTTTTGAGCATGCGCAGGTGCGGATACAAAATTTTTAGTTTTCGATATTATATTAAGGTGTTTGGTGAGAGAGAGCAATTGCATAGCTAATGTTAACGACATTAGCTTTCAATGCTAGTTTAAAATAGCTTTCAACATCAATTTAAAATTAATTGTAATGAAACTGGTACTGCTTTGTTGTGGGACAAACAATATTCCAGTTCAACAATATGGTTACCTCTTGGAGTTTAATTTTTGCTTAATGTGCCTTTTGCTTAAGTCAAGATCACACCATTGTCTCCTTTAAAATCCATGTTGGAAGAACAAAAGGCTCAAATAGAACATCAATGAGGTTGATCCAATTTTTGCGTCATTAAACTTTTTGGAATCGAGCATTCGAGCAGCTTTTCAATTTTTTGACGAATTTGATCAGTGCTAGTGGATAGAATTTTTTGAAGAGCAAAGAATCAGTTTGCACTAGTGGATAGACTTTTTTGAACTGATCTATTTTTTGTTGATGGCACAGCCCTAACGAAATGAGCTATTATCTACATGGCAGGTACCGCGTGGAGATAAGGTATTGGACTCAAAATATCTAGTGGATAAGACTCCACTATCAAATTTGATGAATTCGTTATTTGGTAACCCTCGACAAATGATTTGACTCCATGTCGCTCTGATATTGGGCTAGTTCAGATTTGTCCAACTCAAATTGTTTGTGGCAATCAAAGTACTATAGCATTGTCATTGAATCCCATATTCCACTTCAAGAGTAAAGATATTAAAATAAATTAAAACATCATTATGTTAGAGAGAAAGTCTTAAATAGAGAAGTTATTTTGATTTTCTACATAACATGGTTCATGGTTGCACACATATTCACTAAGGCTCTAAATTCAGAGAGCCATAATAAATTTTGTGAGATGATGAAGTTAAGGAGAAGGAAGTTATAAGATTTTCCATTAAGGGAGAGTGTTAGAATTGTTGGAGTTTAATGTTACTCCTATTCACCTAATTCTATCCTCAGGGTACTCTTGTATACCGTTAATACTCACTCTCTACAACAATATGCATAAATGAACTGTTATTCGAGATAATCTACAAATTTACATGCATATTTAAATAGTTTATAGAATTACACGGATATTCAAAGCAGAGCAACAAATCGACTCTGGCACTATCGGCACTGTCGTCACTATCGTGACATTGTCGACTGTCCACACTATCGGCATTGTCAAGGTATCGACACTACCAAACTATTGACTCTCGAATGGTACCACTCGAAATGGAGCGCTTCATCTGTCAAATCCAAAACAAACTACACATCCGAACATGCCACTATATACAGTAGCTACTCATTGTCAAAGTCTCATCACTCACAGTTCAGTTTAGACTCTTCTTGTAAAATTTTACATTGTGCCTAAACACCACTTCACAAGAAAAAGTTAGATGATAAACTCTATCACCCCATATATGTATATGCATATACATATGTATATATATATACACATATATATGTATATGTATGTGTATACATGTATATATATATATATATATATATATATATATATATATATATATATTTATATATACATATGTATATCTATATATGTATATATGTATATATATGTGTATATATGTATAGATATATATATATATATATATATAAAGATATTTAAGAGAGAGAGTGTAAGGGTGGTGTTAACTAAGTCTAGAACCCTATGTCACGCCTAGACCCTACTATTCTCTTAGACATACAAACAATACTTTTACTTATCCAAGATTTTGAAAATAATTACTTGGCGTGTGAAAACAACCTCTCTCAGACGCACACACACAAACCCAAAGAGCAAAAGCAATTTTGCGACTCTATTGTCGTGAGAGCTCTTTCTCTCTTTCTCTATATATATCGCGAGGAATGGATCGCGAGGAAGGCATGTGGCAGCAAGGGGCAGACATGGGGCTCTCTCCCAGGTATCGGCTATCTCTCTCATACACGCAGACGTGTTCCTCTCCCAATGAGTTTTAATGTGTTTCAGTATGTTGGTTTGTTTGAGTTGAGGAACACGTCTGCATACTTATGATGAGGTTATGCAAGCTTCTTCCTCTCGGCATTCACCGTTTTCATTTTGCAGCTAGCAAAAAGCAAACTTCTTCTGTTGGTACAAGTTCGAATGAAGAAGCTTCAGTAGGAGTACTAAGGCGGCAACTTCTTGGCACCAAGAAGAGAGCTAGAGGCATGCATATCGAGCTTATTCACAAAGACAATCTCACACTGTCCAATGTTGATGAATACACCAGGATTCAACAGGTAGTGCAACGAAGCAATCTTCGGGCCAGGTGTCTTGGATCCATGGCATGGGCCTTCTCCATGTCCAAGGATTCCCGACGTCTAATAGACTTCACAACCCTCTTATCGTTATCGTCAGAGGAGGCTGGAGTCTACTTGATGCAGTTGCAACTAGGCATGCCAGTCATTAGCTTTCACGCAGCTGTGGACACGGGCATCGATCTGGTATGGGTTCAGTGCCAACCCTGTCAATCATGCTATCAAACCAAGGAGCCAATTTTTGATCCAAGCAGCTCCTCCTCCTATTCTCAGCTCTCATGCGACAACCAAGACTACCAGGCTGTAAGCAATTTGACAGTCTGCAGAGATTCCAAATGCCAGTATATCCAAGGCTATGTTGACAGATCTTACACCAGGGGTGATTTCTCCACCAGAGACGATCACGATGCATTCCGGAGAATCAGAGACCATTCCGTCATTTGCATTCGGATGCGGCTACAGTAACAAAGGACTTTTCACGGCCAATAAAGGAGGTATCGTGGGTCTAGGAAGAGGTCCCATCTCTCTCATTTCCCAGGTAAGCCCTGTCATCCAGAAACAATTTTCCTATTGCCTGGTGAGCTTTGCTAATTCCAGCACCACCACCAGTCCACTCTTCCTTGGCTCTGCGGAAACACTTTCAGTGGGGTCACTCCCATCCTCGACCTCGCTATTCCATCATTCTACTACGTTGGCGTCACTGGGATCGATGTGGGAGAATCAGCGCTTAGAATCCTCGGTAGCTTAGCTCTAGCCATTTTTTTAACGGTGAGCGCTTTTATTAAAATGATGTTTTGGTGAAATAGCATTCACTTAAGGTTTTTACTTGGACCTAAAAGAAATCTTAACCTGGATAAATTTAGCAAAGCCACTATTGTGTCCATTAATGATAGTAATTCATTTACATATTTTGTGATGGCTAAGCTACATCACATAGAGCTAAGCTAGAGCTAATAGCCATTTTGTGAACAGTGAGCACTCAGCATCCCCGGGATCTACTTTTCCAAAGTATACCATTAAAGATCAACCACACATATTATTATAGCTTTGCAAACTACTCACTATCATCCATATTTTTGCAAAAAATTCATGCCCAAAATGCAAGGAATCAGCTCTTCTGGGAATTGGCTCCATCATTCCAAATTCTAGATCAAGTGTGTAGCATGGACATTTTTTGTTCCCTCTTTTGGCCTTATATATATTCTCATTTTGAATCAATATAGTTTTATGGAACGCATTCGTCTGAATCGCAATATTATGGAATACTTTCATATAAATTATAATGTTACAGAATGGCTTTGTCTTAACCACAATATTATGAAATGCCTTCATCTAAATCGCAATATAAGTATGAGATGACTTTATTGAATTACATGATTGTTCATGAACTGAAGTTGTTGTAACAGTGGCTAGATTGCCTCAACCAATGTCCAAATTGTGAGTTTTGTTTCCATTCAGTCATTTTATGGAGTCTTTAGTCTGAGTCGCGTTGGATGCTGTGCTCCAAATTCCTTCGCGACATTTTTGAGGCCTCTCCCTCCAGAAAATCTTTACGAGGTATTTTTGCGTTTCGAGGTATTTTCGCAAAATTTTTGCGAGATTTTCGAGGCCTCTCTAGAAAATCTTTTCGAGGTATTTTTCGCGTTTCGAGGTATTGTCACGAAATTTTAGATGGCCAATTTCGCAAAGGATTCCTCGAGCAAACTCGAATTTTCACTCGACTCAAATTTTGGAACGAACTCAAATTTTCACTCGACTTTTGGACGAACTCGAATGTTCACTCGACTCAAATTTTTTGAGGCTCGAATTTTGGAACGAACCCAAATTTGAGGCTCAATTAATTTTGTTGAATATTTTCACTCGACTCGAATTTTTCTAGACTCAAATTTTGGAACGAACTCGAATTTTGGGAACGGCTCGAATTTTTGAATGAACTCGAATTTTGGAACGAATTTGAATTTTCACTCGACTCGATTTTTGGACGAACTCGATTTTTTCCAAACAACATATTGAATTTTTCCAAACGAAATACTAAATTCACATACTGAATTTCCAAATCATCGGCCGTCACCTAGATCGGCCACCATTGCCCATCAACGACGGGCACTCTTTACTAGTATATATATATATATATATATAAATATATATACACATATATGTATACATATGTATATGTATACATATATGTGTATGTATATGTATACATATGTATATGTATGTATATCCAATGAGCTTTTCCCTTAAAAATGGTGTGCCACTTCTATATGCTTGCTTCTTGCATGAAAAATAGGATTGTTTGCAAGAGCTTGGGTGGATATGTTGTCACACTTGATCAAGGGAAGATCATCCTCTTTGATGCACTTTAGCTCCATGATTAACCTCTTGATCCAAAGCACCTCTTTAGTTGTCGTAGTGAGTGCTTTGTACTCGGCCTCACAAGAAGACAGAGATATGGTATCTTGCTTCTTTAAAAGCCAAGACACAAGATTGCCTCCAATAAAGATAGTATATGCATTAATGGACTTTCGATCCATCTTATCACTTGCAAAATTGGAATCCGAATAGCCAATAATGGTTATATCTTCATTCTTGTACAATAAACCATAATCTTGAGTAGAAGATACATATCTTAGAACTCTCTTGGTCATCTTCCAATGTTGGATCTTAGGATCTTGCATAAATTGACTCAATTTGTTTACACAATAGCTCATATTGGGTCTAGTGATAGTAAGCCAAATTAAAGAGCCTATAAGACTCCTATAAAGTGTGATGTCCTCGAAGGACCTTTCATCACCTTTAATAGGATCTTTTAACAATCTTTTCCAAGGAAGAACCTTCACCACCTCCATTGATGAAGTTAGCTTTTTCCTTACCTTTTGCATGCTTGCACTTGCCATGAAGAACCTTTGAAACACCATCATTATCCTCAAGACTAGCCAAGTTAGCACAAAGATGTTGGAATTTCTGTCAAAATATTGAAAAATTTATCTAATGTTGTGAGTAGGGGTCCTAAAAATGCCAAAGATGAATTGAGCTCTTTTGGCTTAGTAAAGGCCCATCTTAGAATAAAATATTCAAGGTAGGTAGAAGTAGAAACTGGAGCTACCATAGGAATTGCCATTTGTACAGTACATGCCACATTTAATGCATGAAAAGTCTAGGTGGCACAATTAGACATAGTGAGGTGGCTTGAATAAGTCTAGATAGCTTGAGAGGTGGATTCACAACTCCAATTCAACTCAAAGTAGGAGAAGAGTCCATGGATCTATATATGTGTGATGTACTCTCATTGAGAAATGATGAAATTTGTGTGTAATGCAAATTTGGAGACAAGCTCTTTGTGCCCTCTCTCTCTCCACGAGTTTTGTACATGCTATTTTCTCTCTCTAGCCGAGTAGAGACATTTATGATGCTTAGTCTTATGTTTTGTTGACAGATCTTGCTTGTAACACAATAATATTGCTTGTATGATCAGCTTTCCTATTGACAACCAATGCTAGTTTGATCTTTATGGTGTTATTGGGCTTAGGAGATCAAAAACACATGTGTAGGGCATCCCACACGTGTGAATTCAACATGGTATCAGAGCCTACCTAAGTTTTACAAGCAAATCTAATAGGAAAGTTTGTAGATCTGATCAGATTTCAGGCTATAATTTGTCTAGATTCTAGTTTGCAGTTTTCTGGTGATTTAGAGCTTCAAACCACATTGAATGGGCCAGATCAGGTACTGTACGGAATTTCAGGTGCTGGCACGTGTGACATCCGCCCATTTTCAGATTGGTAGTTCTCTCGTTCCTTAGATCCAAATTTCTTGCAAATTAGCCCACTAGAAAGCTAGAAATGTGTTGAATCTAATGCAATTTGAATCATGATAGTTGGATAAGCCAATCAAAAGTTATAAGCTTTTGAAGAGTCGTAGGTAGGGCGCCTAGACCTGTGGCAAATTGTGTGTACATGTCATTTATTGCTTGAATGATCACAAAAATCATCCAGAAGCTACACAATCTCATCTATATGTGATTTAGACAAAATTTGTAGGTTCTAGGCAAATTGTTTCATACAAATAGATTGTATTTGAGTCAATTTGACTTTTTTGGAATATTTCACACGTGTGAAATGCAGAGAACCATAACTTTTGCCATACTTAATCTTTTTTGATGATTCAAATCTTGTTTTAGAGAGATTGTCAAACTAGTGAGATCTATCTCACAGTTTTTTGTTTTGTCTTACATAGGATTTGGTTTTTTGCCCTTGATTGGTTCCTATAGTGAGAAGATAAGCAATCTTTTCATCCATCTTTTTAGACTTCCATCATTCTTTATGACTTCAATGGGTGTCTTTCTATTAGAAGCAAGTGAAAGATTGTCAACCTCCAATTACTCAATTTGGAAGGTTAGGATGGAATTTGTTTTAATTCTACAAGATGTGATAGATATTGTACTTGGTATTGAAGAAGAAGCACAAATTCCTCAAGAAATTCCAAAGTACAAAAAGAGATCTAGGATGGCTCTGCATTATATTAAAATGAATATCTCAAATGACATCTTAAGAGAAATTGGTGCTTGTACTAATGCCAAAGATGCTTGGGATACTCTCAAGTCCATCTATGAGGCAAAGAATACTTCTAGACTTCTAGCACTAAGAAACTAAATTTTTCAAAGTGTACAGAGAAGTGATGAATGTGCTTCAGCTTATGTAATGAGAGTTAAAGACCTCCATAGAGAATTGTCATGCATAGGAGACTCCATCAACCAAAATGAACTTGTTCAAGTCATACTTAATGGGTTAAAGGAGGAATATGACAAGCTAACTAGATCCACGTGATGTAGCAGCACGTGTGAGGCCACTAATCAAGATAGAGTGGGGGCTATGTTACTTCTCATCCTTTCCATCCATGTTGCATATGAATGGAAAGCTAATCAAGTGTAGATTGTGATGCAAGTGACCTCAAGAGAATTGGTGGACCCTAAGGAGAGTTCTTTGCAATCAAAGTGAGGCATATTGAAGAAGAAAAATAGAGTTTTACATGCTTGAAGGCTGTAATATCAAAGATCCTTTATTGTAGGAGTCAAAATAGCAAATTTTGACTATTTTTCAATTTTCTCTAATCTAAGAAGCATTGTTTGGATCTATGATCCTATGAATGGATGAGACTTTCTAAATGATAAATCTGACTTTTTTAAGCTATTTCACACGTGTGAACTAAGATTTACTTCATCCACTTTTGCTTTGAAAATTTAAGTGCAAATTTTGACTAGCACCTAGAAATTGTTAGTTTTGGCCTTCTTTGAGTTCTCAATCATTTGTTACTTGATTCCAAGTGATCAATAGTTTACATTTGATTAGTTTTGAACCTCTGAAAACATTTAAGCCAAAATCAATTTTCTAGGTATGACTTCAATGCGATCTTATCTATTAGAACAAGTAAGAGACTCACTTCTACAAATTATGATACATGGAAAGTGAGGATAGAATCCATTCTTGTACTTCAAGATCCAATAGATATAGTGAATGGGAATGAGGAGGAGCCTACTAATCCTCAAGAAATTCCCAAATTCAAGAAAAGAGCATGTGTTGCTCTTCATGTTTTGAAGCTAAATGTCTCTAATGAAGTTCTAAGAGAGGTTAGTCCTTGTGTCAATGCTCAAGAAGCATGGAGTATTCTTCAATCCATTTATGAGTCTAAAAACACTTCAAAAGTCCTTACTCTAAGAAATATGATTTTTCAAAGTTTTCAAAGAAAGGATAAAAGTGCTTCATCCTATGTTTCTAATGTCAAGGAGCTCCATAAAGATCTTTGTTGCATAGATGATTCTATCAAATCCAAAGAAATTGTTCAAGTTATTTTGAATGGACTAAGTGAGGATTTTGATACCATTGTTCAATCTTATGCAATTAAAGAGGACTTACCCTCTTTAGAAGCCTTACAAGGAGTCTTGATAGCCGAGGAGCATAGGCATCAAACTCGAGTGGCAAGATTTGAGAGATTGTCTCTCAAGGATGGAGGAAGTGATCAAGCACTCTTCACCAAATCCAAGGAGAAGGGAAAAGACAAGAAGAATGGCAAGAGCTCCAAGGACAACACAAAAGCAATGGAGAAGACATCCGAGGAGGAACCAAGCTCATCCAATGTGAAGAAGAACAAGTACAAGGTTACTTGTTTCTCATGTGGCAAGAAGGGGCATTTTGCCTCCCAATGCTACAAAAGAAAAAAGCAAGCCAACATCACTTGTGAAGATGAATCTCCTTGTGACAAAGAAGATTCACTTATGATGTCTAACTTTTCATCTTCCTCTTTCAAGCACTCTAATGTATGGTGGCTAGATAGTGGTGCCTCATCCCACATAAGTAGTGATAAAAACTGTTTTTGTAATCTTGTACCATACAAAGGATCTAGAAGTTGTATCTATACAGCAAGTGATGAGGAATGTATGATAGAAGGCATAGGAAACATATCTCTAGATAAGCTTGATCTCAATGTGGGGTCAAAGATCTCTCGTAGTATAGCCCTTCCGCCTGTCAACAAAGGTTAGATCAATGGATAGGTGCCTAACTATGCATAGATGCTACTTTTAGTTAATTTCCTGCCTTCTCCCTTAACTCTACTCACCACTATACTACTCCTCTTTAAGTCTACTCCTCTACATTATCATTCATCATAGTTTGGTTGAAGGGAAGAAATGGAGAAGAAGAGATTGAGAAGAGAAGAGAAAGAGAGAGAAAGAGAGTGAGGGTGGAGGTTAGCTCAAATGCTCCTTATGCTTGCTAATGGAAAAACATTCACTATTGGCAAACAATAAACATGGAAATAGAAAGCAAGAGAAAACACAACCAAGAGTAATAGCAAGTAGTGAATAGCAAATGAGGATGCTTCTCTTCCGAAAATGGTAGAGTTTCCTCCTTCTCATTAAGCATGGAAATAGTGTACGAATGGTGCCTTTTTATAAAATGGGGAAGGCCCTTGCCCCTCAATCTTATTGGATATTATTCACAATGATCCTAACCATTCATCTTGAACCCAACTTGATCCAAGGGTCCACAAAAAGTACACTAGAAATCACAAGATTCATGTGAGTCCCAATTTGGACCCAACTCTAAAAAGTGATCTCTAAGTTTAAAAATGACATTGGGCCTCTAGTTTTATTTTAATTACAAGGCCCAAGTCAAGTTTATTTTATTTACAACTTCAATTGCGTGCTCATTGGGCCATGGGCTTATACACGCAGGATGCCATGCCCTCGCAACACATTTTATTGGAGGATTTTATTTATTTACACTTTGTTGGGAATACCCCGAACAGGACCCACGACCTGAAGTAGTGCCGGTTCCTCGGCACTCTGCCGGTTTAGTAGAGCATTCTCTTGGACTGCCTCTGGTGGATGAGATATCCTGTAACGTCTTCCATGAAGTTGAGACGATCCAGTTTCTTTGAGTCCTTTGGCGTGTGGAAGGACTTGTGAACTCCTGTCAGCCATTCCTAATCCACCCGTGCTTGGAATCGTTTCATCCAAGGATCGTCAAGGAATGTAGCTCGGTAATATACGCGCTGGTCTTCGACTTTGTTGGAAGCGAGCACCTTATTTGGATCAAAAAATATGGAGGGAAGGAAATCATCCCATTTTGTTTCAATGCCCATTAAATATTCCAAGTCCCGGGCATAAGTGGCTGCCGCGCGGACTGTGGGATCGGGACAATTGATGTAGTGGCTGGCGAATGTGGAGAGAGCCCTTCTGGCATCTACATCCATTGTCCACCCATATTCGGATTTGATGATTGGCCAGTTGAAATTGTTGAGTGTGATATGGTCCAAAGGAGTGCCGCATTCTGCCCATTTGGATCTTCTTGGACATGGCAGAAAATGCGCGTTCACCTGTAACTATTGCGAACTCGTCACATAAGCCCTGATGGCCACAGGGTCTCTCTCAAATAACTGTTGTTGCCACTCTGGTTGTGGTTGGAGGGCGGGTAAGGCTTGCAGTTCTTTTCCCTTGATGGTCTGAGCTGAGAATGATAACAGCCAGCCGCCTCTTGATGACTCATGGGGATATTTGGATAAAAATTCATTGATGTTCTCCTCTACGGATTTCGGTCTTCGGAAGGGCCGATTGGCATATATCGTTCGTGACCCTCTGGATGATGTTGCTTGGCTTTGGCTGGTGGTTGCGCCTTGGCTCTGGTCGTGCGTCTCAACGACCGCATCTGTCTGCCCTTGGTCCTGGCCTTCGGACCCTTGATCTGGTTGAAATCCCCCTGCTGCCTGCTGGCTCTGATATTGGCTAGTACTAGCTTGTGCAGTGTAAAAATCAGGTGGTGGTGGAATTACCACGGGGGAGGGCTGGGTCTTCATTTCCATGTATTTCTGGCATGCCTTGAGGGCTTGCTTGGCCTGGCGAGCTTTTGCATTGCGCTTGTCCGATACTTATTGAACTCCGCCTGGTAGCTGTTCAGGGTTTGGCTATAAATCTGCACCTGATGCCGTAGAAAATTCATCTCTGATTGGGAAAGCGGCCTTGTGTCCGGTGCAGATTGAGCTAACCAGACGAGCTTCTCATCTTGTAAGGCTTTAACCTCCGTCCCCAGGCACATGTTCTCTGCTTCCAAAAGTGTAAGTTGCGCCTGGATGGGGGCAAGTCTTTGGGATGCTTTAGTTTGAAGCTCCCGCACCTTTGTGGAGGCCTCCGTCAACGCTTTGGAGAGGCTTTGAATATATTTGTTTAGGCCCTCCTCCTCTGCTGCAACTAGGCAATCTCCTAGTGCTCTGCTTGTTCGTGTTGCTGAGCCAGAAATAGCTCTTGCTGCAGCTTGGTGAGGTCTGTTCGCATTTGTGTAAGACTCGTTGCCAGCTATAGTACCCTGCTTTCTAGAATAGCTTTGGCTGCTACCGCATCCAGGATGTATTTTTCTAGGGTTTGGTATGCCGTCGTTAGATCCGTGGGAGCAGTTGGTACACTGGCGCACAACGGAGGGGTTAGGGAATTCTAGAAAGGATTCCACTATCTGACTCAGCAGCATAGACTAGATTTTGTCCTTGCAAAATGTTGAAATAACCAGAAAGTTATTCAACAGATGCATAGCTGTCTGAATGACGGGTTCCGTGATAGCTTCTATCAGGTAACCATTGTTAGTCTGTATGGGAATTTCTGGTGTAGTTTGGGTGACGAATGGTTTGATCAAAGCTTTGGCGTGGTGATGGGAAATGGGTTGATGATCGCCGGACATAATGCCAACGGTGATCATCGAGTCGGCATTAATCCTGACCTTGTACGTGGTACCTTAGTACAAGAAGTGGAAATGAGCCTTGTCCTCGTCCCATGTGGCGTAAGCGTGAAGGGCAAGGCCCATGTTAATCTCATAATGGAAGAGCGCCGAGTAAAAACCCATTGCTTCAAGGAGGAGCCCGGTTGTCTGCAGCCATGGTTGGATCAAAGTGTCAGAGGGTAGAGGCCAAATCTGCGTGGCCTCGGGGATGTCACGCTGGATCACCTGTTTGGTGCCAAAGTCTTCAGAGGATGAGGAGGCCATGTTAGCAATGATGATTAGTGGTCGAAAAAGTCAGAAAATTAGAAAAAATAGTGGAAAATGGAAGGAAACAGTAGAAAACTAAGAGTAATGAGTGTTGGATGACAATGATTGTAGTTTAGAGTGCAGATCAGTGTTTGATATGAGCAAATGACAACTGATAAGAAGTTTGATTGAAAACATAAAACTTGGTATTTTCAATGAAAACTTTGGTAGAGCTTCGCTATCAAAGGTGACAAATGACTCAAATTCAGCCCTTATATAGCGGAATTTAGAGTGCGTATTAGGTAAAATTCACTTTCCCTTGTTCAGTTCCACCCAAATTTTGGCAGGCACCTTCTTCACAAAATTCTAAGACCTCAGGGAAGTCTACAAGAGTTCAGAAGGTGATTTGACTGCTATGCGAAGGTTCTGCGAGGATTCAGGTTGTCTGCGAGGGTTCAACTCTCACAAGAAGTGATCTCTTGCACAACTTGTTCCTGTGATTGGATTTTCAAAATCAGACCATGTAGATAGGCTAATTTTACTTATCTGATTCCATTTAGGCACCTTGCGAGAGTTGGTAAGTTGATCTTGATGCTCTACAAGGGTTCTGAAAATTCTGCTTCTGAAAACTCTCGCATACACTAAAAAATAATGATTCTTCCATCAAGAACTCTCGCAGAGATTTTTATGGATGCGTCTAGGTCAGATCTGGTGACTGTCCAATTTTGAAGAGCTATCTCCCAGGGAATCTCAAAAAATCATGAAAAAAGTGCCCCTTCAAAGTGTTTTTTGATGAGATCTCAAGATTTTTTGATTTTTAACTTTTGTAAACTGGTAATCAGCTTCATCCAGGCTTGATTTGACTGTTGGTAGTGCTCTGGAAGTTCTGATGGATTCTAGGTAGTAGATCCTTGAGTCAATCTGATGATCTGCTTTCGCTTTGACCCTATCAGGATCTGGATCCTCCTTGGATTCTGATGAATTTTTCCGATCTTGCCAGATTTGGTTGAATCTTGATGGATTTAGCTTGATTTGTCTTGATCTCCTTAGATCTAGCGGTGATGGCTGAGCAGATTAGCTTTTTGTAACGTGCCACCCCCAATCTGGATCTGTCTTACTATGGTGGCCAGTACTTGTGCAACCGGCTACCGTTGATGGGTGTGTCAAAGGGCATTCCATCAAGCTGTTCTAAATTCACGTCCCCATGATTAAGAATTTCCTTGATCCTATAAGGACCTTCGCCCATGAATTTTAACTTCCCCTTGATCGCCTTGGTTTTATACATCAGGACCAGATCTCCTGAACGAAGATCCTTCTTTTGTAATCTACGATCATGCCAAGCCTTGCGTCTTTTCTTTTCAGCTGCCATTGCATGCACGGCTAGTAAGCGTGTTTCACAAAGTTTATGCAGAGCTTCGTGGTGTAGCTGTAGAGATTTGGACTCATTAAGATGTTGCGCAGGGGCAATTTTTAATGAAGGAACTAGAAACTCTACTGGCATCATAGCATTCTGACCATATACCAATTGGAAGGGTGTTTGATCAGTGCTCCTTTTATATGTTGTCATGAGTGCCCACAGTGCAGCATGCAACTTGTGTTCCCAATCTGATCTGCTAGCTTCAACTGTTTTCGTGAGCACGCTACACATGATCTTATTGGATGATTCTACTTGCCCATTACCACGAGGATAATAAGGCGTACTGGTTCTGTGGATTACGCAGAATTCCTCCAACAGGACCTTGATGGTATCATTGATGAAATGGCTTCCGCGATCATTGACTAGTTCCACCGGGCACCCGAAGCATACAATGATATTTTCTTAAAGGAACTAGGCAGTGGTCCTAGCATCAGCTACTCTTACTGACTTGGCTTCGACCCATTTGGTGAGGTATTCTGTGGCTACGATTATGTATCGAGCCTGGGAACTCCTTGTTGCAGGGTGGATTGGACCAATATAGTCCCGTCCCCATTTTTCAAACGGTGCTTGGGCTAAGACTGGGTGTAGTAGATCATAGTTCAATCTCGTTGGTCTCCTTGCCCTTTGGCACACATCGCACTTTTTCAAGTATTCCTCCGTGTCTTTATGAATCATTGGCCACCAACATCCTAATTGCAGGATCTTACGAACTGTAATGTCAGATGCAAAATGACCTCCACCCATGCCTTCATGTGAAAGCGAAATGATTTGGGTGGTCTCATGAGGAAGAATACACCGCCGAAGAATTCCGTCTGGACCTCTTCGGTACAAGTGGCCGACAATTAGCTAATAAGGTCTAGCTTTCGAGATCAATTTCCGCTGTTCCGCCTTTGGTGGTGATTTGTTTGGTTGGCCCCGCATTAGATATTCAACAATGTCGGCAGCCCATTCTGGTACTGTATCCACGTAAAATAAAACAGTATCTTCCAGCTCATCGTCGGGTTGGATTGTAATCTCCTTTCCCTTGATTCGTGACACATGATCTGCCATCTAGTGTTGTTTTCCCTTGCGAACTACTATTTGAAAATCAAATTCCAACAACGACAGAAGCCATCTGGTGATTCTCCCGGTGTTGCAAGTTTTATTAACAATATATAGCAAGGGTTGATGGTCCATATAAAAAGCAAAATGTGTGGCCATCAAATAGTGTCGAAGCTTCTTAACCGCATAGATCATTGTCAGTGCTTCTCACTCTATGGTTGAATAACTCATTTCGGTATCACTGAGCTGTCAGCTTGCAAATCAGATTGAAAAATCCTTTTTGTGTTTACCTGGCTGGGTTAAGACTGCTCCAACTGCATACTTCGATGCGTCTGTATGCACGTGGAACTCAATGGACCAATTGGGTGGTCGTAGGATTGGTGCTGAGACCAATGCATCCTTAATCTTCTGGAAAGCCTTTAGAGCTTCCTCATTCCAATGTGGATCCGTTGTGAGCTTGTAAATTGGTCTGGCTAACTCTGCAAAATCAAGAATGAAGATCCTATAATAGTTAGCATGACCCATGAAAATGTAGACCTCGCGGATTGTCCCCGGTGGTGGTAGATCAACAATGATCCTGATCTTTGATAGATCTGTGGCTTGAGAGGGTCTGCGAGAGTTCTTACCGGAAGGATCTGCTGGATTTTCACTTTTTAGTGATTTTTTAGCACTTAAATCCAATTTTCTGCTCACTGGAATCAAACTAACTCTCACAAGCTCTTCTGTGTCCTGGTCTCACTGAGATGGAACTTCAAAATCCTCTGCGAGAATTTTTGACCACTTGAATTGAAAATTTCACTGTCTGCAAGGGTTCACTAGTACTTTCACGTCTTTTTTTTCACTGGGAACTCTCGTACAGGCACTTAATCATCAAACTAACTCTCACAAGCTTCTCTGTATCCTGGTCTCACTGAGTTGGAACTTCAGAGGGCTCTGCGAGAGTTCTTATGAAGATTTGAATTTTTTTGGATTTTTTCAAGGGTTTTTTGAGATTTTTATGATTTTTCTCTGATTTTAACAATCTGCTTGGAACTAACTCTTGCAGGCTTCTATGCAGGTCTGGGACAGTACCCTGGATCTGCTGCCAATCATGCAAGGGTTAATTCCCACTGATTCTGGAGATATAAAAATCTGATGAGTTTTTTTTGGCTCTTTTTCTCTCCAAAATGCAGATTGGTGTGTTTTTTGAGTTTTTTGGCTGATTGGTTTGGGTTTTAAGCCCTTAGAGGTTGTTCAGGGCCTCCTCTACCCTCTCACACCTCCCCTGCTAGCTGTGAACAGTCCAAACACAAAAAAATACAGAAAAGTAACTCTAAACTCCCAAAAATCTACCTAAACTACTCTAAAAGGCAAGAAATACAACTAAACTAGTTAGTGGAAACCTATTCCCGGCAACGGCGCCACTGTGGGGTCGAAGATCTCTCATAGTATAGCCCTTCCGCCTGTCAACAAATGTTAGATCACTGGATAGGTGCCTAACTATGCATAGATGCTACTTTTAGTTAATTTCCTACTTTCTCCCTTAACTCTACTCACCACTATACTACTCCTCTTTAACTCTACTCCTCTACACTAACATTCATCATAGTTTGGTTGAAGGGAAGGAATGGAGAAAAAGAGATTGAGAAGAGAAGAGAAAGAGAGAGAAATAGAGTGAGGGTGGAGGTTAGCTCAAATGCTCCTTATGCTTGCTAATGGAAAAACATTCACTATGGCAAACAATAAACATGAAAATAGAAAGCAAGTGAAAACACAACCAAGAGTAATAGCAAGTAGTGAATAGCAAATGAGGATGCTTCTCTTCCAAAAATGGTAGAGTTTCCTCCTTCTCATTAAGCATGGAAATAGTGTACAAATGGTGTCTTTTTATAAAATGGGGAAGGCCCTTGCCCCTCAATCTTATTGGCTAATATTCACAATGATCCTAGACATTCATCTTGGACCCAACTTGATCCAAGGGTCCACAAAAAGTACATTAGAAATCACAAGATTCATGTGAGTCCCAATTTGGACCCAACTCTAAAAAGTGATTTCTAAGTTTAAAAATGACATTGGGCCTCTAGTTTTACTTTAATTACAAGGCCCAAGTCAAGTTTATTTTATTTACAACTTCAATTGCGTGCTCATTGGGCCATGGGCTTATACACGTAGGATACCATGCCCTCACAACACATTTTATTAGAGGATTTTATTTATTTACACTTTGTTGGGAATACCCCCAACCCTCAATGATGTGCTTGACCAAAAATCTAATAAGTGTAGGCCAACTCAATGATGATGGTCTACAAGTAGATTTTAAAGATGGTACTTGCTTGATCACAAAAGATGATGATATAATAGCATCATGTTCTCGTTTTGGAAGGTTATTCAAGCTTGATGGAAATGGAAATGCTAATGTTTGCTGGGATATTGTGCTACAAGGAAGGCTTTCAAATAAAGATCTATGTCATAGGAGGTTGGGCCATCCCAACTCCAAGGCCATGCAATCTATGTGCAAGTTGGAGCTAGCTCATGGTTTGCCTAAGTCCATGATCAAGGAGCCAAGTCCTTGTGATGCATGTGCATTGGCCAAATCACATGCAAGGCCACATCAAAGATCAACCATCAAGTCCAAAGCACCTTTGGAACTCATCCATAGTGACATCCATTTCTCATCCACCAAGAGCAAGGGTGGAGCTACATGTTTTATAACATTTATTGATGATTACTCACATTTTTGTTGGGTTTACCTCTTATCTTCTAAAGCACTTGCATATGAAACTTTTGTGAAGTTCAAAGCTTTTGTTGAGAATCAACTATCTTGTATAATTTAAGCTTTGAGAAGTGATAATGGAGGTGAATACATCTCCACAAAGTTCATAAACTTTTGTAATGATTTTGGCATTAGAAGATATTTCACTTGTTCCTACTCTCCTCAATCTAATGGAGTGGCCAAAAGAAAAAATAGAACTCTATGTGAATGTGCAAAGGCACTTAGACTAGGAGCCTCTCTTTCTAAAGATTTTTGGGGAGAAGCAATAGGATGTGCTAACTATCTTTGCAAGTTTTTGCCAAATCATGCTATAGAAGATGTTTCACCTTATGAAAAGTTGTATGGAAGGAAACCCGAGGTCAATCATCTTAGAACATTTGGATGTGTATGCTTTGTACATGTACCTCTTGAAACAAGAAAAAAAGAAGATGCTAATGCTCTTAAAGGCATTATGATAGGCTACTCAAGTAAAGCCTATAGGATTTTTGTTCCATCTACTAATCAAACTATGACAAGTAGAGATGTGATCTTCCATGAAGATCGAATGTACATGAAGGACAATGTGCAAGAATCTCAAGAGCTTATTTATCAAGGAGGAGTCTCTTGATCAAGTATTGATCAAGATGAAGACTTGTTGGGGACAAGATCACAAGAGAAGCCGAGTCTACCAATGACTCCAAGAAGATCAACCCGAGAGAGATCCGAGCCTAGATGACTCACCTACTTGGAAAAAGACAAACAAGTGGAGGATTTCGGTTCTCTACATGCTTTTCACACTTCCAGTGAAGAACCATCAAGTGTGGAGGAAGCGCTTCAATCAAAGGATTGGAGCAAAGCTATGGAGGCCGAGTATGAAGAGCATGTCATTGGATGCAAGTGGGTCTATAGAATCAAGGTCAATAATGATGGATCAATCAATAAGTTCAAAGCAAGGCTTTGTGCTAAAGGCTATGCCCAAATCAAAGACATAGATGATGAAGAAACCTTTGCTCCCGTAGCAAAGATGGTAACCATTAGAATTCTCATTACTATTTGTTGTTTTTATGATTGGAAACTGCTTCAAGTTGATGTTTCCAATGCCTTCTTAAATGGTTACTTAGAAGAAGAAATATATATGCATCAACCTCCAGGTTTTGTTGTGAATGGCAAAGGATCAAATGTATGCTTACTTTTGAAAAGTCTTTATGGCTTGAAACAAGCTCCAAGGGCTTGGTATGAGAGGTTGAACACTTATCTTCTTTCTATTGGTTTCAAGATTAGTTCATATGATCCATCATTATATCTTAAACATGTTGGTAATGATATAATCATGTTGCTTATTTATGTTGATGACATTCTACTATTTAGAAGCAACATGGATTTACTTCTTGATACTAAGATCTCCTTAGAAAAGGAATTCAAAATGAAAGATCTCGGATTTTTACATCATGTACTTGGATTAGAGATTAAGATCTCTAATGACTTAGCTTTCCTTTCTCAAGAAAGTTATGTAAGATCTACGCTTAAGAAGTTTAAAATGCAAGATCGTAAAAGCAAAGATACTCCTATAGAGTCTAATGTTTAAGACACTAAAACTTGTGATGAAGCATCCTTTGAGGACATCACACTTTTTAGAAGTCTAATAGGCTTTTTAATATGGCTCACTATCAATAGGACTGATCTTAGTTTTAGTGTGCATAAGCTTAGTCAAAGCATGCAAAATCCAAAGATCCATGATTGGAAAAAGAGGAAGAGGATCTTGAGATATGTTGCATCTACTCAAAACTATGGACTTTGTTTTAAAAGACACGATTTAAGCCTTGTTGCCTTTTCATATTCGGATTTTGCAGGTGATAAGGTGGATAGAAAGTCCACAAGTGCTTATACAATATTTTTGGGAGGTAATCTTGTCTCTTGGCAATCTAAGAAGCAAGACGCTATCTCCTTATCCTCATGTGAAGTTGAGTACAAGGCTTTGACTATCACAACAAAGGAAGTGGCAGAGGACGAACACAAAAATGAAAATTTTTGAGTCGTCTCCCATTCAAACGATGAATCTGAAGAAGAACGATTCGAAAGCCAGCCTACTACTATAGTTCTTGTAAACCAAGATGGTTTCGGACCGAGCAGAGCAGACAAAGGCAAAGGCATTGTTGTCCCAGGAGGCTCTCAGAGAAGGGCGACAAGACCACGAAGAGCGCTAGCAAGATATGTGCCAGGCAACTCAGCTTCCATATCAGAAGAATTTTGCGGATTCAATCACGAACCACCGACTTTCAAGGAAGCGATTGAAAGTCCAAAAAATGACAGATGGATCCAAGCCATGAACGAAGAGATGGAGTCCATGAGGAAGAACCGGGCATGGACGTTGGAGCCATTACCACATAAGCGCAAGACTGTCAAATGCAAATGGGTCTTCACGCTCAAATACGGACTGGATGAAAATATCACGAAATACAAGGCAAGATTGGTAGCGAAGGGATTTTCTCAGACGTATGGTATTGACTACTTTGAAACCAAGAAGAATCTACGCAATCAAGCTCCGTAACGAGATGAAACGAAACTAACCTAGATGAAAAGAAGCAAAGTGGGCTCTAAAATCAATTTACACTTATAGCCGCGAAGCAAAACAAAGTGAAAGCATTTGTGAATAAAAGCAGTTCATGTGGAATTCAGATATAATTGTTGGTCACTGCCGGCTATATCATTCCTACAATCCTCCAGAATGTAGACAGACACTGCTGATCTACGTTATAAATTATTATAACATTCAACAAAATCAAACCAATATGTGAAATTGAATAAACAAGTGAATCAGATACACGAATAGTAGCAGACAAATATTCATTTGAGATCATACAATCATTCAGAATAATACGCGCATAACAGCTACAATATTATCTATTGATTTTCTGATTTCAAGCACTATGCGACAGATCCACACAATGCATTGGTGTAAGAGAAATATAATTCTCTCACGAATAATGTCTCGCTTACTAGCGGACTTCTGGATCTACTGATTCTCTTAAAAAAATTGTCTCGCTCACAGGCGGACATGTATTCTATATATTTTTGTCTTACAATATTATGCATCAAGTAGAAAGTATATAGTTTGCGAACTTTTTCTTGGTTCTTCATGGAGCAAGAATAATTTTGTGTTGCGAAACAATTTCATGTCATGTGTCACGAAATTGTTCGCGAACAATTTTGTTTCTTGTGTCTTTTCTGTCAAAATCAGAGTGGAGAGCTTGCAAGGCTTTGGCAATAGAAACATTTTGTCTCTTAGGCACCCTCTCAAAGCATGATAGGTTGATGACTCCAAGACTGCTCCTCTGTTTCTCGAATAGACCTTTGTCTAAGGCCTTGCAAGTGATCCTTCAATATTGCTCCACAACAGAAATGGTCGTAGACATCTTCACCAAAGCGCTTCCCAAGTTCAAGCATCAAAAGTTCTTCAACATGCTAAATCTGACAAAGATACCAAGGCACCAACCATGACCTTAAGAGGGACTGTTGGAAATTAAGCCCATAGTTGTCTCCTTGGTGAATGACTAATTTCTATTTCATGACTCTTCTTGCACGTTTAATGATCATTGATCTAGGGTCAGGTGAAATCAACTTTGGTTCTATGTCTACTCATCTAATACCTATAGGAATCACAAACTCAGACAGCCAATTTATTTGAAGAATGTCTACAATGTTGATCTCTAGCAAAGGGTAACCAATTCTGTCATAATTTCAAGTTCAGATGTTAAGTTCAATTACTTGAAGTCATTGAAGACTTGGCCATCTCCAAGGACTTCCAAGAACTAGCATTTAGAACAAGTTTGTATATTTACATTACTTTTTCAATAGTCTGCAGAACTACACTAAGTGTCACAACAGTCTGCAAAAATGAACTATGTTTTGAACACCTTCGGCTTTTTTGCATTTTCTCAAAAAATGCTAAGAGAAAGAAAATTCCCAAAGGTCATCTATCTTCATGAGTTAAACTGTCTTGAAGACACCTTTGCCTTTTACCTTTTTACGGGCACCTTTGGCTTTTTTGCAAAATCCTGAAGAGAGAGAAAATGCCGAAGGTCGTCTATTTTGAACGAGGAACGTTCCCAGCCACTTCTTGAAATTTACGAAGTGAGAGAAAACCGCTTCACGTAAAATGCAAAGTGAGAGAATTTGCGACGTCCTTGTCCATGTCAACATTCCAGAGTATACACTATGTATAGTTGTCACAAAAGCCATACACTTCCAAGTATAATGGCTTATCTAATTAGGTGACAAACATTTTGTGAAGATTATTAAAATATTATCTTCCTATCTTGAGTTTGGGGTCATGTCCATGGTGATTTCCAATAGATTTGGCATGTTGTACATAAAAGGAGTGTGAATTGATCACATATCCTTCTAGAGTAGCTCGGATTTGAGTTAGATAGGTTCAGTTATGATGACATGCAGATGTTTAGATAGCATGCATAGTTTTACTGTATGCATGCAAGCACATGCAATCAGTGCATGCAACATGCAAAGTAGTTTCTGTGATCTACACATGTCTAGGCAGTTTTATGAGTTGACATGCAGTACCTGCACCATACATGCATGCAGTTACACATGTGGATCTATGGTAGGTGAATTAGTTCAGTTAAGTGGACTTTCCATGCAACTCCACTGTAGGAATTCAAGTCTCTCATGTAGGGAAAGCTGGGCATGTTTTGCCATATTGTGAATATTGAGATTTTGGTGTTTTGGACTCATTCTCTCTCTACCCGAGTTTTCTATATATGATTTTTTCTCTCTACCCAAGAGCAGCCTCTTTTTCCCATACTGAACACTTAGAATTATTTCTGACATTCATTTCTCATAGTTAAGAGTTATATTTTTTCATCAGATGTATGCCATTTGCTCTTGCCTTCGATTTTTCAACCATACTCTTCTTTGATCAATCTTGTGCAATCACAACACCTCAATAAGATCCTGTAGGGTGTGTGGTGAAGTTCACACATGCTAAAAACTTCACATGGTATCAGAGCTTCATGCTTTGAAGAGGTGAGGGTCTATACATCAGATCATCAGTGTTTTTGCTTGCAGGAACTCGGATTTTGAAGAAGGATTCAAACTCACTGAGAAACAAGCAATCTGTGGATCATAAGTGGACCAAATCAAGGATGATCTGATCCAGCAGAGCTCTATACGGACAAAAATACTTCTAGAGTGCTTACACTTAGAAACCAAATATTTCTAAGTTATCAAAGAGTAGATGAGAGTGCTTCATCATATGTCATGAGAGTTAAGGATCTTCATCAAGAGTTAGTTGGTATTAGTGATGCTCTTAAGAACATTGAACTTGTTCAAGTAGTCCTAAATGAACTTAGAGATGAGTATGACAATATTGTGCAGACTTATGCTGTCAGGGAGGATCTTCCATCTTTGGAGACACTGCAAGGAGTTCTCATTGTTGAAGAAAGCAGACAAGAGAACAAGATGCTGAAGATCAACAGACTTTCATTGAAAGATGGTGGAGATGACAAAGCATTCTTCATCAAAGACAAGTCAAGAGGCAAGGGCAAAGGACAACAACACTTCAAGAAGGACAAAGCCAAAGAAGGTGGTGAGCATCAGTTCTCACAAGCTGCAACATCCAGTGGCAAGAAGAAGCTGTCAAAGATCAAGTGTTTTTTGTGTGGCAATAAAGGACACTATGCATCAAATAGTTTTAAGAAGAAGAACCAATCTAACCAAGCTAACCTTACTAATGAGGATGAGTGTGTGTAGAGAGTGAAAGAGAGGATTCATTAATGATGTCTATATTTTCATCTTTTCCTTTTAAGAATGAAGAAGTCTGGTGGATAGATAGTGGGCCTAGTTCCATGTCTAGTTCTAGGAACTCTTTCACTAATCTTATGCCATATCTAGGTGCAAAAAGATCAATCTATACTGCTAATGATGTGTAGGATTGAAGGAATAGGAAGTATTCCATTGCATGCATCATCATCAAAATCTTTTTGCTTACATGATGTACTGTATGTTCCTAGATTGACCAAGAATCTCATTAGTGTAGGACAGTTGTTTGATAGTGGATTGGATGTCAAGTTTCAAGTTGACAAGTGTATAATCTCAAGAGAAAATGAAAGTATTGCTAGAGGATCTAGAATTGGTAAGTTGTACAAACTAGATTCTAGGGAGAGTGCTAACATTCCAGATATTGCTTATGAGACCAAGGTTCTACAGGAGGATCTATGGCACAAGAGATTGGGTCATCCCAATTTCAAAGCCATGCAATCTATGGTCAAAGAAGAAAAAGCTGTTGGTCTACCAAAGACATGAGCTTCTACCTTGTGAAGCTTGTGTGCTGGCAAAGTCACACAGAAGGCCTTTTCCTAGATCAAGTATCAAGACAAAGCAACCATTTGAACTTGTACACTCAGATGTTCATTTCTCATCAACTAAGAGCAAAGGAGGAGCCAACTGCTTTGTCTCTTTTGTAGATGATTATACAAGACATTCTTGGATCTATATGATGTCTTCAAAAGCCACGGTTTATGATGTTTTTCTTACTTAAAAAGCTTATGTAGAGAAGCAATTTCCTTTCAAGTTAAAAGCTTTAAGAAGTGATAGTGGAGGGGAATACACTTCCAATAAGTTTAAAGACTTTTGTGTGAGAGAGGGTATTCAAAGAGAGTTCTCTTGTTCATATACTCCTCAGCAAAATGGAGTTGCTGAGAGAAAAAATAGAACTTTGTGTGAATGTGCAAAAGCCATTAGGCTAGAAGCTTCTCTGCCAAAAAAATATTGGGGAAGGTGAAACTTCCTATCATGCACTTTTTATATCAGATGAAGAGCCTAAGGATGTCCAAGAAGCTTTTCAATCCAAGGAGTGGGTTGAAGCAATGACCCAAGAATTTGAAGCCTTGATGTCAAATAACACATGGGAGCTTATGGAGCCACCAAACAACATGCATGTGATCAGATGTAAGTGGGTATTCAGAATCAAGTATAATCATGATGGATCTATCAATAAGTATAAAGCAAGACTTTGTGCCAAAGGCTACTCACAGATTAAAGGTCTTGATTATGAAGATACCTTTGCACCAGTTGCAAAGATGGTAACAATTCGAATACTCATCTCTCTTGCATGTTTTCACAAATGGAGTATGTTCCAGTTTGATGTTTCTAATGCATTTCTCGATGGTTACCTTGAGGAGGAGATTTATATGGAGCAGCCTCCAGGTTTTGTGAAGGAAGGTGATGAATCAAAAGTTTGTTTTTTGTTCAAAAGTCTGTATGGACTGAAACAGGCACCAAGGTCTTGGTATGCAAGGCTCAATTCCTATCTCATATCACTTGGATTTTGTCTAGGTGAATATGACCCTTCTCTGTATTATAAATTTGTAGATAGCTTTGTAATTATTCTTCTCATCTATGTAGATGATATCATTCTTTGTGGAAACAATGAGAAATTAGTTGAAGAAACTAAGCATGCACTTGGTCTAAGTTTAAAATGCAGGACTTCGGAGTTCTTCACTATATTCTAGGCCTTGAAATAGATTTTTGGAAAGGTCATGCATTTATAAGCCAAAGTAGATATGCACTTTCCATGCTCAGAAAATTGCATATGGAGAACTGTAAAGGCATGAATACACCTATGGAGCACACTGTAAAAGTTCCTATTAAAGATGATGAAAAATCTTTTGAGGACATCACTCTTTATAGGAGTCTTATTGGCTCACTTATTTGGTTAACAGTGACTAGGCCTGATGTAAGCTTTTGTGTTCATAAGCTAAGTCAACACATGCAGAACCCGAAGTTATATCATTGGAAGTTGGCTAAAAGAGTCTTGAGGTATATATCTTCTAACTTGGATTATGGACTATACTATGAAGGAGAAGATCTGACTTTGATTGCTTTTTCAGATGTTTAGATAGCATGCAAAATTTTATTGTATGCATGCAAGCCACATGCAATCAGTGCATGCAACACATTAGCAATATAGATTGATAAGTTTTGCACCTAGATACAGCATGAGATTAGTGAAAGAGTTCCTCGAACTAGACATATGGGAACTAGCCCCACTATCTATCCACCAGACTTCTTCATTCTTAAAAGGAAAAGATGAAAAAGTAGACATCATTAATGAATCCTCTCTTTCACTCTCTACACACACTCATCCTCATTAGTAAGGTTAGCTTGCTTAGATTGGTTCTTCTTCTTGAAACTATTTGATGCATAGTGTCCTTTCTTGCCACACAAAAAACACTTGATCTTTGACAGCTTCTTCTTGCCACTGGATGTTGCAGCTTGTGAGGACTGATGCTCACCACCTTCTTTGGCTTTGTCCTTCTTGAAGTGTTTTTGTCCTTTGCCCTTGCCTCTTGACTTGTCTTTGATGAAGAATGCTTTGTCATCTCCACCATCTTTCAATGAAAATCTGTTGATCCTCAGCATCTTGTTCTCTTGCCTACTTTCTTTAACAATGAGAACACCTTGCAGCGTCTCCAAGGATGGAAGGTCCTCTCTGACAACATAAGTCTACACAATATTGTCATACTCATCTCTAAGTCCATTTAGGACTACTTGAACAAGTTCGGTGTTCTTAAGAGCATCACTAATACCAGCTAACTCTTGATGAAGATCCTAAATTCTCATGACATATGCTGAAGCACTCTCATCTACTCTTTGATAACTTAGAAATATCTGATTTCTAAGTGTAAGTAATCTAGAAGTATTCTTGATTTCATAGATTGTTTTTAGAGTATCTCAAGCTTCCTTGGCAGTGATGCATGTACTGATCTCTCTTAACACTTCATTGGTAACATTCATTTTTATAAAATGAAAGGCAATTTTGGTTCTTTTGTGAAATGTTGCAGCTTCATTAGGCAGCAGGTTCTTCTTCAGCTCCACTCACAATATCCATTACATCCTGTAGAATCAATAATGATTCCATTTTAATCATCCACATTGCATATTGGAAGATGTTAATCTCTCACTGTGCTCTAAAAAAATGTGAACCAGATGAAGACATCTTCTCTGTGAGAAATTCTAGTAATGATAAAAAATGGAACTGAAAGGATGTTGCTTGCTATCTCAATCGAGGATCTAACATAGATGTTAATCCACTCTATGAAATCTAGCAACAGATGTAAGAACAAATTCTCAATGCAGAAAATCAATCTATCTTGAATTTCGATCTTGCTTCAGTCACAAAAGAAGAAGCACATGCAAGCAAGAAGTCTATCTCTCCCACGAGTTTCAAAGTACTGATAAACTGTCTAGGAACTTACTTTCAACTCAAACACAGTAATATGTGTGAAATGAAAAGTCTAAGACTTAAGAACACTCACTTCTATCCAATTCTTCTTGATTGACAGTGAAAAATGATGAAATTGGTGAAAAAGATAGATGTGTGCTCACTTTGGCATATCCCACGAGTGGAGTACCCTCTCAAACTCTCTGATTGCCTAAAGCTCTTCCAAAAACAAATCAAATTGAGTTAGAAACAAGAACAACACATTATACTCTTCAATACCTATCCAACAAGTTATAGAACATCAAATTTGGATCACTCCTTGAGAAGTAGCACTCATTAATGAGGGCTGATTTCACATGTGTGAGCTCTCTGTCCATATAGAGCTCCGCTGGATCAGATCAGCCTTGATTTGATCCACTTATGATCCACAGATAGCATGTGAAAAACGAGTTTGAATCCCTCTTCCAAATCCGAGTTCCTGCAAGCAAAAGCACTGATGATCTGATGTATACACCCTCACCTCTTCAAAGCATGAAGCTCTGATACCATGTGAAGTTTTCAGCACGTGTGAACTTCACCACACACCCTACAGGACTTTACTGAGGTGTTGTGATTGCACAAGATTGATCAAAGAACAATGTGCTTGAAAAATTTAAGGCAAGAGCATAATGACATACATCTGATGAAAAAATCTAACTCCTCAATATTAATTTATCTTCATTTTGAATATGTTTCAAGTACTATATATATATATATATATATATATATATATATATATATATATATATATATATATATACTCCAGGTATATCATTTAATAAAAAATAATATTAATGTCCAATTTTGGCTTTGACTTTGTCAAATACATGGGAATATATCACAAAATAGAACCAAGACTCTTAAATCCATGTAACTATATCATATAATGATGTCTTGATGTCATGGAATTATCTAAAATAACCCAACACAAATATCTTTTTACTCAACACTTAGCTCAACTACATGCGAAGCGTTGTTTACGAGAAAGCATGTGCAATAAGCCCTTTTTCTCAAACTGAGCTTGATAAATACACATATTGTGATTCTTGTCTAGCCCAAGCACGCGTAAGAGAATGTAGTACATGTGCTTGCATGCAAGATAAGATTTTCCAGTCCTTTGTCACCACTGAAAATCTTCACATTTGCACGAGGGGTCCTCAGATATGCTCACGTCGTAGGCTTCAGCTCTTTGGATTGAATTTTTTGTTTCTATTTTAAAAATATCGTGCTCAAACCGTTCAATTATGGTGACTGATAGAATTTTGGCAGATAGACTCAAGGCCAAATCTATTTTCTTGAGGGACAAATTGAGTAAAGTACATTTTATTGACATCCCTGCATGAAACCAAAACTGGCCTATGTGGAAGTATGATAAGGCTTGGGCCGTGTTAGGTGGTCAAGTCACTATCCAAGTTTGATAGAATAGAAGAATAATAGTGATGAGTTATATTTGACTAGGATCACATCTAATGACATAGTAATGATTTAGATCAAGATGGATTTTGGATTAAAGTGTTGAGTATAGAAAAAGTTCAAGAAGATTGCACATTTAGAAATCAAGGCAGAATCACTAGATTAAGTGGCAAAGTTTTCAGAATCACTAGACAAGTATGGAGTTTTCAGTCAAAATGTAACTAAAATCCAATTTCTCACATCCACTTTTCCGATCCATAGCATGCCTCTACTTTTATGTCCAATATTGTCTCATATTAATACTATTCAATAAACGAGTGAAATCGAAAATGAAAAAATGTCTATTCCCACCTCCACAATAAACAACCTCAAGACTTTTAAAACTTAACGAGTATACGAGTTCAACCGAACTTGTGAGTACATAATGAATTAGACTGAACATCATACCAAATCCATCACAATATATCTATCTACACACAACCATCCTTTTAAATACCAACACATCAGCTACATGTGCCAGCAAGGACTCATAAAACTTGCATAAAAGTAGCCTCCAAATTATGGTTTACAATCCATTTAACACAAAAACATAACTCCAAAAAGTTATCACCTGCACATCATAATAACATCCAAATATGAAACTCATAACTTATCCATGACATGCCAATCCAAATCTATCCAAAGTATCTAAACACAATTGAAGCTAGCTTGAAAATGTAACTACTAGAAAAAGTAAAGCCCAATACCCTTTTGCAACAAAAACATAAAATTTTACCTTATTGAAGAAACTTACTCTTTTGCATCTATAGATTCTCTTTTTTAATGTGCCATGCTAGTTTTTTTTTCTTGCACTGTTCAAATTTGTACCCATGGTCTCCCATTTTTGGTTTGGTCTATTTTCAAAGAGCTGTTTTGCAAAAGGGATTTGAATTGGGGGTGGGCAGCCTGTTATGAAGTTAAAGGGGAGGGCTGAATCTGTTCTCAATGAACTTCCACAAAAAAAAAAGGAGATTGGTACCACCCAAATCCAACCAGTTAAAGTGCTTCCAAAAAGAATGTATGGTTATCTAGAAAAGTACAGCCACGTATCCACAAATACCCCCCCCCCCCCCCCCCCCCGGGGGCCCCTTTCTTCCTTGAAATTGTGTTTTTCTTTGTAAATAATTGTCATACAACAAGACAGCTAATAAACTTAAGATTAGCAAATTTGAACGTAATACCTCTGGTTGTTCTCAGCTCATCAGTCCAAAAATACAAAGAGTCCGTTAATCGTAAAGACTCAAAGGTGTGCTTGTCATCATTGGTTGATCACTGATAATCCTGTGTTGGAAGAAATTCAGCAAGTGGAATAGCATCCCGTAATTTAGCAACTCAAATATCCTTCTGCAAGGAGTCCTTTTCCCACACAATTTGTTGTCTATGGGAATGACACAGGTCGAATGCGAGAAGAAAAACAAGGATGGATAGTCAGTGGACCGAAGTCTCTTTGCAAAACTTATGCAAAGTATCTCTTGGCAAACATGGAGAGAACTAGCATTGGACTTGTTGAAACAAGTACGCCTCAGCCTGCAGATCCAAAAAAATGTTTTCAATATC
This sequence comes from Diphasiastrum complanatum, assembly GCA_029204225.1. Taxonomy (NCBI): domain Eukaryota; kingdom Viridiplantae; phylum Streptophyta; class Lycopodiopsida; order Lycopodiales; family Lycopodiaceae; genus Diphasiastrum; species Diphasiastrum complanatum. The sequence goes on from CM055102.1 coordinate 50,404,421, forward strand.
TAGTAAATGTTCAATTAGATACTGTAGATACTCTATCATATGATATCTGATGTGGACATGGTGTATTCACGTTAGAATGGCCGTTTCTTAGATTTATGATAACCGAACCTCGAATTAAAGGTGCACATCTGGCATTTTCACGAGCAATCTGTCAATTGACCGACACATTTAAAAAAATCAATTTTTTTTTTGACGACCGTGGCACCGGGCCATGTCACATGACCGCCCCGCGCACTTAAAAAAAATCAGGCATTTTTTGGTTGTCGTGGCGCCGGCGCCACGACACGTGACGTCCCGACGAACTCAAATACCCTGTGCCGTGGCGCCGGCGCCACGGCCGCCAATTTTTTTTGATGGCGCGCAGATGGAGTTCGTGATGGCGCGAATATGAGAGAGGTGCATGAGCTCGTGATGGCGCACAGATGGAGGAGGTGCAGGAGCTCGTGATGGTGGTGTAACGTCTCTGATCAGGACTCTACGAATTGTTCTGCCGGTGAGACACTCACTCTTGTTCTGCTCTTACTTGAATGTCTTCGCGAGTTCAAGTAATTATTGAATTATCTGCTCCAGAAAAGATATACCGGAGATCAGACTCCCTTGGGCTCCAAGGAGGTGCAATTTTTATGATTACAACAATCAATCTGCTCATCAACTTTTATGATTCCAAAATCCCAAAACACGATGCTCCTCAACAACCTTCTACAGATCATAACCTTTTCATTTTTGAGACATAAACTAGCAAAGAAGCATCATTGCTTCCAACTAGAGAGTCCAGTATGTCCTAATCCTGGGCATTCATGAAACGAGCACATTAATCTTAGTAACATTCGATCATGCTGGTTAGATTGGAGCCTGAATGAATCAAGAGAGGTGTTTTGCTGTCTTTCAATGAGTTAATCTTGTGTCGCTTTTCAGGCCCACATCCAATCTATCCGCTGGCCAGGCTCACATACAAGTCACGCATTGATAGTCAGAGAATGAAATTTCTTAATCGACATCCTCAGCTAGTGTTAAAACCAACTTGAAGTTCGAGGCTTTTTTAAAGTGGCCTTAGATAATAGATAGTGTGGAAAAAAGGAAAAGTCATTTTGTTTTGCAAGCAAAGAGATTTTGTCCCGCTTTAGTTGTTTACTCTCAATATCCATTATATTCAATGTGGCCAGATTATTGGGATTAAGCAGCTTGCAATGTGGGTGTGGCGGTCTTTTTACTTCAGTAACAAACTTGTAGGTAGAATCAAGATTTTTTCTCATTTTAAACTTTATAACCACATTTTCCATTCTGATGAAAGTGAAAAAAAGAATGATGTATCGATAGCTTTCTCCTCAAGTGACAAAGAGTTAACCGCCTCCAATCAAAAGTTTAAGTTGCGTTCTAATCTGGAGATGGTAGAACCAATTGGTGAAGAGATGGTCTGCATGTGATTGATGCTATTAGGCTTTATATGCTGGGTATAATTTTTGCACCATTGGGTAAGATTGAGCTGGATCCCACGTGTGATGATGGGTACGTCAGTCCATTTGTTGCAAATCTGAATGCTGCAGATGAGTTGCAAAAGATCAACGGATTTTGGAAATAGATCCAGGATCGAGACAGCTTTCATTGTATATTAGACCAATGTAGTTTAATTGCAATAAATGAGCAGCCGTCTGGCTGGCTACGTGCATGAAGAAGATCATTTCAAAAATACGACTATCCTTTAGAATGCCATTACAGTAGGATCGATTCCAAGAGAGTTGATTTACTATATGTGGATTGGAGGACAGACGTAGAGTATCAATCGATTCCTTCTGTACCGTGGATTGAAGTAAGAGTGCGTAGGCTGAGGTCAAAGTACCAGACCCAATTCTGCCCATAGATCGTTTGTGTAGAATGATGGTTTTGACAGCTGCATGGTCAAATGGCTAACTGCAGATCGATCTCTGTCACGTTTCAGAAGGAGCGCATTTGATGGTAGGATCGAATTTTCGAAACTCAGCAGAAGATCGAAATATATGGGCGTGAATCGGATCAATGGCTTGCTGAAGATCGATGCCGTTCTGCATAAGGAAAAGATGCTCTGACTAGCTGTGATCAAAGCTCTGCATAATAATGCTCAGTAGATCGATCTTCCCTATAGAAGATAGCCGCCAGCCTGTGAATTGAAAGTCAATGATATAAATCCGATCCAGGGGATCGATTTCCAGGATCGAATTTATTGAATGCACAGTGACGACCTGGATCGCTGAGGATGAATCAATTTCTATAAGTGTCATTTTGAATAGCGACCTCCTTGAGAAAAGAAGAAAGGTCCATGCCCTTGAAATATCATTGTGTCCTTAAGGTTAGGGTTAGTCTTGAACATAGGCTCATGCCTCAAAGAAATACATTACATTCATTTACCTTGTGTACCTTAAGGTGAGCCAACCTTCAGAATAGAGATAGTTCTTTGACAGTAATAAAGGCTACTACCTTGTGAATATGATTCATGATCAGGCTCATTGGATCCATCCAATATGACTTTATGAAAATTCGACATTGCAAGTCGAAACCATTGAAGAATCGGTTGTCCATAACAGTTCAATAACAACCTTCTCATGGTAGTACCGATTAACTCAAGGTTGATCCTTAGGAACTTTCATATGGTCTCAAAGCAAAGGGCATACCATATGGTTCTGCCGAATAAGGATAAATTGAGTTTTAGAACATTGTCTCCTAAGACGTTATAAATTAAGGTTTCTCGGAGTGGAGGTCTTCCATGGTCAAGGCATCAATATTGCCTTTAGATGTTTGACCAATTTACAACATAATGATACTTATAATACCCATGGAGTTGTTCAAGAATGTAATGAGGCATAGGCATTAACCATTAAAAAGCCATAGCAAGGCTATCACACGCGGCTTCTCGCATGCTTTGCCTGGTGGATTGATTGCATGTTCTCATCATGTTATCCTAGCCGAAGTTGTTCTCGTTGTTCGAGCCATCTTTCATTTCGAGCTACAAGCAACAAGGGAAATACCACGCGAGTGCAATATACACATGCTTATTCAAGTGTGAATGCTTTCTTTTGCCTTTGTTGTCAGTTTCTTCAAACTGTCTAACCTCGTCGATATTTTCATGCAAGTGGCCTCCAGCTAGAGCTGCATCTATCCTAAATCAAATGCAGCTTTGGGACTACTGATTGTTGGGAGAAGGCATAAGTTATGAAGCAACACCAACTCTTACAAATATGCTCAATCATCCCACAGTTATATGTTGATGTGAGGGAAGGTTGAGAGCTAAAATCAGCCCCATTGAATCAAAATAACCTCAAACAAACAATCACAACAAATGCAAGAATACTTAAAAGCCAACCAGACTATTTTTGGATAAATTCTTGTAATTGAAGATAATTTCATAGAGTAACTTAATGCTATTAGATCAACCATTAAGCATTACATTATTTACATGCACCATTACTAAGACCCATTCCTAAAAATCAAATAAAGCACCAACTTTTATTAAGGCAGGGCCCTTGTGGCTAGCCACAATCCCTCCCTTGTTTTGTGTTGAATTTTGATTGCAACTCTTGTTTATTTTACATAGTGCATGTATAAACTCACACATTTACTAGTTAGCAAATGGATTGAGATGAGAATCACACTATATTTAGTAGAGCCCATCATGTCATTATGAAAAGCTTGCTCATATTTCTGAAAAAGCTTGCTTGACCAAGCTCGCTCGAGGCCCATCCCCATAGAAGGGAAACCCGAAGCAGACGACGCAGCAATCGCCAGATGGAAGCTGAAAAATGGAAAGGCTTTCACGCTGATCATCCTCAACATTACGGATACCCAGAGCGGTCATGTATCTGAGGCCCAGACATCGAAAGAAGTCTGGGACATCCTGAGCACACTATACAAAGTGCGAGATATAGCTTCCAAGCTACATCTCATGAAGAAATTTTACTCCCTCAAGATGGCGAATGGTGATTCCTTGCAGAATCACATCAATCAATTCAAGAACCTGCTAAGGCAAATGGCCGTCATTGGATCTGTAATAGACGATCAAGACGCAGTGATGCAACTGCTTACAAGCTTGCCAAGCTCATACGACAGCTGGGTGATGATCATCATGACACATCCAGATCGACTCTTTCGAGAGTCATTACTATGTTGTTGCAGGAAGACATGCGGAGGAACAAAGCCTCAAGTTCCTTAGCTGATTCTCATGCTTTATACACCAACAAGAGCATGACCAAGCAGAAGAAGAAGAAAGGCCCAAAGCAATCAAAGCCAGACCAGAAACCAGCACAACCCAAAGAACAGTCGAATCCGCAGACGAAGAAGAAGCTATTCTGGAGATACTACAAGCGAAACAACCACGAAATTCAAGACTGCCAGATACTGCAAGCAAAAAACAACAGCAAGGGGCAATCAAATCAAGTGGCAAATACAGCTGCAGAAGCTCCATTCAAGAAGCGGATCATGATGCCTTCATGACCAACGGAGCATCCGGCGACAGTTCTTGGTTCCTGGATTCTAGAGCCACTCAACACATGACTAGTCTCATTGGCTGTTACGAGTCCTGTACACCTTACAATCCCAAAAAATATGTTCACCTTGGCGACAATAGCACACACGCTATAAAAGGTGAAGGTACTGTAAGATTAAGCTTTGCAAATGATCAGTCTAAGCTACTTTTTAAAGTCCTGTATGTACCAAATTTGTCTACGAATCTACTCGCTGTTAGCAGAATCACAGATCTAGGACATAGAGTAGAATTCAAATGTGATCAGTGCAAAGTAGTTGTGTCGTAGTATACCAACAAGGTTAATATAGATTTTGTAGTAAATAACGTCGAACCCACAGAGGACAGCGTTAGAAAGTTATGTATTTGGTACAATTTATGATTTATTTCGAGTGTAGTGGCTTCGGATTTTATTCTGGTTGTCAACAGACATTAGAAAGTAACCAGTATTACTTATGTTGGGGTGTGTAGTGTTAATAATTCCAGAACAACAGTCTTTCCTCTATCAAATCAAATGAAACGCGTTCTATAGGTGAGATGTTATCAGAGTAGTATAGCAGTACTACACTCCGGCTGATTAAGGTGTCAATAGAGAGTCGAGAAATGCTCGACGTATTCGTGGTTGTGTAGACAATTAATTAATCATGTTTGTGAACTGTTCATTTCTAGACAAAAGTCCTCAACAACTTAAGTCTAAGGTTTTGGGTTAAAAAAAACCGAATAGTTTTAGAACATGTTAGAAATCAGAAACAGATCAAAGACTCAATTCTTCAGATAGGGACTGTCATCTCATATGTATACATACAGTTTTATTCAATGATTGTCCTAGACTGTACCAAATGCAGACGTTGTTCGAGTGCCGAAAAGAAAGTATTCGCGACAAACAAATAAAGGATTTTAAGACAGTTCTTTAGAGCATGTTTTACGGATACACAACAAACGACTATAATGCGCTAGAGAGTCTGTCTGATCAAAGAGTAATTCATGTAATGCATTAGGGATTGCTAGTAGACTCAGGATCACTCACACTCAACAATGCGGAGAACATAGATAAGGGAGAATAACTCTCAGCACTCTATTCACTTCTTCAACCTCTTACATATGCATAAACTCTTCTCTCTCGATGGTCGAGACTAAAGTGTGAGATCAATATATGTTCTGTGGGACAAACAAACACACCTCTAAACAAACAGGTGCGTCGCTCCTGCAAAAAGGTCTAGTTAACAATTAGATTGAGTATACATTCAATTATACCATAAGAGGTATATTTAACTAAGAGTTAAAATTATTCTAGTTTAATATGGCGATTCATATCTAGTCATTTTGCGTGGACGACCTAGTAAAGGCTATCCAAGACAATGTCTTCCCTTTTAAAGGTCTTGTCCTTAAATACAAGGCAAGTACTTAGGAGATATATTCTCGAAAATTGACTTAGGCCTCTTCATGATTTATATTTATCCAGCTCATATCTTCATTTTTGAGTATATCATGCCATATTTATGTTGATATTCAATATTTGACAATTTCGTGGCATCACATATCCCCTTCCTCAAATGTGAAACGTCCTCGTGAACATATAATCTTCATTTTGAGGATCATTCACGAAACATTCTGTTCTTCAAATTTTTGTTAAGGCGAAAAGATATTTCTTCATATGATTCTTCCTTTAGATATTTCTTCGTCTTAGAGAATATGTGTCTTTGTTGTTTTTTTAAATAGGTTGATTTGATTTGATCTTTGAATTCTTGATAAGAACTGGAATCAAACTTCAAAGATCTAGATTCAGCATCACATAGAAACATGACCATGACATAGGCAAGAATGAATATTCATGAAGGATTCAATTCTTCGTGTAGTTTTTCGGATAACTCCAAATTTTGTTGAGCCTCAATCAACATCAAGTCTTGCTTTGATTTTGTATAATAGCCAACTGGTAGGTTGCCGAATTCTTGAAGCTTAACAGGGAGCAATGTTCCATCGAACAGCTCCTGAGTTAACTTTCTGTCTACATCTGAATCACTACGTAGTGTAATTTCTTTACAATAGCGAGCTGAAAATCTTATAAATTCAAGTGGTACTTGATCGCATTGTGTTTCGTTCTGGAATGGAACACGAGATCTTTCGTTAGGTGTATTGTAGAGGTGTTGTCCGTCTACAAGGCCAGGGGCTCGTTCTTTATTTCATCCAATTCGTCCAGGAACTGCCTTAGCCAGATTATCTCATTGGCCATCTTTGCTGCTGCAACATATTCTGCTTCACAGGATGACTGGACTACAATGGTCTGTTTCTTGCTGACCCAGAAAACTACTACTCCTCATGCGATGGTGCATCCTCCTGAGATGCTATTACAGTCATCCTTGAGAGATGCCCATAGCATCGCTGCAGGAAAGTATCCTGAAACTTGCATCACGACAATAACACAAGCCATAATCCCTTGTTAATTGAAGATATTGCAAAATTTGTTTTGCAATCTTCCAATGTGTTGAGTCTGGATTCGTGCAAAATTGGCCCATCCTAAATACTGCATAAGCAATATCAGGACGTGTGTTGTCAACAAGATACATCAGTGATCCTATCAGCTTCCTATAAGGTGTGAGCTGCATTTGTTCTCTCTCTTCCTCAATCTTTGGATAGTCATCATTCGTCAGCACCATCCCTGCGAGCATTGGAGTGTTTGCTCCTTTACAGTTCAACATCTCAAAGTCCTCTAGGATCTTCTGGGTGTATCTGGACTGGTGAAGGTATAACTTACCTCCCTCATAGTCTCTTTGAATTTGTAAGCCTAGGTAACATTTGTCTTCTTCCAGATCCACGATCTCAAAATGTTTCAAGATGTTTGCTTTTACTTCAGCAATTAGCTGCTCACTTCTGCAAAGTATTAGAGTGTCATCCACATATACAACTACTATGATGATCTGCCCATCTGTAACTCTGACACATACATTGGAATCAGCCAACAGAGACTTGAATCCTAATGATTTCAGGGCTTGTTCTTTCTTCTTCTACCATTGTCGGGCTGATTGTTTCAGACCATAGATGCTTCTATGCATTCTGCATGCATAGTCAGAAACTGAATTTGAGACATATCCTGGGGGTTTATCCATGTAGACCTCTTTGTCTAATTCGCCATGCAAGAAGGCTGTCTTCTCATCCACAATGTGGATCCTGAGGTCATAAGCTGCTGCATATGCAAATAACAGACGTAGGGACAAATGTTTGATGACAGGAGAGAAGGTTTCAAAGTAGTCAATACTATATCTCTGAGAAAAATCTTTCGCTACTAGTCTTGCCTTGTATTTCGTCACATTCCCGTATGGTCCGTATTTGAGCTTGAAGACCCATTTGCATTTGACAGTCTTGCGCTTATGTGGTAATGGCTCCAACGTCCATACCTGGTTCTTCCTCATGGACTCCATCTCTTCATTCATGGCTTGGATCCATCTGTCCTTTTCTGGACCTTCAATCGCCTTCTCAAAAGTCTGTGGTTCCCCATTGAACCCGCATAACTCTTCTGATGTGGAAGCTGAGCTACCTGGCACATATCTTGCTGGCGCTCTTCGTGGTCTTGTCAACCTTCTAGGAGATCCTCCTAGAACAGCTATGCCTTTGCCCTTGTCTTCTCTATTTGGTCCGAAACCATTTTGGTTTAAAGGAACTGCGACAGCAGACTGCCTCTCGAATCTTTCTTCGTTAGATTCGTCGCTCGAATGGGAGACGACTCAAAAATCTTCATTTTCGTGTTCGTCCTCTTCTCCCTATGTCATTGGCAGCAGGTCATAGTATTGTCTCTCCAGAACTTCGTAGCTGATAGGATCGTCTTGGCCATTGTCCTGCTCTCATCGAATCTGACATCTCTCACTATTTTCATAGTATTCATGTCTGGCATGTAGACTCTGTAGTATGACGAGTTGTTGTCGTAACCTACTAGAAATTTTTGTTGAACTTTCTCATCAAGCTTCTTACGAAGCTTTCTCTCACGAATAGATGTCTCGCTTACTAGCGGACTTGTGGATCTCTATGGATCTTGATCACAGAACTCGTCTCGCACGCAGGCGGACTTCTTGTCTATATTTCATCTTGATTGCTTTCTAGCATCAGACTGCTACACTGTATGTGTGCTCTGTCATCTGGTGTCAAGTATCATCCAGCAAGTATATAGTCGTTCTATGTAACTTTTAAGATTAGAGTGACTAAACATCTACAACTAATCAGGACATTACAAGAGTGGCAGATTAGCCATGACCTAGAGTGTATCTGTTGATGTCATGTCGTCGGATCAGATATCTGTACTTCTGGGTACTTGCATGATCTTCGCTGGTACTCTTTGGAGCATGAGGGCAGAAAGTCTTTTGCGACATTTTTTGTGTCGTGTCGTTGGTTTCGTTTCCATCATCTAACTTTCTCGTGCTTGACCGCAAACGATTTGTGAGAGATTTCAACTAGTTTAGTCTAGTTTAGTCACATTTTGGTAAATTGTCAATAAGAGGCCAAAACTCATTTTAGACTTAGAGATAAACTTTTTGAAGTTATATTAGTTTAAAATACATTCAATAAACACTTTTGGAAAGTGTGGGAAAGTTGGTAGTCGAGTTTGAGAGAGATTCAAATTTGAACTTTGGGTACATTGAATTTAGACCCAAAAATAGTAGGGTTTACATTTTGGAGGGAAAGCCAAGTGGCCAAATAGGGTTTAAAAACTCTATAAAAGGATGTAACTCATGGAGAGACACATCTTCTCTCTTCTCTCTCTCATTTCATCATTATATATGGTTCTCTTTGGGTTCTACTACTCATTGGTGCACTATCTTGGTATTATCTTGCAATCTTGTGTGTAGAATGATCATTTATTGCTATTTTCAGTTCCACACGTGTGAAATACAGTAGGGTACTGTAATTGGACAACAAACATATTTTATGTTTTGGTTCATGTTTGATCAATATCTCTTAGAGTTTGCATCTCATTTTGTATGTAGATGCTGATTTTTCTACATTGGCAGGATTGTTGGTTTGCTCCTTATTGTAACCAAAGATTTGGGACATGGATTGGATCTTGAATGATCTGAAATCCTTCACACGATTCTCATGCGTGAATCTTTCGTGTTCGTGTCTTGAGGATAATGATGGTGTTTCAAAGGTTCTTCATGGCAAGTGCAAGCATGCAAAAGGTAAAGAAAAAGCTAACTTCATCAATGGAGGTGGTGAAGGTTCTTCCTTGGAAAAGATTGTTGCTAATGATTTCTTTGATCTTATGGAAAAAGATGTTGCTATTTGCATTCATGAAGGAGGTGGTTCTTCTACATTCTTTTGTGATGAGTCCAAGAAAGTCATTTTTGCAGCAAGTGGAGTCACATTTCTTCATAAAGAAAGTAGATCAAATGGTTCTATCAAGAGACTTGGTGAGGGAGATAGTCACAAGTCAAGAAGAAGAGAAGTATGTGAAGAGTTCAAAGTAGGATGTACTTTGAATGATGTCATTGTGAATGATAGTGAGGAAGAATCATTATCATATGAGTCATTACCTAAAACATTGAGTAAAAGTTCTTGTTTGAAAAAAGAGAGTACTTCAATCATCCTTATGTTGAAGGTACTAGTCATTTTTTTCATGGCTTCTATTGTTTTTGTGGTTTCTACTTCTTATGATGCAATAATTAAGAGGGAGTCTTATGAAGGGAAGAGCAATGGAAGATTGGTTCTTGGAAAGATCCAAGGCATGGATCTCACATATCTTCATCAACTCAAGAGATTCTATGATTGTGAATTGATCACTCATGATCGAGATGGCAAAAGGTTGGTTGGAGAAGACTACATGGAACAAATCGAGAGGCAATGTATTCAAGACAAGGGAGATCTCATTGGTGAGCTTATTGAGGTTTGTTATGGACTCAAGAAGGCTGGATGTATTAGGTTTGATACTCATCTTCACCTACTCTACTTCATGTTGAATGGAAAGTTTGGAATCTATCTTTTGATTTATGATGGTGACATTGGTGACATTGTTTTCACTAACCTTTGTGGAAATTTGAGATCAAGCATTCATGAGATCTTGTTGGATATAGATCATATGTTTGAAAGGGAGTATTTCCAGAGGTTCAGGTCTGAAGATATTCATATCTTTGATATCTTTGATGATCAAGAGAAAGGTAAGCAAGTGGAAGCGACTCACTTTGCTTTATTCACATGTTTTGAAGAATTTTCTTGTGTAGATGATGCTATGCAAGTGGATATTGGTTCTCATGGTTCTCATACTAGAAAAGCAAGTAATGGATCTGGAAAACAAATTTTGTTCAATGGCTTTGATGGTCAAGAGGAAGATCAAGAGGTTGGTCTCAAAGGGCTTCAACAACACAAAAGGAAAGGTGGCAATTTGGAGCTAGTCAAGAGCATCAAAGGAAGGTTTTTTGACAAAGATGTTATGGATCTATTTTTGCAGCTTATTAAAGACTCAAGTAAGGTCAAAGGAGCGGCAAGGAAGTGTCGTTCAAGTTTACTTTACTTGTTCTATCTCATGTTTGAGCAATTTCATGTGGATGTGTGCAAATTGTCAAGATATGGACAAACTAGCTACATTGTCTTGCAATATCTTATTGTTGGAGTTGTACTAGCATTCTTCGCTGGTTTTGCTGATGGAAATGAAGCTAATGGAGGTTCATCATGTCACTCATCCATGGCTAAGTTCTCAAGTGTTGAGCTACTTGGTGCCAATACTTGGAGATTGTCAATTTTTGGTGAATTCATGGTCATTTTCTTGTGTCAAGTAGATCTTGAAGATGGACTAGTGCAACCTACTTGGTTTATGGAGTCATGTGGTGCTGGATTTGCATTATTAATGTACTCAGCTACTCATGGATTTCCAAGGTTTGATGGTTTCTTGTGGCAAGATGGAGATGGAGACTCATTCATGGAGTTTTATGGTGAAGACATATCAAGAAAGGACAAAGTTGGAGGAGACAAGCAAGCAAATGGTCATCACTCACATTTATTGTTTGGTTGCTATAATTTTCCAGAGAGTACAAAGTTTGAAACATGGAGGAATCATTTCATTCACATTCTATTTGGTTCTTCATGTTCTAGTATATCTTGATGTGCAAAATTGATGTAAGAAATAGTGAAGCATCCAATTTGGACACTATTCTCTATATCAATTATGAAAGATACTTTAAAACCTTAGAAAGAAGATCTATACTTAGGATGGAGATCATTCTAAAGTTGGATCAAAGTTCTATTGTTAAAACTATGCCAAAACTAGTTGAAAAGGGAGTGTGAGAGATTTCAACTAGTTTAGTCTAGTTTAGTCACATTTTGGTAAATTGTCAGTAAGAGGCCAAAACTCATTTTAGACTTAGAGATAAACTTTTTGAAGTTATATTAGTTTAAAATACATTCAATAAACACTTTTGGAAAGTGTGGGAAAGTTGGTAGTCCAGTTTGAGAGAGATTCAAATTTGAACTTTGGTCTAGACCCAAAAATAGTAGGGTTTACATTTTCGAGGGAAAGCCAAGTGGCCAAATAGGGTTTGGAAACTCTATAAAAGGATGTAACTCGTGGAGAGACACATCTTCTCTCTTCTCTCTCTCATTTCATCATTATATATGGTCCTCTTTGGGTTCCTCCTACTCATTGGTGCACTATCTTGGTGTTATCTTGCAATCTTGTGTGTAGAATGATCATTTATTGCTATTTTCAGTTCCACACGTGTGAAATACAGTAGGGTACTGTAATTGGACAACAAACATATTTTATGTTTTGGTTCATGTTTGATCAATATCTCTTAGAGTTTGCATCTCATTTTGTATGTAGATGCTGATTTTTCTACATTGGCAGGATTGTTGGTTTGCTCCTTATTGTAACCAAAGATTTGGGACATGGATTGGATCTTGAATGATCTGAAATCCTTCACACGATTCTCATGCGTGAATCTTTCGTGTTCGTGTCTTCTCGTCAAGTATTCGCAAATCTTTCGTGCTTCATGTCTCTTGACTTTCATGCTCGCGAACATCTTCGTCAGGTAGAGGGCTAAAAGCCAGCAAAGCTTTGTAATTAGAAACATTTTGTTTTTTCAGCTCCCTCTCAAATCATGATAGCTTTATGATCCCAAGATTGCTCCTCTGTCTCTCAGAGAGTCATTTGTCCAAGGCTTTGGTGAAGATGTCAACAACCATGTCTTTCGTTCCAATGAAGGTGGTCTGCAACATCTTCTTTTCAATTAGATCCCTCATCAAGTGATACTTGATCGCAATGTGCTTCATTCTGGAATGGAACATGGGACCTTTTGTCAGGTGTATTGCAGAGGTGTTTTCCATCTGCAAGACCAGAGGCTCGTTCTTTTTTTTGTCTAATTCGTCCAGGAACTGCCTTGGCCATATTATCTCGTTGGCCATCTTTGCTGCTGCAATGTACTCTGCTTTGCAGGATGACTGGGCCACAATGGTTTGTTTCTTGCTGACCCAGAGAACTGTTGCTCCTAATGCGATGGTGCATCCTCCAGAGACGCTTTTACAATCGTCCTTGAGAGATGCCCAGCGACTAAGAGGGCCCTATCAAGACTCAAGAGCTAATCTTGAGCCTCAAGATAGACTTCTTGGTTTATCAAGATGAGTATGGGGCTGGGATGCTCATATGGTAGATAGACATTTGACATGCCATAGGTCCTTCTCAGATCCATCCACTAGTGGATGGAAAAAAGATGAGCCCTATGGTAGATGGATGGGAATGAAAAATCTCTATGGATGACAAACACATATTTTCTTTCATAGGACACACCGAGACCCACCAACCAATGGATAGGTGTTGGAAGGCCTTATGGCAATATTTTTGTTGTTTGTGATAGGGCAATCCCAAACTCATCTACCAATAGATGGATCTGGAAAGAAACATGATATTTCTTTTTCCCATCCCTTGAGACATACCATATATTTGGTATTTTCAATTGTTGTATTTATCTCTTTTCTCCCTAAATCCCATAGTTCACCGAGGTTCATTCATGTTGCTACATATTTACTTTCATTGTTGTAGAACCTATAAAAATACACAAGAAGTGCAGACATGTAGGTACCTACATGAGAGTCAAACCATCAAAAGAGTATCATGTTGGAAATTAAGCTCACAATTTTATCCTTGGTGATATAATTTAACTCAAGATTCTTCCTACACAATTTTTTTATCATTGATTCCTCCTGCACAATTTTTTCTGCCTCTGAAACAGTGCATGGTTCTTGCACAAAGTAGCACACTGGATCATCTATAAATTCGAATGGAGGCTGTTTGGATTGGTTCGATCTTCTGGGTTGAACTTCGATCCTCTAATGCAATTCAACTTGTTGAGGGACTACTTCATTGTCAGAGTCGGTGTCGATCTTTTGATCAGTCCTGGGTTCGGAGCTGGTGTCGACTCTAGGATCTAAATTGGATGGAGCTTTTCCCTTGTGGTTGAAGAACTGATCTTCCACAAAGATGACATCTCTGCTCATGAATGCTTTCAGAGTGTCCAGATTGTAGAGCTTGTATGCCTTGTAGATAGGCGGCGGTAGTAACAACTTTTGCCCAAAATTCTTTTGGAAGTGAGCCAGCATGCTCTTGGCACTTCAATGAGTGTTTGATTCTTCCTTTCTGCTACATCATTGCACTGAAGTGAGTAGTTGGTTGTGTATTGTTGATGTATTTCATTTGCCTTGTAGAGCTCTTTGAATTCGGTGGAGATGAATTCTCTCCCTCCATTAGTGTGTAGAGCCTTGATCTTTCTCTGGGTCTGCCAGCAGATGTCTTGAACTGTTTGAAGAAGTTGAATGCTTTAGATTTGTTCTTCAAGAAGTAGGTGATAGTTCTTCGAAAGAAAGCTAAAACTTTCCTAGATTCATCAAGAATAGTGTAGCCTTGTCTATCGAATTCGGCCTTATGACCAAAATCAGTGATTCTGCTTATTGAAATAGATTGGTATGTGTATATTTGTATCATTGTACCCAAGTTTTTACTCCTACATTGGTATTTGCATATTTTGACATTCTCCCTCAAATCTAGCCTAGATTCCCACTTAAAGATTGATTTCTTCTTAGGTTTGTTCTATTTTATTTATCATATGCTTTTTGAGAGAGTTAAGAAAGGTATCGTGATTAATTTTGTTGGTCTTCACACATCCACTTGAGGATCAAGGGCACCTTAAGTTGGGTCTTGAAAGAGCCAATAGTGCTCTCTTGGCCATTTTGGGCCTCTATGGAGAATAGAAGGCCCTATGGTAGGCAAAAAAATATCCTTACCATAGGGCACCCATTGAAATGACTAGAAAGGGCCATATTTAGACTCAAGAGGGGCCCCAAGATGGCCAAAAGGAGGCAAGCCCACCAAGTGGTCATGTTGGAGGTCATGTTGGTGGCCCTCAAGAGGGACATATTGAGGACTAAGAGGGCCCTATCAAGACTCAAGAGCTAATCTATCAAGATGACTATGGGGCTGGGATGCTCATATGGTAGATAGACATTTGACATGCCATAGGTCCTTCTCATATCCATCCACTAGTAAAAGATGAGCCCTATGGTAGATGGATGGGAATGGAAAATCTCTATGGATGACAAACACATACGTTCTTTCATAGGACACACTGAGACCCACCAACCAATGGATAGGTGTTGGAAGTCCTTATGGCAAAATTTTTGTTGTTTGTGATAGGGCAATTCCAAACTCACTTGCCAATAGATGGATCTGGAAAGAAACATGGTATCTCTTTTTCTCATCCCTTGAGACATGTCATATATTTGGTATTTTCAATTGTTGGATTTATCCCTTCCCATAGTTCATCTAGGTTCATTCATATTGTTACATATTTACTCGCATTGTTGTAGAGTCTGTAAAAATACACAAGAAGTGTAGACATGTAGGTACCTACATGAGAGTCAAACCATCAAAAGAGTATCGTGTTGGAAATTAAACTCACAGTTTTCTCCTTGGTGATATAATTTAACTCAAGATTCTTCCTGCAAATTTTTTTTATCATTGATCTAGGATCAGATGCAACCTATTTTAATTTTATGTCTACTCATTTGATACCTGCAGGAATTACAGTTCTCTATTTTACTACCTGCATATTTGGTCGTGTTTCTTGACATAGACTTCAGCACTTGCAAAACTACTCTCATTTTGTGTGCAAAGTAACTTCTGGTAAAATACATGAGTTTCTACACAACAGTCCAACACCTGCAACTTTTTACAAAAAACTGGATCAACCGAACTATTCAAAGGGCGACTACGGTGACCTTCTGGCTAATTTTCAATTTCAGATCAAAGGGTAACCATTCCTGATCTTTTCCACATTCGAATGTCAAAGTATTTTTGAAAAAAACATTGAAGACCTGGCCATCTTTGATGACTTCAATGTGTCTCATCTTTGATTCACATTCGAGCACAATATGAAGTGAACGCACCACCAGAGACCACCGCCAAAGGCAATAGTTGTGGTCTACATGCGAAGGGAGCTCATGAAGTAAACGAACCACAAGGCACTTCTCAACACACTGCAAACAACCATAGGCACCGTAAGGAACTGCCCAAGGCACCGCCATGGACCACCAAGGCACTACATGAGTCAGACCTGTCAGAAAACCATGGGATACTGTGGAAGTATCGAATGGTATCGGATTGGTAGAACTCTTATTATAACAAAAAATTTGATACCATGTTAGAAATGTAGAGGGTTATCAATAATATCGAATGATATCAGATCAGAAAAGCTCTAGTTAAAATAGATGCTCTGATATCAAATCGATAATGGTAGGATAGCAGCGAACGTAGAACAATGAACCATTTTAGATCGGAAGTGCAATAGTTACCGGCAATAATCAAGATGAATAAATAGTAGTAATGCTCAATAGAACAAATCAATAGTGTGGACAAAAATGTACTCTTGATTGATTGGAAAAAATTGAGTACAATGGCTTGAAGCAAAAATGACTTCAACTAGTTGATCGTTGAATATTTGTTACTTCTAGATTGATCAACTATATATATGCTAGCTGCTAATAGGTGCATCCCTTATTCAAAAGTTATTTTTGGTATTTTGAACTACTTAGTTAATTAACACCGCCTTATAGTAGGTAACCGCCAGTGGAGATATTTTATTTACATACATGGGTGGACTATCAATGTTTAGTCTTGAAGTCGCCTAACAGTACATGGATCGACTTTTATTGATGAGAGAATGCCGATGTCGAGTTAGTCAAGAGTTTGATGGATTGTCGATGAAGTTGGGTAAGTCGACAAAGTCGAGTAAGTCAATGGAGTCGATGGAGTTGATGGAGATGTCAATGATGTAGGGTAAGTCGACAAAGTTGGATGAGTTGATGAAGGAGTCGATGTCGAGTGAGTGATGGAATGTTGAGCTAGTCAAGTATATACATGGAGAAGTCAAAATCGATGGAATGAAGTAATTCGTATACTTCGATGAAGTTGATGTCGATGGAGTCAGTTGAGTGAGTTAATGAAGAAGTCGAAGCCGATGGAGTTGAATGGAGTAAGTTGGTGAATATACATGGGGAAGTCAAAGTTGGACTTCGGATTTCAAAGACTTTGGAGACTTTGAAGTTGATGAAGTCGGACTTTTTACCTAATTGATTTTGATCCTGAGCATTTTAATCCAACACTCTCCCTTATGGTGGATCCTATAAAACTTGGATTTTCATATTTAGCATCTTGTTAAATCTGATATGGTGATCCTTGGATAATACTTTGCTGAAGTAATCTGCTGCCATAAAATCTGTCTTGCAATAAAACAATGACACTTCCTTGCCTTGCACTTTCTCTCTAAGGTAGCGATACTTGATTTTGATATGCTTGCTTCAAAAATGAAATTTCGAATTTAGAGATAGTGTGATTGTGCTTTGATTAACACAATGGATGGTTGATGGATATAGTTGAGCAAGGTTGATACCTGCAAGTAGATTTCTCAACCAAATCATCTCCTTGGTAGCATTTGTGGCAGGTATTTATTCTGATTCGATCAATGATAATGCTAGTGAGGTCTGTTTTCGGCTGTTCCTTTGATCAGCATCAGGAGTTGACATTGCATCTGAAATAGTGCATGATTTTTGCACAAAGTAGCAGGCTAGATCATCCATAAATTGGAATGGAGGCTGTCTCGATCGGCTTGATCTTCTAGGTTGAACTAAGGTCCTCTGCTGCATTGCAACTTGTTGAGGGACTACCTCATTGTTAGAATCAGTGCCAATCTTTTGATCAATCCTGAGTTTGGAGCTGGTGTTGACCCTAGGATCTGAATTGGATGGAGCTGTTTCCTTGTTGTTGAAGAACTGATCTTCCACAAACATGACATATCTGCTCGTAAATGCTTCTTGATTGTCCAGATTGTAGAGCTTGTATGCCTTGTAGATAGGCGGCTGTCATAACAGCTTTTGCCCAAAATTTCTTTGGAAGAGAGGCATGGGCCAACATGGTCTTGGCACTTTCAATGAGTGTCTGATTCTTCCTTTTCGCTACGCCATTGCACTGACGTGAGTAGCTGATTGTGTATTGTTAATGTATTTCATTTGCCTTGTAGAACTCTTTGAATTAGGTGGAGGAATTCTCCACCTCCATTAGTGTGTAGAGCCTCGATCTTTCTCTGGGTCTGATTTTCAGCAGATGTCTTGAACTATTTAAAGAAGTTGAATGCTTTAGATTTGTGCTTCAAGAATTAGGTGATAGTTCTTTGAGAGAAAGCTAAAACTTTCCTAGATTCATCAAGAATAGTGCATCCCTGTCTATAGAATTCGGCCCTATGACCAAAATCAGTGATTCTGCTTATTGAAAGTATATTCTTAGTAAGATTTGGAATGTGAAGAACATTGGACAGAAAGTTTACATCACCTTTCTAGAATTTGATTCTGACTGTTTCTTCACCCTCAATAGTATGAGATGAGTTGTCTCCTAGTTCTTGATGTTGATGAAAAGGATTCTTCTTTGGATGGTGATGATGATGGACCTTCATCAAGTCAAAAGCCAAGGAGAACATCAAGGGAAAGACAAGTACCTTCAAGGCTCACATATGATCAAAAGGGTAAGCAAGTAGTTTTTGGAAATTATGTTGCTTTCCTAATCTCTTTGGATGACCCTACACGTGTAGATAGCAAGGAAAGAAGAGGAGTGGATCCAAGCAATGGATCTTGAGTATCAAGCTCTTCTGAAGAATAGAACATGGAGATTGGTGGAGTTGCCTAAGGACAAGAAAGCTATTGGATGCAAATGGATCTTCAAGGTGAAGACAAACCAAGATGGATCTATCAACAAGTACAAGGCAAGGTTAGTGGGAAAAGGATATGCTCAACAACAAGGGATTGAATATGATGAGACCTTTGCACCCATGGCAAAGATGGTAAGCATTCAAGTCATCATTTCACTTGCTAGACTTTATGGATGGGATCTATGGAAAATGGACATTTCAAATGCATTCTTGAATGGTGATCTTGAGGATGAAGTGTACATGGAGCTGCCCGAGAGTACATTTCATCAACAAAGCCAAATCATGTGTGTCTACTACAAAAGAGCTTGTATGGCCTTAAGAAAACACCAAGGAGTTGGTATGCTAAGCTTAACACTTTTTTACTCTCTCAAGGCTTTGTTATGAGTGAGTATGATCATTCACTTTATTATAGGTTTGCTGGAAATGATGTTACCATCTTGCTAATCTATGTGGATGATATCATCTTGAGTGGTGGAGACAATCAAGATGTGGAAGATATCAAGAGTGCTCTTAAGGAGTTTGAGGTGCATGATCTTGGTAATTTACATTACATTTTGGGAATAAAAGTCATTAGATCTTCTCAATCTACTTTCATTTGTCAAGGTAAGTATGCTAATTCTATTTAGGAAAGATTTTATATGGTAGATGCAAAAGCTAGTGATACACCTATGGAGTCTCATATAAAGCTAACTATAAGAGGTAATGAAAGATCCTTCGAGGACATTACTCTCTATAGGAAGCTAGTTGGTTCACTCCATGATTGCTCCTAGCATGAAAGATAGGATTGGTTGTGAAGGATTATAAAATGATCCCCAAATAGACTGCCAATCTAAGGAAATGCTAACAAAAGTTGGTGTATACCACAATTACAGCTCAAGCTCCATTGGGTATGGAGTCGAAAATAAGGCCGTTCATGATCATAGGCACTTTCAATGGCAATCGGCAAGGCAGATTCCTAACGATCTGCCGACAATTTTCAGATAGCCTAAGGAACTTTGAAATGTACAAGAGATCACGTGTGTGAGCTCTGGCTTTTGAGATACCAATGAGACGTACAAGCATGACTTGTATATAAGCTGAAATTCACTTAAAGAGTGAGGTAAAATAGAGCTAGATCTTGAATAAACGCCTAATCTTCATCTGAACCGTTTGCATAGGCTTCAAAAATGTTTGTTACTAGTGCATTTCGAGAAGAGATATAGATTCAACGACCTCCCCACATGCAGCAAAGTTGGCGGGCATTTTTAACTCGTGAAACAAATGCTAAACCTGTGGCAAACGATTAGTTTCCGAAGGCTTCAAAAGAATAGCTCATTAGTCAACCAATGAGATTGTTGTGAATACACTAAAACTCTTAAGCAATTGATGTCTAAACACAGTCAAACATACAAAGGCCTTCAATCCGCCTCTTGAAATCACCAGAGTCATGAAAACGAACATGAGAGATTGATCAAACCACACTCTAGGGATGCCATTTTAAATAGTGACTCAATATGGACAGATTTACGTGAAATTTTACAACTATGAATATAGGAGATGGTTTAAAACAAGGACAAGGGAAGCGCTTAGTAGTAGGGCTACAAGTAGAGGTGAGCTGTAGATGAAGAGGGTGCAAATTTAGGTGCGCTAGCAAGTTCTTTTTCCTTCCACAGGTAGAACTAGCTAAATTGGACAAAATTGGCCGCAGGCCAGGGTCATAGGCAGAGGAAGAGAAGGAGAGTGTAGATTGTTGTTGGGGGTATTCCCAACAAAGTGTAAATAAATAAAATCATCCAATAAAATGTGCTGTGAGGGCATGGCACGCAAATAAAGTTGTAAGTAAAATAAACATGACTTGGGCCTTGGAATTAAAATAAAACTAGAGTCCCAATGTCATTTTTAAACTTAGAGATTACTTTCTAGAGTTGGGTCCAAATTGGGACTCACATGAATCTTGTGATTTCTAATGTACTTTTTGTGGACCCTTGGATCAAGTTGGGTCCAAGATGAATGGATAGGATCATTGTGAATATTAGCCAATAGGATCGAGGGGCAAGGGCCTTCCGCATTTTATAAAAAGGCACCATTTGTACACTATTTTCATGCTTAATGAGGAGGAAACTCTACCAATTTTGGAAGAGAAGCATCCTCATTTGAAATTCAATGCTTGCTACTGCTCTTGTTGTCTTCAATTGCTTTCAAGGTCATGCTTTTTGGTTTCAATAGTTTATGTTTCTCCTTTAGCAAGTATAATGTGCATTTGAGCTAACCTCCACCCTCACTCTCTATCTCTCTCTCTTTCTCTCCTCCCTTCTCAATCTCTTCTTTTCTATCCCTTCCCTTCACCCAAATCATGATGAATGTTAGTATAGAGCAGTAGAGTTAAAGGAGAATAGTGTTAGTGGTGAGTAGAGTTAAGAGAGAAAGTAGAAAACTAACTAAAAGTAGCATCTATGCATAGTTAGGTACCTATCCAGTGATCTAACGCTTGTTGACAAGCAGGAGGGCTATACTACGTAAGATCTTCGACTCTACAGTGGCGCCGTTGCTGGGGATAGGTTTCCACTAACTAGTTTAGCTGCATTTTAGCTATATTCTTGTTTTTTAGAGTAGTTTAGGTAGATTTTTGAGAGTTTAGAGTTAGTTTTCTGTATTTTTTTGTGTTTGGACTATTCACAGCTAGCGGAGGAGGTGTGAGAGGATAGAGGAGGTATTGAACAGCCTTTAAGAGCTTGAAACCCAAACCAACCAGCCAAAAAACCCAAAGAAACTCACCAATCTATATTTTGGAGGAAAAAAGAGCTTAAAATCTCATCAGATTTTTATATCTCTAGAAACAGTGAGAATTAACCCTTGCATCACTGGCAACAGCTCCAGGGTACTGTCCCAGACCTGCATAGAAGCATGCGAGAGTTAGTTCCAAGCAGATTGTAAAAATCAAAGAAAAATCATATAAAATTCAAAAAACCCTTGAAAAAATCCAAAAAAAATCAAATCTTCATAAAAACTCTCGTAGAGCCCTCTGAAGTTCCATCTCAGTAAGACTAGGACATAGAGAGACTTGCGAGAGTTAGTTTGATATCTAAGTGCCTGTGCGAGAGTTCCCAATGAAAAAAAGACGGGAAAGTACAGTGAACCCTCGTAGATAGCAAAATTTTCAGTTCTAGTGGTCAAGAACTCTCGCAGAGGATTATGAAGTTCCATCTCAGTGAGACTAGGACACAGAGTTTATGAGAGTTAGTCTTATTTCAATGAGCAGAAAATTGGATTTAAGTGCAAAAAAATCACTAACAAGTGAAAATCCAGCAAATTTTTCCAGTAAGAACTATTGCAGACCCTCTCAAATGATTCAGAATGTCAATTTACATCAATGACAAAGCCTGCGAGAGTTAGTGTGAAGATCTGGTGAATATCAAGCCAAAAAAGTGATTTTTAACCCTCACAAACAGTGAAATTTTTACTTCTTGCAAGAGTTAACTCTCGCAGAAAATTCCGTAGTGAGATCTGCATCAGATCCAGCTATTGTGAACCTTGTGAGAGTTACTTAACCAAGATCTGAAAGATATCAAGTTTTTTACCTACAAAAATAGCTAAAGAACCCTTGCACAGCCAACCCTTGCACAAGATAACCCTCGCTGACCAAAGCAGTGGAAATATCTCATCAGATCTAGCTACTGTCAAAATCTCAAGTCAATCAGTGCAAGGAGTAAAAGTTATCAAGGAAAAACCACCATAAAAGGCCTAAAATTCACTTCCGGCCAATCAGATCGATCAGATCCTTGAAGATCCAGACTGCATCCTATTGTATAAGCAAGATCCAATCACTTTGGAACCCACCATCGGATGAATCTGAGATTGGGATGATCAATAACACGAAGGATAGCAAATCAGGCACCACACATTTCCAGATTAACAGTTGTGCAACAAGAGGCAGATCCGGAACCAGCACCAATGGACCCAATGGGCCAACCTGTACCTGTCGCTCCCTTGCAAGTAGTCCGGAGAGCACCACGGATGGAAATACCAAAATACGACGGATCATCAGATCCCATCCGATTCCTAGCAAGCTTGTGAAATTTACGACGAACGGACACCTGTGGAGAAGCTGATGTTATTCCCTATGTCCTTACTGACAGTGGATCAGGATTGGTTTTTCAACCTGTCAGAGGAAGAAAAATCCACCTGGGAAGCGGTTAAAGCAACTCTCATTACGCGCTTTAAACCAAGAAAGTTCCTAGAAGACCCGTTTCTCCTGCTGAGCAACGTCAAGATGGGAAAACGAGAAAGGGTCCAGGACTATATTGAACGGGTCAAACATCTACGATCCGAGTGCAATATAGGCCTAACTCCTGATTATGCGGTGATCATGTGGTTCCTATCCGGATTACCACGAAGCATCAGAAGAGAACTGAAATGATGGGAGCAGTATGCTACTCTGCAAGAAGCTATGGAAAATGACGACGAATATCCTTCCAACCACACTCCTACTCCCTCAATTGCATCATCATCATCAAACTCATCCGCAATATCCACAAAACTGTTGTTGGAGCAAATGACAAAATTACACAAACAACAGATGGAGCAACTTACGGCGTAGTTTGACCAAAAATTGAAAGCCTTACAGGGAATTGTAGCAATAACTCCACATCAACCGGAACCAAACTAGCTGCAATATCCTCGACAGGAGAATGTATGGTGTTCAGTATGCACGCAAAACCAAACAACAAACGAGTGTCCAATCCTAAAGCAAAATCTGAGACTAACACATAGATTCTACCATCTATGCAATGCAACATCGCACGATATGGCATTTTGCTCGGTTAACCCCCGAATTGTTCAACAAAAGAGAAGTCCTTATCAAACTTCCTATCCTTATCATCAAGGGGCACCCAACGCGGCACCAAGGTATGATGCACCAAATCAACCACAGCGTATGGCCTTACCTGCTCTACCAGGGCCAGCCAATCAACAAGTGGCCCATGTAAATCTGACAGCAGCAGAACCAGAGATGCAAATGCCACCTCAACCTGAGCAGCAGCAATGGTACGAACCAAATGAACCATTTATGGATCCTGCCATAAATGAATATGTTTTGGCCTATGCAACTCAAACTCAGTGCCAAGGTGGAAGAAATTACGGCTGCTACGGATGCGGTGAAGGACACAGAATAGCAAATTGTCCCTACAAGGGACAATATACAACCTCCTGCCAAGAATGCAGTTATGGACACTTTTACAAGAATTGTCCATTGAAACCTGGAACCAGTTCACCTCTTAACCTCATTGCCATACAGCAACCAGCAATTTCAGCAGGGATGCCATCAGAAGGTCGACAATTCCATGCTCTTGTGTTAGCTGTTACGCGAGCACAGAAGAGGAAGGAAGAGACTCCCTCACCACCACCATCGATCACTAACGACCAACCCTCAACTTCAGTGCCATATTCAAATGTGAGGGAAGAGAGAAGACAATACCAGAAAATAAGACACTGGGTACAAAAAGCACAAGCGGAGGAAAAAGAACAGGAAAGAGACAATCCCACAGAACCTCCAGTCGGCGTTGAATGGGAACCGCAAGTGGATTCACCACTGCGCACTGATCAGAATGATCGGTTGCACCAACATAAACCACCTTTTTACATGGTGGAGCCCGAGGAACCATGCACTGAAAGGCTCACACTTATGCTGTCAAGCCATGTTAGTTTACCACTCAGGGAACTACTGCGGATTGCACCACAAGCGCAAAGCCTTCTAGCTGAATGGGCCAAAGTGGATGAGGAGCCAGTAGCGCCTGAGCCCATATATTGTGTGGGCTATGATGAAACAAATAACGTCCTCCACATCGGAGCAGCATGGGAAAGTGAGGAACACAACATCACTTTGCCAATCAAACACAAGAGATACGATAGTGATCTAAAGGGCATTCCACCAACAGTAGTCCAATATACCATACCCTTGTTGGACGGAGCAGTCCCCAAGGTGAGCCGTTACTACCGTTGCAACCCAAATTATATAGAATTGATCAAGCAGGAGTTGCAAAAGCTGATGGACGCAGATTTCATTTATGAGATCGAGCACACGGAATGGGTATCGCCGATAGTTATAGTACCCAAGAAGAATGGAAAAATGCGGATCTGTGTGAATCTAAAGGCGCTAAATGCAGTCACCAGAAAAGACCATTTCTCTTTACCATTTACGGAAAGTGTCCTCGACAGGTAGCTGGCGCCGAAGCCTACAATTTTATAGATGGCTTCAACGGCTACAACCAAGTGAAAATAGCTCCCCAGGACTAGCACAAGATAGCATTTGCCACGGAATGGGGAACCTATGTCTATAAAGTGATTCCATTCGGACTTTGCAATGACCCAAGCACTTTCCAGCGAGTCATGTAGGTGGCATTCAAATATTATTTGCAAAAATTTCTGGAAATTTTCTTGGACGATCTGTGCGTGCATGGACCAGATTCAGAACACTTATCCAATTTGGAGAAGGTGTTTCAAAAATGTCGCGAATACCAGATCTTTCTAAATCCAGAAAAATGTCAATTCTGGGTGACACATGGCTTGATTCTCAGCCATATAGTGTCAAGACATGAGATCGCCACAGATCTATCAAAGATCAGGATCATTATTGATCTACCACCACCGAGGATGATCCGCGAGGTCTACATTTTCATGGGTCATGCTAACTATTCTAGGATCTTCATTCTTGATTTTGCGGAGTTAGCTAGATCAATCTACAAACTCACAGTGGATTCACATTGGAATGAGGAGGCCCTAAAGGCTTTCCAAAAGCTTAAGGATGCATTGGTTTCAGCACCAATCTTATGCCCACCCAATTGGTCCATTGAGTTTCATGTGCATACGGACGCATCGAAGTATGCAGTTGAAGCAATCTTAACCCAGCCAGGTGAACACAAAATGAATTTTCCAATCCGGTTTGCAAGCCGACAACTCAGTGATACCAAAATAAACTATTCAACCATAGAGCGGGAAGCACTGGCAATGATCTATGCGGTTAAAAAATTTCGACATTACTTGATGGCCACACATTTTGCTTTTTATACGGACCATCAACCCTTGCTTTATCTCGTTAATAAAACTTGCAACATCGAAAGAATCACCAGATTGCTACTTCTATTATTGGAGTTTGATTTTCGAATAGTAGTTTGCAAGGGAAAACAACACTACATGGCAGATCATGTGTCACGAATCAAGGGAAAGGAGATTGCGACCCAACCCGACGATGAGTTGGCAGATGCTGTCTTATTTTACGTGGACGTAGTACCATAATGGGCTGCCAACATTGTTGAATATCTAATGCGGGGCCAACCAAAAAATTCACTACCAAAGGCAGAACAGCGGAAATTGATCTTGAAGGCTAGACCTTATCAGCTGATTGTCGGCCAGTTGTACCAAAGAGGTCTTGATGGAATTCTTCGGCGGTGTATTCTTCCTCATGAGACCACCTAGATCATTTCGCTTTCACATGAAGGCATGGCTGGGGGTCATTTTGCATCTGACATTACAGTTCGCAAGATCTTGCAATCAGGATATTGGTGGCCAATGATTTATAAAGATACGGAGAAATACTTGAAAAAGTGTGATGTGTGCCAAAGGGCAAGGAGACCAACAAGATTGAACTATGATCTACTGCACCCAGTCTTAGCCCAAGCACCGTTCGAAAAATGGAAATTGGATTATATTGGTCCAATTCACCCTACAACAAGGAGTTCCCAGGCTCGATACATAATCATAGCCACAGACTACCTCACCAAATGGGTCGAAGCCAAGGCAGTTTGAGTAGCTGATGCTAGGACCACTGCCAAGTTTCTTTATGAAAATATCATTGTGCGCTTCGGATGCCCGATGGAGCTAGTCAGTGATCGCAGAAGCCATTTCATCAACGAGACCATCAAGGTCCTGTTGGAGGAATTCTTTGTATTCCACAGAACTAGTATGTCTTATTATTCTCGTGGTAATGGGCAAGCAAAATCATCCAATAAGATCCTGTGTAGCATGCTCACGAAAACAGTTGAAGCTAGCAGATCAGATTGGGAACACAAGTTGCATGCTACACTATGGGCATTCAGGACAGCATATAAAGGAAGCACTGACCAAACACCCTTCCAATTGGTATATGGTGAGAATGTTGTGATGCCAGTAGAGTTTCTAGTTCCTTCATTAAGGATTGCCACCCCGCAACGTCCTAATGAGTCCAAATCTCTACAGCTACGCCACGAAGCTCTGCATAAACTCTGTGAAACATGCTTACTAGCTGTGCATGCATTGGTAGCTGAAAAGGAAAGACGCAAAGCTTGGCATGATCGCAGATTACAAAAGAAGGATCTTCGTTTAGGAGATCTGGTCCTGATGTATAAAACCAAGGCGATCAAGGGAAAATTCATTGGCGAAGGTCTTTATAGGATCAAGGAAATTCTTAATCATGGAGCCCTGAACTTAGAAAAGCTAGATGGGACGCCATTCGACACACCCATCAATGGTAGCCGGTTGCACAAGTACTGGCCACCACAGTGAGACAGATCCAGATTGGGGGTGGCACGTTACAAAAAGCTAATCTGCTAAGCCATCACCGCTAGATCTAAGGAAATCAAGCCAAATCAAGCTAGATCCATCAAGATTTAGCCAAATCTGACAAGATCGGAGAAATCCATCAGAATCCAAGGAGGATTCAGATCTAGATAGGATAAAAAAGGAAGCATATCATTATATTGACTAATGGATCTACTACCAAGAATCCATCGGAACTTCCAAAGAATCACCAACAGTCAGATCAAGCTTGGATAAAGCTGATTACCAGTTTACAAAAGTTAAAAATCAGAAAATATTGAGATCTTGTCAAAAAACACTCTGAAAGAGCACTTTTTTCATGATTTTTTGAGATCCCCTGGGAGATAGCTCTTGAAAATTGGACAGTCATCAAATCTAACCTAGATGCATCCATGAGAATCTCTGCGAGAGTTCCTGATGGAGGAATCATCATTTTTTAGTGTATGGGAGAGTTCCCAACAGCTGAATTTTCAGAACCCTCGCAGAGCATTAAGATCATCTTACCAACCCTCGCAAGGTGTCTAAATGGAATCAGAATAGTGAATTAGCCTGCCTACATGGTTTGATCTTGAAAATCCAATCACAGGAACAAGTTGTGTGAGAGATCACTTCCTGCGAGAGTTAAACCCTTGCATACAGCTTGAACCCTTGCAGAACCTTCACATAGCAGTCAAATCACCTTCTGAACTCTCGTAGACTTCCCCGAGGTCTTAGAATTTTGTGAAGAAGGTGCCTGCCAAAATTTGGGTGGAACTAAGCAAGGAAAAGTGGATTCCACCTAATACGCACTCTAAATTCTGCTATATAAGGGCTGAATTTGAGTCATTTGTCACCTTTGCTAGTAAAGCTCTGTCAAAATTTACTCTAAAATTACCAAGTTCTTCATTTTCAACCAAACTTCCTACCAACTGTCATCTGATATTACTGAACACCGATCTGCGCTCTGAACTACACTCCTTATCATCCAACACTTGTTATTCACAGTTTTTTGCCGTTTTTTCTATTTTTTTTTATTACTAATCATCACTGCTAACATGGCCTCCTCATTCTCTGAAGACTCTGGCGCCAAACAGGTGATCCAGCATGATATCCTCAAGGCCACACAGATTTGGCTTCTACCCTCTGACGCTCTGTTCCAACCATGGCTACAGACAGCCGGCCCACTTCTAGCGGCAATGGATTTTTACCCGGCATTCTTCCATTCTGATAACACTTCAATAATCCTCATGCTAAGGAATCAAGTCTTTCAAAGCATGAAAGGAAGTGGAGAGAGTGGACAAGAGTATGTCCTTAGGATCAAATCTCTTAACAAGGAATTAAGTGCCATAGGAGAGAAGATCCAAGATCAAGAGCTAGTACAAACCATTTTGAATGCCTAGGTGATGAGTTCACCAACTTGGTCCAATCATTTGCTATTCAAGACACTCTTCCATCCATTGAAAAGTTGCATAATGTTCTTGTGACCGAGGAGAGTAGACTTCTACACCTCAAGACAAGAATGGATGGCATGTCACTAAATGGAGGAGAGGAGAAAGCAAACTTTACATCCAAAGGCAAGAAGAAACAACATCTATTCAAGAAGAATCAAGGCAAGGAGGCTGAGATGAAGAATGGAGGATCTACTTCCAAAGGCAAGGTGAAGAACAAGGCAAAGCTCAAGTGTTTCTTTTGTGGGAAGAAAGGACACTTTGCCTTGAAATGCTACTTGAAGAAGAATCAACAAGCCAATGGAGATCAAGGGAACATTGCTCAAGAGGAAGAAGATGAGGATGGGTTTAACACATCCTTAATGGTTGCATCTACACCAACTTCAAGTCAAGACACATGGTGGATAGATAGTGGGGCTAGTTCCCACATGTCTTTTAACAAGCATTATGTTTCTACTCTTCTAACTTGTAATGACTCTAAGAAGTCAATATACACTGCTAGTGATCAAGCATGCAAGATAGATGGCATAGAATCTATTCATCTTTGCTTAGGCACATCTAAAAGGATAGATCTAGATAATGTTTTGAATTTTTCTACCATTTCAAGAAACTTGCTTAGTGTAGGACAATTAATGGACAATGGACTAGATGTACATTTCAAGAATGGAGTTTGTTCCATCTTGAAAAATGATAAGTGCATAACTAGTGGCATTAAGAAAGGTAGACTTTTCAAGTTGGATGCTAATGTTGCAAATGAAAGTGTGAACTTTGCTAGGGAGGAGCTATCTCAAGTGGAGCTTTGGCATAAGAGATTAGGCCATCCTAACCTTCAAACTTGACATTGTGGCCTCAAGTTTTATTTAATAAACAATAGGGCCCAAGTCTTTTATTTTAGTTACAACTTGACTTGTGTGCTCATTGGGCCATGGATTTACGCATGCAGGATGCCATGACCCTCGCATCTATTTCTATTTTTCCGACTTTGTTTATTTACAATATGTTGGGGATACCCCCAACAGGACCCACGACCTGAAGTAGTGTAGGTCCCTCGGCACTCTACCGGTTTAGTACAGGGTCCTCTTTGTGCACCTCTGATGGATGAGATATCTTGTGACGTCTTCCATGAATTCCAATCTTGAGAGATTTTTCTTGTTCTTCTGAGTATGAAATGACTTATGTACACTTGTAAGCCAGGCTTGATCAATCCACTGTTGGAATTTGCTTGGCCAGGGATCGCCGAGTAATGCTGCTTTATAATACACTCACGCCACTGGTAGTTGGTCTTCAAATTTTCTCGAGACCAGGGAGGTATTGGGATCAAAACAAATAGTTGGCAAAATGTCGTCCAATTTGGTGGGGACTCTTATTAAAAATTCTAAGTCTTGGGCGTATGTTGCGGCCATGCAGGCTATTGGATCTTGGCAGGTGATGTACTACCTCCCCTACCCTCAAAGATCTAAATGGGCAGAGTGTGGCAGCCCCCTGAAAAAGATTACGCTCAACATGAAGAGTTGGCCGAAGATGGAATCAGAATATGGGTGAAAAATGGACGTAGATGCCAGGAGGGCTCTCGTTCAGTTCTCATGCGGCTGGAGCCGACCTATGTAGCATCGAATACAAGTGGCGCTAGAATTACCATCGGGGCTGATTGGGGTTTTTGCTCCATGAATCTTTGACAAGCCTTGAGAGCTTGCTTTGCCTGAGCCAATTCCTGGTTCGCACTTGCATGATATCTGTCGACCTGGTAGCTATTCAATATTTGGCTATAAGCTTGCACCTGATGCCGAAATAAGTTTATTTCTGCTTGTGTAATCAGCCTATTATTAGGTGTCAGTTGAGCTAACCATGTGGCCTTCTCATTTTGTAAAGCTTGCACCTCCGCTCTCAAACGAGTATTTTTTGTCTCATAAATTTGCAGTTGTGTCAAGCCATTGGGTAGCTTTTGTTTGAGGCTCCTGGACCTTTGTAGAAACATCCGTGACTGCTTTGAAGAGGATTTGGATATACTGATTAAGGCCATATTTGTGTTGCTGCAGCTTCAAGATCTCCTTACATCCTTCTTGCTCGTGTTGCTGAGCGATTAGCAAGTCTTGCTGGAGCTTTAGAATGGCCGCTCGCAGTTGTGAGTTATTAGTGGCCAACTATAGTTCTCGGCTGTCCAGTGAAATTTTGGCTGCTACCACATCTTGGATAAAGGTGCCCAAGGTTTGGTAGGTCGTTGTGAGGTCCTGGGAGTAGCTGGTAGTCTGACACTTGCTGGAGCTGCTTGTGGTGTTGCCCTAGTGGTCTGTACGCCTGTGTCGTCATCTTCAATAAGGTTCTCTGGCAGCGCCATGCCCTCTGGTGCGGTGGAATCAACACGAAGGGTTGAGAATACAAATTTTGTCAGCACAAATGCTTCATCGGACAACGGTTTGTCACCCTCGGCAGTTGTCATGGGAGATGTGGAGGTGTGAGAGTAGTAGCAGTGGTGGAGAGAGGTATAAGAATAGACTGCTCAAAAGAGGGGATGAGAGGAACATAAGGGAACTAGAGGGTGGTGTTAAGGATGAATGGAGACATGGGAGGTGAGGAGTCTTGTCGAGGCGGTAAAAGGTTGATGAGATTCATCCAAGCAAGGGTGTTGGGAGAGAGCTGTAAGAAGTGGTTATGGGGAGAAGTGTGTTAGAAGTGGATGCAAGAGAGATGGAAGAAGCAATGGTGATGGAAGCAATAGAAGATGTGTGAACAGAGGTAGAGGATGTCGGAATGGGAACAAGAGGAGCTGACATAGTGGTAATAGCAGAGGGTTGAGCAGAAGATAAAACTGTGGCTGTGGAGGTGGTGGTAGTTAGTTGTGGTGGTGCAGTGCATTGCCTGGTGGCAGGAGGACTAGATGAGGACGGGGCTACACCACACATGCGTTTGCTGGCCATTGTGTCAGTAATTGCGGGTTGAGTGGAGGTGGATGCGATAGATGGAGGGTATAGGTTAGTGTGTGGAACGGTGGCAGAAAGAACAGAGGATCAATTAAATCCTCGCACCTTCTCCTCAAGAAGTGCATAGGCAAAGTTACATAGCAGTGGTCTTGCTGCCATGCAGTCGCGCTTGTTAGATTTGATGGCGATGGAGAGTTCATGCAATAGGAAGGTATGCCAATTGTATGGCACCACCGAGGGGTTCAAGAACTCCATGAAAGATTCCACGATCTAGTTGAGCAGCGTGGACTGTATGCAGTCCTTGCAAAAAGTCAAAACAACTAAGAAGTTGTTCAAAAAGTAGGTAGCTGCTTGGATTACAGGATCGTTGATAGCCTCTATCAAGTACCCGTTGTTAGTCTTGACTGGGAGCTCAAGGGTGCTAGCCATTACATACAGTTTAATGAGGTTTTTGGCCTGGCGATGGGAGATGGGTTGGTGATCATCAAACACTATGCCAACGGTGACCATGGAGGTAGCGTTGATGTGTACCTTGTACGTGGTAGCTTGGTACAAGATATGAAAACATGACTTCGGCATGTCCCAGGTGGCGTAGGCATGAGCGCGAGATCCATCTTGATGTCAGAAGAGAATCGCGCCGGGTAAAAGCCCATTGCTTCGAGGAGGGGGCCAACAGTTTGAAGCCAAGTTTAATCAAGGCATCAGACGGCATGGCCCAAATCTAGGTGGTAGAAGGTATCTCCATTGGATAACCTTCTTGGTGCTAGTGTCGTCAGTAGAGGATGAAGATGTTAGATGGATGGTACGGACTGTTAAAGATGGAAACGTAAAAAGGTGAAAAGGCACTCAAAAAAATAAAAAAGATGTCAAAAAGAACTAAAGACTTAAAAACTAGAAAAAGGCAGAAATCATGAATATGCAAGTGGAAATGGAAAAACTGAGTGTAGAGCAAGTAGCTGCAAGGCAAATGAAGGTGTGTGAAAAGTTTCATTGCAAATGGAGAACTTGAAAATTTTGGCAGAGCTTCGCTGGATGAAGTGCTAAATGACTCAAATTCTACCCTTGTATAGCAGAATTTAGAGGGTGTATAAGGCAAAGTGCACTTTCTCCAACTCAATTCCAACCAAAATTTTGCAAAGATGTTCTTCACAATATTCTAAGACCTCAGAGAAGTTTGCGAAGGTTCAAAAGGTGATTTGATTGCCCTGCAAAGGTTCTTCAAAGGTTCAGACTATTTGCGAAGGTTCAACCCTCGCAGGAGATGATCTCTCACACAACTTGCTCCAGATAATGAATTTTCAAGATCATACCATTTAGATAGGCTAATTTCACTACTATGATTCCATTCGTGCATTCTACGAAGGTTGATTTGTTGATTTTGATGCTCTACAAAGGTTCCAAAGATTCTACCTTCCTGAACCCTTGAAGACACTCAAATTTGATGATTCTTCCATCGGTAACTCTCATAGAGATTTTTCTAGATGCATTTGAGTCAGATCTAATGACTGATAAAGTTTCAAGAGTTAGTTCCCAAGGGATCTCAAAAAATCATGGAAAATGTGCTCTTTTTTAGTGTTTTTTGATAATATCTCGAGATTCTCTGATCCTAAACTCTTGCAGACTGGTATACCATTGCATCCAAGTCAGATCTGACTATAAAGAGTTCATTCTCTGGGAATTTTGATGGACATTTGATAGCTGACCCATCAGTTTAAGTGAAATTTGTCTTTATTTTGCTACGTTTTCTTGAGATCGATGTCTCAATTTGCAAGAATGGAGGCTGATTGATGTAATATGATGATATACTTTCTTGTTGATCCTATTTGGATCTAGATCTCACTTGGATATGGTCATATGCTATCAAATTTTATCAAATCTGGCTTGATCAAACTACATTTCTCTAGATCTGCCTTAAAGGTGGACTATTTGTGACTAGTCATCGACATCCTTGATCTGTTTCACTGTGGTGGCCAGTACTTATGCAACCGGCTACCATTGATGGGCATGTCAAATGGCATCCCATCTAACTACTCAAGGTTCACGGCTCCATGGCTAAGGATCTCCTTTATTCGAAATGGGCCTTCGTCTCTGAGCTTCAATTTTTTTTTATCGCCTTGCTTTTGTACATGAGGACCATATCTCTAGATTGAAGATCTTTTTTGTGCAACCGGTGATCATGCCATGCCTTGCATTGTTCTTTCTCAGTTGCCAATACATGCACATCTAGTAAGCACGTCTCACAAAGTTCATGTAGTGCTTCACGACGATCATTGACTATCTCCACCGGGCATCCGAAGCGCACAATGATATTTTCATACAGAAACTTGGTAGTTGCTTGAGTGTCGGTTGTTCGCACTGCCTTGGTTTTAACCCACTTGGTAAGGTAATTTGTGGCCATGATAATATATTGGACTTGTGAACTTCTTGCGGCAGGATGAATTGGACCGATATAGTCCAATCCCCACTTCTCGAATGGTGCTTGAGCTAGAACTGGATGTAAAAGATCATAGTTCAACCTTGTCGGCCTCCTAGCTCTCTGGCACATTTTGCACTTCTTCAAGTATTCATCCATATCCTTATGAATCGCTGGCAACCAGCATCCTGATTGCAAGATCTTGCAAACTATAATGTCAGATGCAAAATGACTACCATCCATGCCTTCATGCAAAATTGAGATAATCTAGGTGGCCTCATGTGGAAGAATACATCTCCGAATGGTCCTCTTCAATATAATTGGCCAGCAATCAGTTGATAAGGTCTAGTTTTTAGAATCAGTTTTTGAAATTCCGTCTTGGGTAAAGATTTATCCAGTTGGCCCCGCATTAGATATTCAACTATATCTGCGGCCCATTCAGGTATAGTGTCAATATAAAACAAGACAGCGTTAGGTAACTCATCATTAGGTAGGGCTGTAGTTTTCTTTCTCTTGATTTGCAACACATGATCCGCCATATAATGTTGCTTTCCCTTGTGAACCACTATCTGAAAATCAAACTCCAACAATAGAAGTAACCAACGAGTGATTCTCCCTGTGTTGCAAGTTTTATTAACAAGATATAGCAAGGATTGATGGTCCGTATAAAAAGAAAAATGTGTGGCCATCAAATAATGCCGAAATTTCTTAACCACATAAATCATAGTCAGTGCCTCTCGCTTTGTGGTCAAATAATTCATCTCTAAGTCACTAAGTTGTTGGCTAGCAAATCAGATTGGGAAATCCTTTTTGTGTTTTCCTTGCTGGGTTAAGATAGCTCCCACTACATACTTCGATGCATCTGTATGCACATGAAACTCTATGGAGCAATTGGATGGGCGTAGTATTGGCGCTAAAACCAATGCATCTTTAAGATTCTGGAAAGCCTGTAGGGCTTCCTCAGTCTAATGTGGTTCCGTTGTGAGTTTGTAGATTGTTCATGCTAACTCCGCAAAGTCTAAAATGAAGATTTGGTAGTATTTAGTGTGACCCATGAATATGTAGACTCTGCGGATCGTTCCTGGTGGTGGCAGATCGACAATGATCCTTATCTTTGACAAGTCCATGGCAATCTTGTGTCTGGATACTATATGGCCAAGGATTAGGCCATGTGTCACCCAAAACTGACACTTCTCTAGGTTCAAGGATATCTGATATTCGCGACATTTCTTTAGCACCTTTTCCAAATTGGATAAATGTTCCGAGTTCAGTCCGTGCACGCACAGATCATCCAAGAAAATCTCCAAATTTTTTTGCAAGTACTCTTTGAATGCCACTTGCATAACTCGTTAAAAAGTACTTAGGGCATTGCAAAGTCCCTACGACATCACCTTGTAGGCATAGGTTTCCCATTTCATGGCAAAAGCTATATTGCGGCGCTATTTTCACCTGGTTGTAGTTGTTGAAACCGTCCAGGAGACTATAAGCTTCTGCTCCTGCTACTCTATCTAGAACACTTTTGATAAATGGTAAGAGAAAATGATCCTTCTTGGTGACTGCATTTAACGCTTTCAGGTTCACACAGATACACATTTGGTGTGCTCAATTTCATAAATGAAATCTGCATCTAGCAGTTTCTTCAGCTCTTGCTTGATCAACTTTGTATAGTTCTGGTTGCAGTGATAGTAACGGCTCACCTTGGGATTGCTCCATCCACCAAGGGTATGGTATGCTAGACTATGGTTGGTGGGATACCCTTTAGTTCGCTATAATTCCACGCGAAACATTCTTTGTATTCCACCAACAATGAGCGTAGTCTTTTGAATTGAGTGGGTGTTCATTGTTCTCCCACATGCATCATATTTTCTTTTTCACCTAGCTCAGCTAGATTCATTGGTTGCTTTTGCGTAGGTACTTCGAAGACTTGCTCCGTTGGTTCCTGATTTTGATCAGGTTCTCTTTGAGCTTGCGGCATCATGATTATTACGTCATCTAAGATATATTTCTTGAAGGGGGGATTCCTCCTTCAGCATATTGATCTTAGCCCGACTTGTAATCTCTGGATTATCAGTCATCTGTGAGGAGGATGACGTTGCATCTAGGTCCATTCGGACCGACTTCAAGGAGTCCAACACTTTATTTTTTTCTTTTTTGCTCACGTAGTTGGGTTCATTCTGAAGAAACAAAATGTTTCTGTTACCAAAGCTCTGTTAGCTTTCAACTCCAACTTGACAAAAAAACACAAACGTGATATATTCTCAAAAGAAAAATGTTCGCAACACAACAGGAGAAGGTCAAACGACACGAAAAAGGAGAAGGTCAAACTTCGCGACACGAAGCGACATGAAAATCTTCGCAACACTTTCAACCCTCACACTCCAAAGGATCAAGAAGATCAAACAAATACCATGAAGTACAAATCCCTGATCAACGGAAGAGCATTAGGATGTGCTTAACCCACCACTCTTGTAATCCATGATTATTTATAGATTGTTTAATCTATTTAATCAGATATGCTGCTCTGAATATATGCAATTGCTAGATGCATCAAACAGAAGCATATAGACAACATACATAATAGAAGTCCATCTATGAGCGAGACAACTGTAAGCAAGATCCACAGAGACTCAAAAAGTCTGCTAGTAAGTGAGACACTATTCACAGGAGAACACCGCTTCTCTCATGCCAATGCGCTGTGTGGGTCTATCAGACAGTGCTTGAAACAAAGAGGATCAATAGATGATGTTGTAGCTATCATGCACATATCATTCTAAATCTTGTCTGATCTCGAATGAATTACTGTCTACTATTGCTCGTGTATCTCATTCACCTGTTTTGTTGGTTGACATCTATCAGTAAGTTTAGATTTTGCATGGAACCTTAGTACCTTAGTTTTCGAAATCAAGCAGTTTTAATCGGATTTTTTTTTTAAGACTTCATTCTAAACCAATCTTGAGAAATGATGGTAATGGTACGATTCTCAAGCATGTACCCGATAAAAGGATTTGATTCCTAGGTATTATGCTATTTAATCCACTTAACTCCAGAGTGACGGTACTCTTTGTAAATTGAGTTAAATGGTGCTTGTTTTTTTCTTTCTGATCGGTAAAATGCCGATGGTTTTGTTTTTTCCTTCTAATTGAAATTGATTATTAGTGGACGGATGAGTAAAAGCTTTTGAAATACTTGTTAAAGTAATTAATTGGAATAAAATGGATAATATTTGGAGGTAGTTTTTTATTCAACAAAATTTTGTGTCGAATATAGGAAAAGAAGTACCCGAATCCAAATTTTATGTATTTTTTTCTTAATTACAGACAACTTTAATGAAGTAATTCGTAAGCTAGTTGAATGAAAAGGAAAAACAATCCAATTTTATTGGAAAAATTGTAATAATAGGAATTAAAAAAATTGATTCGATTTCCAATTAAATCCTATGGGAAGTTATATTCAAAGATCATACTAGTATTGTTTTTTATACTAGTAAATGATTTTTGGTAAATCAGTTATTCAGTCCAGGTATAGGATAGAAATAAAATTGTTTTAGATTTTTTCATACAGTAATTAATTTTAAACATTTACCAATGTAGTTACGTCTTCTTAGTGGCTTAGCTGAAAAAACATTTTCAAGGAACTGAAAATTCTAAGGAGGGAAGAAGTGTTGACATCAGTGGTACTAAGTGTGATCAGAAAATGTATTTTGCAATTAGAATTTTGGTAAATAATAGCTTCATACTGGATATCAATTTCTTGGATAGAATTCATTTAGTTAAATTCAC
Source organism: Diphasiastrum complanatum (assembly GCA_029204225.1). Classification (NCBI taxonomy): domain Eukaryota; kingdom Viridiplantae; phylum Streptophyta; class Lycopodiopsida; order Lycopodiales; family Lycopodiaceae; genus Diphasiastrum; species Diphasiastrum complanatum. The sequence goes on from CM055102.1 coordinate 50,442,216, forward strand.
AACTAATATCTTTGTGACCATTCAGTTATCTGTAGTTTTGGATGACAATTGTGATGTTAGAAGTGGAATCTAATACATGGATTACATTGGATCTGTTAAGTAATAGAAACTTGGCCCTAAAGTTAATGCTCTTGGATCCATGGGGATTCGAGCTTATCAGTAATCTTGAAGGATTAGAATGTAATGTTGAACCATGTTAATTCTTCTGTTAAAATCACATGATCAGGTGTGGATTTGTGGTATCCATCTGATAGGCATGTCAGTCATCCAAATAAATGGATTCTCCCGTGTTTTGGGAACAAGAGATAATATCTTATATGGATTGTAGAACAACTAATATCAGATAAGGTGGTTAAGTATTTCCTGGAAGGAAAAGCTGACGGTATTGGACATCAATAATTTTGAAAAAGAAATTCTAGGACTGTAAAAATCTGACAATCAATGGTGTATTTTAGTACCTAGTCACGATATGGGAAAAAAAAAATCATTGATCAAATGTGGAGAATTTTGGAAAATTTTGAGGTTTAATCTAGATCCAAATGTGGTATCTCGCTATTTACGAAATCATAGGCCCTTAAATCTATTTCTCACTTTATTAATTAGTCCTTTACTTCTTAGTAATTTCTTGAATATTAGACATTGAACTAGTTTATATGATTCTTTCCAACATGAAGTTATTCTTCTGAAAGACTATTATGTCATATAAAATACTACTTGTGTGAATAAATTGGAAATTCAAATAAATTCTAAGGTCAAAATGTTTCAATTTCTTAAACCTAGGATATCTTTGTTGCATAGATAGATTTTAGTGGAATGATTGTACTGTCACTCGGGTTGAAAATATTTAATGGAGAAATTCTGTTTGTAATAGAGTGACTCCTTTTATGGAATGCACTTATTATTGACTTTTCATGGATTTGGATATTTTTGTATATCATCTTTCTAGTAACTTTTATCGAAATTGAAAATTTCTCTTAAAGGAGAGGTGAAGTGATGGGATAAAATTCTATGTGAGAATCTATGAGCTGCATAGTTTTCGAAAGAGAACCACCTGTGGTATAGAAATGAGATTTTTTTGGAAGTAATTTCAGATAGATTCAAGGTAAGATACCTAATTGGAACTTTTTGAATAAGAGAAATTCTCTAGGGATTGTGTGGACAATCTGGAATTAGAGCAGGTTTGAAATTTGAATCATTGAGTAACATATGTGGGTTCTGGAGGAATCTACCCTATAAGTATGTGTTTATGTACTGGGTCATAGTGAGATAATTAAGATATGTGCACAATTAATCTTGTATGAATCTATTACATATTCCTGGTTACTAGGTCTATTTACTTAACCTAGTTGGTGAACATGAACATATGATCAAGTATTGTTTTGACAGATACTTGCAGAGTTAACAAATCTTTGTATGGAAGATTTATGGATTAACTTATAAATGATTTGGGTAAGGATCTAAATGTGGTGTCATACTAGTATAATTGAATTCGTCACCTAGACATTTGAGATTTCTGGATCATTGGGAATAAACTTGAGTACTTGATTACTCTTGGATGAATTTAATCGATAAAACGATCAGTGTAATGTGGATTCGATGGTTTTGAATCATATTGCTTGTAAGATGCATGATTAGTGAATCATTTGGGTTTATCAGTTAAAATTATGTGCATTGGATATACAGTATTCTTGGGATAGAGTATCTCCTAGTTAAAGAATAGACTCATCTCATTAGTGATTGTCTCCCAGAGTGCTCATTAGGATAACAAATCATAACGAATCCGAGAATAATAAGTGAATTGATATTCAACAAGATTTTGGGTATCTAGATTTGATTCTAGACGATAATCTAAAGATTTTTGTAGTTGAAGATGATTGCCATTATCAATTTGATAAGGCTTTTTGTCTTTAATTAACAGTGGTTTATGGAACTTGAATCTCGCACTTCAGTTAAAGTATCCTGTTTGGAGAGTATTCCTAAAATCCAGTATTTTTCTGTTGGGAAAGATTTTAAAATGATTTTTACCTTTTCTAAGTTATGTTAAACATATACTCCAGTATTTATGATTGACGAATCATACAAATCTAAATATTTATGGTTGACGGATCATAAATAGTTACTTAATTGTTGTTAGTGGATTATAAGGAATTGATTCTTAAGTGTGACGATTAAGTCTTGATTTATTAATTGAGTGACAATTCAGATCAGTGTTTTAAATCTCTTTACTCCAGTATTTTAATTGAGAACCTATGGGTCTCACAAACATTCTCACAAAGTAAATTATTTTACTTGCAGAGAGTTTAATTAATCTAGTGGATGCTATTCTACTACAGTTTATGGTCTACAGATGCTCGAGTACAGTTTTTTCTTTTGATAAGATATCCAGATATCATAGGGGATAGACAAATCTATTAAAATAAATGGGTGCTATTTTCTTGCATTTGATGCTAGAAACATGAGCATTTAACTCAAAAGAGTCTCTGAGATACTCAGAGTTGAGTTTTATACATTCTATATTTTAATGATTCTCCTAGAGATTCTAGTTGAATGAATTATTATATCTTAGAATTGGATTCTTAGGATATTTGTACTTGGAAGTTATAATTATTATTTGTTCTTTAACTTTATTCTCCTAGGTTAGGTAATACTTCACCCAGTGATTCATGTAAGTGTTTTACATGAAGGTGATGTTACTAACTTGTGTTGAGTGTAACCTAGTTGAGGAAATATATCTCTTAGTATACTTTTCAAACTAGAGTTTGTACTCCAGAGCAAAGATTAACGGTTGAAAATAGTTTTTCTTTGAGTACTTGTTTGATAAGTAAGTCTAATTAAGGATAATGAATTTCTAGGTTAATATTGGAAGTTAAAAGAACTGTTCATGTAATTCTTTCAGGTTTTGAGGAGCTTCTAAGGAGAGAAGCAGTTTAAAAAGGGAAGAATGCTATGGCCTGTTAAAATATCACTTCCAACTTGCTGTACCTCTTGTAGATCTCAAGCTATTTGAGCTTGATAGGATCTCACACGTGTGGAGTCTATTCCCACGTGTGAAAGAATGTACATAAGTCATTTTTATTAAGTTAGATTGATTTTAGCTTGACCTACACTAGTGTGAAATTGACCTTTGAGTAGAATCTTGAAAAATATGGTCAAATTGGTCAAACTTTGTGTAAATAGATTGGACTTCCATGTGAATGAGTTATTACTCACACATGTCAAGATACCATTCACATGTGTGGATAAGCTTCTAGAAGATAAGATAGGAAGATTCCATTAGATCCTATTTTATAGGAAATATTCCTATAAATGTGGAAGACTAGCTTTTTGTTTTCTAGCCAAAGAGAATAGTCAACTTTGGAAAATGAGCAGATATGGCTCCCATTGGTGGATCCGGATGCCTAGGCACTCTTCACATGTGTGAAGGCTTGCTGGATAGTACACAACTCGTGGATGTACTTGATTAATAAAGAGATCAACCAAATCAATAACAAGTTGATGTGAGATTGGCAAATTCTAGTTCTGTTGAGATTTCCACATTTGTCTTGAGTTTTGATGAATGAAATACATTTGTAAGTTAATGTACTTTACTCTCTATAAATAGGCCATATAGGTATTGTCCTCCACACGTGTGAGGCTGCCCATCCATGTGTTTGATCATTTGATCCATTGCTCTTGCTTAAATCATAGTGTAAAGCATCTAGATCAAGATCTAACATCTAGAACTTGATAGATCTTTGGATTAAGAAATCAATAACTCTTAATGATTGATAGTACAATTAATATTTGTCCTATTTCTCTGAAAATTGACATTATATCAGAGCCAAGCCTAAGAGTGATCTAAAAGATTAATAGTACTTGAAAAATCATTGACAATTTGTTGTTTTTGAGTTCTAATTGAGAGGGCGAGTTCAAAGAGAGAAGTAACATCATTGTTTTTGGTCAAGATCGATTTGTGGGCTACTGATGTACTGTCCACACGTGTGAAACCGTACAACAACCTTCAAACCGAGCCTTCAAGGCTCACATACTTTGAGAAAGGGAAGCAAAGGGAAGACACATCTCCTTCTACCTCTTACTCTTTCTAACCACAATGCTTGAAGAGCCATCATGTTATGAAGCTGCAAGTAGATCACAAGTTTGGAGAGATGCAATGCAAGTAGAGTTTGATGCTTTGATAGATAATCAAACTTGGAATCTTGTAAACCTTCCATATGGGAAGAAGCCACTTGCATGTAAGTGTATCTATAGATTAAAGTACAATCAAGATGGATCTATAAGTATGTACAAAGCTAGATTGGTTACTAAGGGGTTTCTTCAAACTAAAGACATAGATTATGAAGAAACATTTGCTCCTGTAGCAAAACTTGTAACCATTAGATTGATCATTTGTATTGCTACTTTATTCAAGTGGAATCTCTATCAAATGGATGTGACAAATGCTTTTTTGAATGGCTACTTGGAGGAGGAAATATGCATGTTGATACCCGAGGGCTTCATCAAGGATGGTGAGGAGGACAAGGTTTGCCACTTAAGGAAGAGCCTATATGGCTTGAAGCAAGCACCTAGACTTGGTACTCTAGGTTGCATGATTTTCACTACTCTCTTGGCTTTGTGATTAGCTCTTATGAGCCTTCTTTGTACATCAAATGTAATGATGGAAAGATCATCATTTTAGTACTTTATGTTGATGATATCATATTGACAGGAAATGATGGTGAAGGCATAAGAAATGTTAAAGTTTTCTTGTCTAGTGAATTCAAGATGGTAGATCTAGGACTTCTTAAGTTCATACTTGGAATAGAAGTTACTAGAGGTAGTGATTTTACTTTTATAAGTCAATCATAGTATGCTACTTCCATTCTTGAAAGGTTTGGCATAAAAGATTGTAATGGGATTGACACCCCTATGGAGCAAGCTTGTAAAGTTATTGATGATTGTGATGAAGCATCCTTTGAGGACATCACACTCTTTAGGAAGCTAATAGACTCCTTAATCTATTTGACAATCACTAGACCAGATTTGAGTTATAGTGTAAGCAAGTTAAGTCAATATATGCAAGGTCCCTTGATGCATCATTGGAAAAGTGCCAAGAGAATGCTTAGATATGTCTCTTATACTATATTTTTGGCATTCTCTATCAACAATCTAACTTGTACTTGAGAGCATTTTTGGATTCAGATTTTGCAGGAGATAAGATGGATAGAAAATCCATAAGTGCATTTGTCACTTTTCTTTGTGGAGGAGTGATATCTTGACTTTCCAAAAAGCAAGATACAATTTATCTTTCCTCTTGTGAAGCCGAGTACAAGGCATTGACCAACCAAAGGACTCATATGGCTAAGAAGAATTTTGGTAGAGCTTCAAGTGCTAAAGGCCGAGGAGATCCCTTGCATTTATTGTGACAATCAAGCTTCTCAACAAATTGCTACCAATCAGATCTTCCATGCTAGAACAAAGCATATTGAGAAGGTGCAATCCTAGGAGGTTCAACTTCATCATGTGCCTTCATCCGAGTGCATAGCTGATATCTTAACCAAACCTTTGGCTAAAGATTCATTTTTCAAGTTAAGAGATGCTCTTGGAGTTGTAGATATGTGTACAATAGACTTGCAATGTACTAGTGTCGAAACTCTTGTGCATATCCATGCTTTCCAGGTGTGTTCAAGCTTAAACCCTATTTTTGTTCAGAGTCTTAACTTGAAAGGGCAATTATGAAACTTAAAGAGTTATTTAAGCTACATATAAAAAATTTAAAGTTGGCTAGTATAGTCCTGAAAGAAGTGTTAGGGCATATCCATGCCATGCTAACCCAGGAGACTATTACGACTCTTGCACAAATCCATGCATTCCAAAAACCCGAGCCAAAAAAAAATCTACAAAAATGTGTGTTAGGTTAAGCGAAATATTATTGAAAGTACAAATATAAGTCATTGGATGTGGTATGGGATAGGTCATGATGCTTATATCAAGGCGAGAGACACAAAGAAACTGCTAATGTGAAGTATATGCTTGTTACACCTAGTAACAATACTATGTTTATCTTTCCTTGGTGAGGAGACTTCAACTATGTATAGATATAAGGCTCATACCTGAATCAAGGTGGATGTGTTTTCCTATCCGAATTTGAAAATCCACACAAGTTAGGTGATGATCTTCTATAAAACAATGCCAAAATCTCTAAGAATTCAAGATATACCTCAATACTCTCTTGCCTGCCTTCCAATGCTCCACACTAGGATCATGCATAAATTGACTCAATCTACCAAAACAATAGTTAAAATCAATTCTTGTGATGGTTAGATATATGAGTGAACCAACTAGCTTCCTATAGAGAGTAATTGTGAAAGATTTGGAACCAATTCAGATCCAAATATACTAAAGATCTTTGGTTACAAAACAAGCTACTCCACCAATCTTGCCAATGTAGAAAAATCAGCATCTACACACAAAATAGAATGCAAACTCTAATAGAACTTGATCAAACATGAATCAAAACATAAAGTACTATTGTTGTCAGTACAAAACCAACAAGCTACTGTATTTCACACATGTGAACCTGAAATTAGCAAATATAGATCATTCTACACATAGAATTGCAAGATATCACAAGTATAGTGCACCAATGGATAGTAGAACCCAAGAGAATCATGTATAAGCATGAAATGAGATAGAGAAGAGAGGAATTTTGCCTCTCCACAAGTTACATCCTTTTATAGTAGGTCCAATCCCTATTTGCCCACTTGGCTTTTCCTCCAAAATGTAAACCCTACTATTTTTGGGTCTAGATTCAATGTACCCAACATTTAAATTTGAATCTACTCAAACTCGACTTCTAACTGTCCCCCACTTTCCAGAAGTGTTTATTCAAATGAAATTGACTACTTAACTTTGAAAAGTCAAACTTTAAATCTAATATAAAGTTGGCCTCAATTTTTGCCAATTTTAAAAATGTAGCAAATATGATTAAAGTAGTTGAATTTCTCACAATAATATTCTCAAAGGATCTTTCATTACCTCTTAAAGTGAGCTTTACATTTGACTCCATTGGTGTATCAATAGATTTAGCATCTACCATATGAAATATTTCTAGAATAGAATAAGCATACTTCTCTTGACAAAGAAAAGTAGATTTAGAAGTTCATACCTCTATTCCCAAGATATAATGCAAAAGACCAAGATCATGCACTTCGAATTCCTTTTTGAGTGCCATCTTGATATCATTTATATCTTGATTGTTGCCTCCACTCAAAATGATATCATACACATAGACAAAAGGAATGGTAACATCATTTTCAACAAGTCTTTAGTAAAGTGAATGATCATACTCACTCAATATGAAGTTTTGAGAAATTAGAAAAGTGTAAAACTTAGCATACCAACTCCTTGGTGCTTTCTTAAGCCCATACAAACTCTTCTGTAGAAAACACACATGATTTGGCTTGCCATGAGAAATGTAGCCCTCGGGTTGCTCAATAAAAAATCCTCCTCAAGATCTCCATTCAAGAATGCATTAGTGATGTCCAATTGTCAAATGTTGCAAGAGAAATAATGACTCGAATGCTTACCATGTTTGCCACAGGTGCAAAGGTCCCATCATAGTCAATTCCATACTTTTGAGCATATCATTTTGCCACCAAACTTGCCTCAATGTGCTTGTTGATTGATCCATCTTGGTTTGTCTTCACTTTGAAAATCCACTTGCATCCAACTGCCTTCTTGTTCTTAGAAAGTTCCACCAATCTTCCCTCTCACCTTGATCTCTCTTCTTCTTGAAGCAATCACTAGCAAAATGTCCAGCTTATATCTATCTTTCTTCTCACCTTGATCTTGACCTTTTGACCGATTGCTTTTTCCCTTGCCCTTGAACTTGCCTTTTGAGAACATTGCTTCCTCCTCTCCAACTTGAGATGTAGAAGATGATCCTCCTCTTTCTTGGAGTCTAAACTCTTCAGCCACCAAGACCAAGTCCTCAATACTTGGCAATGTCTTTTGAATAGCAAAACTTTGCACCAAGTTAACATGATCATCCAATAAGCCATTAATAACAACTTGAACAAGCTCCACATCCTTAATGCTTTCACTAATGCATGCATAGAAAGAGAATACAAAGAGATTTCTACCAAAATGTCATTTGGCCACTTGCCCTAAACTAGCCCTAAAATAGAAACTTCTAGGTACTTCACCAAAAACCTAGTTTGTAGTGACTAGATGCAATGTATCTAGATTAGCCAATTAGAATGGGTCCAATTCGACCTCATCACTTTTATACTTGCCAAAAATAGTACAAACATATTTAGGCCTTTATTGACATTATAAAATCTATCTCTAAGTTGAAATTTCATTTTGGCCTCAAAATTGCCAATTTATCTCAACCAAACTAGTTGAATTTTTTACAATGGTTGTTGTCATTGTCTACACAGTTGCACAACACAATAACTAGCTAGTATAATTGACTAGCTTTATTTATAGTGGTACCACATCAGCAAGACAATTGACAGATTCAACCTTTCTATGCTTGACATTGGCAGCTCTAATTTGACCAGTATATAGGTTTCTCACCCAAAACTTGTCTCGTCATTGTATCACATCATTCCAAACAAAGAAAATGCACATTAGATCTACCATCGTGATGAGAAACTCACCCATGGCCTATAGAACATTAGGTAAGATAGCTTCATCAAAAACCTGTATCGGGCGCATACCATCAGATCTGAAACAAGTACACATTATCCATTGATATCTCCCCAAGAATTTGTCCACCTATGGCGCAACTAGACTCCAACTAAATCTAACTAATAAACTAAATCCTACTTACAGAAGAATAATATATAAAAAAAATAACAACAGGTGATGCAAAACTGGAGATCACCACCTATGCATATGACCATGTATCTCATCTGAGTACTCACCAAAGTATCACATGTCACTCCTTCAGTAACCGTCTCCATCCATCTTGGCTCACAAAAATAAGACATACTAGATCCACACCACCCCATGATGCACTCCCTCATATCGATAACACCCCATGATACACACCATGCCACTTACCTCAAAGTAGGCTTGACCTATAGTAAGGTCACCACACAATAGATGATGCACCAACTGAAAATCATCTTTTATACATCCAATGATGTATCATACTTGAGCATCCGTAGCATCTCCCTGAGTGCCACCCCAATGGACTCATCATCTAGTCATTGAGCTCACCTGATGCCTTCATTTATGGGCACCATCCTACTATCCAAGTCGATCAACAAAGCATCACCTACCTCTCCTAGCTCCTAGCAACTACTTGCTCTCCCTGGCTATGTGCCACTTGACATCATGTCAATGCAAGACCATCCCTGAGTTCTATGTCACGGGATTCTGAGACTAATGTCTCTCAACTTGATCATACTAAGGTACACGACTATAAGTGACTTTCTTTAGGCTTTCTCCCTAATCTTCCCACCTAAGAATCTAAACCAAATAGGTTCCAACACTTGTGCCTAGCCTAAACTCATACAGATATAGCCAAATACAAAATAGCTAGTAAATAGCTCATCTATGTCCTAGAATAGTCACCACCCCATCAATGCCATTGCCAATAACGAACCCTACTCCCTACTGTATCACCATGCCTATACTCCCAAAGGATACACTATGAAATTCTCACCATCAATATCCCCTCAAGTAGATCTCTTGCAAAACACTCACCATAGTGTTTTTCTCCATCACACCCAACCATATGATGCTCATGAGGTCTTGTTGGGGGTATCCCCAACATATTGTAAATAAACAAACTCAGAAATATAGAAATAGATTGAAGGGTTGTGGCATCCTTCATGCATAAGTCCATGGCCCAATGAGCACACAAGTCAAGTTGTAATTAGAATAAAAGCCTATTGTTAATTAAATAAAATTTGAGGCCACAATGTCAAGTTAATAAACTTAGAATAAACTTACAAAGTTGGGTCCAAAGTGAAAATTACATGTATCATGTGATTTCCAATGTACTTTTTTAGGACCCTTGGATTATATTTGACCCAAAGTGAATGGTGTGGATTAGAGTTCATATTATTAGGAGTAAACAATAGGATTAAGGGGCAAGGGCCTTCACCATTGATAAAAAGACACCATTTTGTATCATATTTTCCATGCTTAGTGAGAAGGAGGAGACTCTACCAATTTGGAGAGCCAAAGCATCCTCATTTGCTAATCCCTCATGCTAATGCTATTGTCGTGTTTTCCATTTGCTTTCTGTTTTCTTGTTCTTGTTTTGATTAGTAAGGGAAAAGTAGGAAACATCTAAAAGTAGCATCTTGACATAGTTAGGCACCTATCTAGTGAACTAGCCCTCTTTGACAGGTGGAAGGACTGCTCACGGCTATATCTACACACCCCACAATGGCACCGATGCCAGAGATAGGTTTCACTAATTAGTTTAGTTGTTTTTTTATTTGTTTTTGTTTTTTTTAGAGCGTTATTAGGTGGATTTCGGATAGAGTTAGCTTGGTTTCTGCATTTTCTTGTGCTTGGATTGTTCACAGCTAGCGGAAGAGGTGTGAGAGGGTAGAGGAGGCCCAAACAGCCTCTAAGGGCTTGACATCTAGCCAAAAACCTTGAAAACTCATGAAAATATTCAAATATGCATTTTGGAGGAAAAAAAGACAAAATTCTCATCAAATTTTGTTTTCTCCAAAACCAATGGGAACCAACCTTCTCATGATTGACCTCTAGGGTACTGTCCCAGACCTGCACAGAAGCCTGCGAGAGTTAGTTCCAAGCAAGATTTTCAAAAAACAAAGAAAAACCATAAAAATTTCAAAAAATACCCTTGTAAAAAATAAAAAAAAATTTAGAAGTTCATAAGAACCTTTGTAGAGCTCTCTAAAGTTCCATCTCAGTGAGACCAGGGCATAGAGAAGCTTGCAAAGGTTAGTTACCAGTTTAAGTGCTCTTGCGAAGGTTCCCACTAAGAAAAAGATAGAAAAATCAGGCAAAACCCTTGCAGACAAAAAAAATTTCAGTTTTAGTGGCCAAGAACCCTCGTAGAGAATTTTGAAGTTCCATCTCAGTGAGACAAGAACACAGAAGAGCCTGCAAAGATTAGTTTGATTCTAGTGAGCAAAAAATTGGATTTGAGTGTCTTAAAATCACTAAAGTCAAAAGATCCATCAAACCCTCGCACAAGTAACCTTCGTAGACCATTCCATTGGATTCATAATGTCTTTTTACATAAGTGATAAAGTCTATGAGATACAAATTATTGATAAAGATCAGAGCAAAAAAGTATTTCTAGACCCTTTCAAGCTGTAAAATTTTTACTTTCTACAAGAGTTAACCTTCACAGAGATTTTCAGAGCTAAATCCATACCAGATACAGCTCCTGTAAGCCCTGTGAGAGTTACTTCCCAGTAGTTTTGAAAAAATCAAGTTTTTTGACTATAAAATAGTGAAAGAACCTTCACATAGCCAACCATCACATGAGTAACCTTCGCAAACCAAGTTAGTAGTTAGATCTGCATCACATCTAACTGATGTGAAAATCTCAGGCCAATCATGCAAATTATGTGAAAAAAGTTATCGTGCGGTTATTATTGTTGTGAAAGTGAGACTATCTCTATATTCGTATTCTTCTTCTTATTCACAAACCATTTTTGTGTCTTTGAATTTTCTTTTGCACGGAAGTTGTTTACAAAATCCCAAACACACGCCTACACATTACAGAACACATTCTATTCTAGCAATCAGGACAAATGATAGCACAAGATAGGAAGATGCACGCAAATAGAGCGACTGTATTATCAGTAAACTTTTTAGAGCGAAATTGTCAGTGTCTCGCTCATTGGCGGAATGACACTCTACTCTTTCACTGTGTTCTTCTCGTTGGTAGACTTTCATGCACAACTATAGTTTCTAGTAATTTTTTGCTCACTCGCTACCTCTCTCTCTGTGTCTCTTACAGATCTCTCTCAATTCAGATTTTTTAGTTATGATCCAGAGAGGATCGTTTATACCTCCACTGTGTGGAGTTTACAAGATAGCTAAACGTAGAATCACAAGACTAGTAAACGCTAATCAACTAGCTAGTTAGTCTTCGTCTTTGCCGTTCATTTCAGCTGGGCGTGAAGCCTGTTGAGCTGTCAGCCAACAGTGTGAAAGATTCTTCTTTGTGTCGTAATCTCCATTTGCTTTCATTCTTTTCATTTCTTTTGTAGCTTTTCGTTTTGCGTCCCTTTGTGGTTTGCGGTCCTGGAGGTGTGTTTACGATTCACGAATGATTCGTGAATCGTTCGTGCTTCAAGTCAAAGACACGTTGACTATCGCAAATCGTTCTCATTCGACCTTCGTTTCTTGTTCATGCTGCGACAAAGTTGCAAGAGTTCACCATTTCTGACACTCCCTCTTGAACCTTGCAGCTTTGTACGTGTAATCCAATTGCCCTTCTTTGCTTGGCAAAGAGTGACTTGTCGAGCGGTTTCGTGAGCAGATCTACAATCATATTTTTTGATTTTATATACCTGGAGCTCTCCTTTCGAGATCAAATATCAAATGTGATGGTACTTCAGAGGTATGTGCTTTGTCTTGGAATGGAAGACGGGATCATGGGACAGATAGATGGCACTCTGAAAGTCCAGCATCATTATGCTTGGCCCTCCTTGTGGTATCTCAATTGCCTCCAACATCATCTGCAGCCACACTACCTCATTCACAACCTTTGAGACTATGACATATTCAGCTTCGCAAGAGGATTGAGCCACCAAGGTTTGCTTTTTGCATATCCAGCTAATTGCAGCTTCGCACGCTGTCATCTTTGCAGCTTGCCCAGCTCTGTACCCTTCAAATACTGTAGGATTCGTTTGGCCATTTGCCAATGTGCCATACCAGGATTTGAAGAGAATTGGCTCAATGCGTAAATAGAGAAAGCTAGATCGGGTCTGGTACAAATTGTCAAGTACATCAGACTACTAATTAAGTTCTGGTAAAGTACACCTGCCATCTTCTGTTCTTCATCTTCCGTTTTTGGGCAATCTTGTTTTGTGAGCTTGGCTCCAGGTATCATTGGTGTGTCTTTCTCTTTGCAGTTCATCATGTGGTACTACTTCAGCACTTTTTTGGCATACTCAAACTGACTCAAGTGCATTTTGCCCTTTGTTTGATCTTTTTTTATCTCCAGCCCTAGGCATTTTGTTGCTTCTCCAAGATCTGTGATTTCATAGCTTTCAGAAATCTGACTCTTCGTGTCTTTGATCAGCATCAAGGAATCTCCTATCATTAGCGAATCATCCACAAAAATGGTCAGTATCACAAAATCCTTTCCTACTTTTTTAATGTAGACATTGTAGTCTAGTTGAGTAGGATTGAAGTCTAGAGACTTCAAAAGACCATCAAGCTTTTTATACCAGGCTCGTGATGCCTGTTTTAGACCATAGATGCATCTCTACAATTGACAAACATATTGTCTGTTGTCGGGGTCTTCATAGCCTTCAAGTTGCTTCATGAAGATTTCTTCCTCTAGATCTCCATGGAGAAAGTCTATTTTCACGTCAATCTGGTGAATTTCCAGATTGTCTTGTGTGGCGTATGCAAGGAGTAGCCTTATGCTTGTCATCTTGACCATGGGCGAATATGTGTCTAAATAGTCAACATCATATCTCTGCGTGTAGCCCTTTGTGACAAGCCTTGCTTTGTAGCAGCCAATAGTGCCATCTGAATTCAGTTTTTTCTTGTACACCAACTTGCAGTTAACTATTTTTTTGTTTTTTGGTAGTGGCTCTAGTGTCCATGCCTCGTTTCGCCTCATCGACTCGATCTCCTCTGACATTGCCTGCTTCCAAAATTCTCCGTTTGGACTCTGGATAACTTCTTGGTATGTTGTTGGCTCTGCTGTAAAGCTGCAGTACTCGAACTGTGTGTCTTCGCTCCATTGAAGATTGTTAGACTAGTGGTCTAGAGGTCTTCTTTGTCTCGTTGACCTTTGAGGTTCGTTTCATCGCTTTTCGAACGTTTTTTGTTCGTGGGGTTGATCCTCTGCTTCCTGCTGCTCTAGAGTCTGCGGCTCTGCATTCTGATTTGATGTCTATCCTCGATCTCCCTCTTGAATGGACAACAGTGTGAAGATCTCATGGCCTCTTTTGTCTTTTAGTCCAGAAAATGTGAACTCATCAAACTTCACATCTCTGCTCGAAACGACCTTCTTCGTGGTTGGGTTGTAGAGCCAGTTTCGGGCCTTGAAACCTTGAGACCTGTGACTATGTCTTTTTTGCTCATGTCATGCAGGCTCTACATGTTTAAATGATACATTCTCCTATGCCAGAGTTGATTTTCATTTTCTGAAGCATTTAATATGCTATCAGAGTTGTTGACTATTTTGGCCTGGTAGAGATTTTCTTCGCTGCATCCGATCGTCGACAACTTGTTTGTCGTCTTCTCAATCATACGGCATGTATTGTCGTCGAACAAAACTCGAATACCTAGATCTGCCATCTTGGAGATAGATACCAGATCTTTTATGAGTGAGGACACATAGAGCACTCTTGGCAGCTCTGCTTGGCATGACAATGTTTGTAGTTGTAGAGTGCTGATGCCTTTGACATCGTGTCTACTTCCATTGCCTAGAATCACTACTATGTTGTTTTCGAGTTTGTGAAAGTCGATCAAGACCTTGTTGCAGGTTATGTGTGATGTTGCTCCTGAATCAATGACTACATCGCAATTGCATTTAGAGTAGCTTGTTGAAGCTTCATCGAGAATCATGAAAGCTGTATCACCTCTTTCAGCATCCTTAAATGACTCTACAACCTTTGCCTTTTCAGCTTTGTTCTTTCTTTTTGGGTTGAATCTGCAATCGTATGCAGAATGCCCTTTCTTCTTGCAGTGCATGCAAGGTATTGTTGGATTGAACCAACATTTGTTGGCCATATGGTGGCAGTAATCGCAAGAAGAAGATTGTTGATTCGAGGACTTTGTCTTTTCGAATCTTGGCTTGCTTTTGTTTTTCTTTTTCCCTTTCGTGAAGAGAGATTTCTCTTGATCACTGCTTTCCTCTCCTTCGTCTCTCATCAGTCTCTCATCAATGACAAGGATGACTGCTTTGTCGAATGTCATATCTGCTAGACTCAGTATGAGCATTCTCAGTGGCTGATAGGACGTCAGTAGAGATTTCCGAAAGTACATCAGCTATTGTGGTGTTGGGACCTGGTGCTCCTATCCTAATGTAGCGAGTTGAGCAAAGATCATTTTGATCTTCTCAACGTGCTGATCCAACTGGTTCCATCCCACCGTATGGATTGTAGCTGATTGTGAAGGTGCATGACTGAAGTTGCAGTCCTCACTTCATACTTTTGTTTCAATCTTTCTCACACTGCATGGCTGCTTTTGCAGTCTTCAATCTGCATGAGTAGATCTTCATTTATGGATTAAATGATGATCGCCATTGCGCGCTCATCTTTTTTGATCCATTCAGCTCTCCTCGGGTCTCCCTATGGAGACCCTCTTGGGGCTTGTGCACAAGGAAACCCTTTCTATCATGTTTTCTAAGGCTTCTTTGGCATTGCATCGAGCTCAGCTTCTCTCTTATGCGGGTCCAGGTGTGGGGGCTTGGCTGTCAGCTCCGACCTATCATTCATTCCTTTCGATTGTCTTTGACCATCTTCACCACTGTTCTTTGTCTTTGCTTGGGGCTATCTCATCCTTCAGTCTTGGGTCTCTCTAGGTGTGTTTGTGGTCACCCTATTGATGCTCTTGCTATCCACCTCTTCCACTATCCTTCTGGGAGTGAGCGCACAGCTACGCATGATGTTGTCAGAGATGTAGTGGCCGCTATAGCCAGAGATGGAGGATTCCATGTCCTCAGAGGATAGTCTTATGTCCTTCCTTCTATCACGTCCCACTGTTCCCGCAGACATGTTGGCATTGTCCTCTCTCAAGATGGACTTTGTAGTTTGGCAGATGACGTTGTTGCTGATCCCACGCGTGGTGACCTATTGTCTCACTCTGACTTCACACTAGGGGAAGCGGCAGACATGGCAATACAAGAGAAGAAGAAAAACTACTCCGACAAACACCCAACTGATGCTTTCCTTCCCCTAGCAATTGAGACTTATGGCACCTTGCATCGACGCTTTGAAAATTTTCTTCGCATTTGTTCTCATCAAGTAGTAGAGCATCAAGGTATTCCTGGCTCTATTCTCCTGGCTTCTTTCAAACAGCATATTTTCATTGCCCTGCAACGTGCTCAGGCCCTATCAATCCTGCAACGGGCGATGGTGGCTGGGTCTGCTACATCTCATCTCTCTTCATTAGCCGACTCACCACCTCTTCGCTTTTTTGATCTGTTGCAGTCAGTTGGCAGACTCCCACTGACATCATCATAGTTTATACACTTATTTTTAATGCAAGGATCTGGATTAATCTTAGCTTTACTGCAAGCTTTGCTCTTGTTTGAGCTTACTTTTGCAACTTCCCCTTCGGGATGAATTCCTACCTCAATATATAGAGGGTAGATTCCGGTGCATGAACCCATGCAACCTCCATGCAGTTCAACCATAAATAGGTCTCATCTCCTCATGCAGTCCTCCTGCCTATATCCTCGTCACATGTACATGCAATAATCCATATGTCTCAAGTATCTGGGTCCTCTCAAGGTAATTAGTCACAAACAGGCGTCGACCTGGAATTAAATCATGGCATGACCAATAATCTCAAACACTGGAGGGTCGGCCAACCATATTAGGACTATTCCAGGTCCCTAACCAAATATGGCCATAACAAGAACCGTCAAGCCTTGGAAATCCATGAGTAAAAGAGTACAATAATGATGCTAAGCCAGCTCCATAAGACTCCATATAACTAGTAGGTAGCACTCGTCCTTCTTCAAGATCCATTGGATACAAAAAGATGATAATAGATTCACCAAATTTTGACAATTTCCACACATTGACATAACATAGCTCAAACGTAAAGTTAGATGAGTAAAGTATGTTTGAACAAGACTTCATTGCTGCTCCTCTGACTTCACTTGAGTCTTCAATAATCTGCAAAAACAAATCCTTAGTGCCTTGGCCATTTGATTCTTCTTTGATGCTCTTGACTAGCTCTAAATTGCCAAATTCCCATTCGTGTTGATGAAGCTCATTAAGATCAACCTCTTGATCTTCCTCTTGACATCAAAACCATTGACCAAAACCTGTTTTCCAAAACCACAAATAACATCCATTTCATGAAGATAGCCATCAATATGCATAACATCATCCACACAAGAAGATGTACCAAAACATGTGAGTAAAGCCAAGTTTGTACCTTCCACAACTTGCTTACCCTTCTCATCATATGTAAGCCTTGTTGGCTTTTACTTTGCCTTGAGGATCTTCTTGGAACTTGACTTGGAGAGGCATCTCCACCATCATTATCCATAGATCCATCACCATCAAGAAATTTAGGAGAAACAACATGAAGATTGTTAGTTTCGTCAACATCAACTTTCCGTGGTTCATTGTCTTCTTCAAAGATGACATCTCTAGAAATGAGAACTTTGCTTGTTTAAGGAATGTAAACCTTGTAAGCCTTGCTTACTTCACTATAGCCAACAAACACATCCTTCTTTGATGAAGGATCTTCTTTAGTTCTATCATCAACAGTGATATTGACAAAACAAGTACAACCAAAGATCCTACAATGCTTGACACTCAGCCTCCTACCATAGAGGACCTCAAAGGGAGTCTTACCTTTCAACGAAACAATTGTTCACCTGTTACAAAGATAGCTAGCATATGCTAAAGCACCCCCCCAAAAGGACTTAGCAAGATTAGCATGTAGTATAATTGCCTTGGCACATTCACAAAGGATTCTATTCTTCCTCTTTACCACTCCATTCTGTTGTCAAGTCCTAGGACTAGAAAACTCTCTCTTAATCCCATGTGCTATGCAAAAATCTTTGAGCTTATTTGAAATATATTCCCCTCCATTATCTAATCTCAAGCATTTGATTTTTGTATTGAATTGATTTTTTACTTCATTCTTAAACTTGACAAATGCAGCAAACACTTCATCTTTGGTTTTTTAAGAAGATAGACCCAAGTATACCTACTAAAGTCATTAATGAAAGTTGCATACATCTTTGCCCCACCATTGCTAGTTGTACTAGAAGAATGAATATCAGAATGGACAAGTTGAAAAACTTCTTTAGGTCTAGAAGTAGATCTAGAACAAGTAAGTCTATGAGATTTGGACAAGGCACAATGTTCAATAACACTATTGTTTGCACCAAGACTTTTAGGGAGACCAAGAACATGCACTTTCTTTGCCATTACCTCCAAAGATTTGAAGTTGCAATGGCCCAACCTCTTATGCCAAACTTCTTGGTTTGTCAATTTTTCCCTAGCCATACATCCTTCATGCTTAGAGATCACACATGCATCCAGTTTGAAAAGCTTCCCCTGTCTCCTCCCTTGAGCAATCAAGGTTCCACATTTACTTATCGAACAAGCATCTCCAATGAACTCAACATCAAGCCCCTTGTCAATCATTTGACTAACACTAAGCAAGTTCTTAGTGATTGAGGGAATGTACAATACATTCTCAAGATTAGCTTTCCTATTTGTTGAAAAAGAAATAGGAATTGTGCCTATGCCTTTGATGTCACATTGACCATCATTTACAGTATAGATGATGTTGCTCTCTCTCTCATAAGATAATAAGGATGAAAAGCATTCCTTATGTCTTGTCATGTGAGATGAAGCTACACTATCAATCCACCAAGGATCATTCCCATCTATATTTGAAAGCAAACTCGAAGTCATAACAAGAGTTTCACAAATGCTATGCTCTTCTTCATCTATTGCTAGATTTCCTTGCCTCTCAATTTGCTCTCTTTTCTTTTTATGACATTCATTAGCAAAATGACCTTTTATCCCACAACAAAAGCACTTGAACATTGACTTATCTTTCTGGAGGAGGAAGAGTGATCATTATGATCTAAGTTACCACCTTTGGACCATTTTCCTTTGCTTTTACCTTTGCTTTGGATTTTCCTTTTGTGAAGAAAGCCTATTTACCTCCACCTTGCAAGGATGCACCATCAAGCTTTGATTGCAACCTATGTTCTTCATCCAACAAGATTTCCTGCAAGTCAACCACACTTAGCAAGACTCTTTGAATGGCAAAACTTTGCACAAGGTTAGCATGTTCATCTAGCACACCATTCAACATAACTTGGACTATTTCACCATCTTTTATGCTTTCATCAATGCATGCTAGATCATCACTTAAGGACTTAAACCTCAAGACAAATACATGAGCACTTTTTCCCTCTCTTTGTCTACTAGAAAATATTTGTCTCCTTACAGACAATACCCTAGATGTGGACTTTGATTCAAAGAGTTTCTTCAAGGCATTCCATGCCTCACTTGCACTTTGACACTTACCGTCTTCCTTGAGAAGTTCATTGGTAACATTCATTTTAATGATATGAAGAGCCCTTTTAGCCTTCTTTTGTTGCTCTTGAACTATGGGTGGTCTCTCTTCAATTCCTGCAACTATGTCCATGAGTTCATTCAACTCAAGTAAGGACTCCATGCTCACTTTCCAGATAGAGTAGTTTGATGAACTCAACCTAGCATTAGTTTCTAGCATGATTCCACCATTGGAAGCCATAAATATAATGATTCTTCAACTTTTAGGTTTTGTCCTAATGCATTAGCACTCACTAGTCTCTCAACAAATGATGGATAAGATATCTCAGAAGATCTAGGACCCTAAAACACTTCTATCATGAACATTAGGGGAAATATGTGCTCAAAATGGGCCCTTTAAGAAGTTTCACTTTAGAGAGAGGTTACGTAGAGAGACAATGAGAACCGGTAACTTTTGGTCGTCATTTTTTGAGTTTTTGGCCTTGCCCGACGTTTTTCTAGTATGGTTAACTTCAGACAATAGTTAGTTAAGCATGAGATGTAATAACTTTTCTTCATGCTTGTTCCAAAATTCGGGACTAGAGCTTTAAAACCGAAAATCTTGGTGTGCACAAGATAAAAACTAAAGCGGGAGAGGCAGAACTTTTGAAATCACTGTATGCTTATAGTGAAATATCAGGGGGGACAATTTTTTAATGCGACATAAACATTACAAAAGTAAAGAATGCTAGATCTATTCATATTGATTTATTGTAGTTTGATTCATTTACATGATTGTAGCTTTAACAATGGCAATGTTCCATTTGCATGTTGCTCTTCTGATGGAATGCACTCCAATTATTAAGAAAAATGCAAAAGTTGTAGAGAATGTTGATGCAATAGTTAGAGAATTGAGAATGAATAATCATATGAATATAGATTTGTGGGTGGATGGATCAATTTATCCTAATGATCCAACTATCAATTTGTGTCCAGATTTTAAGTCCGTAACTCATCTTCTCAGATAGGTATGTGAAGGAAATAGCGTATTACTTGGATATTGTCAAAGGTTGCATGATATTGGAATGCATAGCATATCTTGTCTTAATCAACAATTACAGTTTGCTAATCAACAATTGCAACGTGCAAATCAACAATTACTTTATTATGTGCAACACACTAGTGTTGAAAACAATGCACTCAAGAATGCTATGTCAGAGTTGAATGCTACTGTCACTACTCTTCGGGGACCAAACCAAGAAATGTTAGAATCCATGGAAAAGTTGCGATCCGAGAGTTTAAAGTCTGTTGTTGATATAAAAGTTATCAATAAGGCAATGATGAAGAGGAAAAGAAAGATAGTATCGATGAAGAATATTGATGACTTATCTACACACAGCGACAATCAGAAAAAAAGAGTTCGAGCATTCAAGTATGTTGTCATATAAACTGTTTATTTGATTTGTATATGTCATTTAAGTTTGATTTGCACTTGATAACATGGGTTATTTATTTATCAAACATAATTTGCATATATTTGTTGCAAATCATGTTTGGTGGCAAAGAACTAATTAACAGATTGTTCATGCATTGGATCATCTTTAAGTCATGTTTTACCAAGAAAGTCCGCAAAGGAAATGATAAAAAATGCTCGATTTGAAAAAATGAAAAATGAAATTGTAGAGACTATTTTGATTAAGGTCCAATCATACTTGGATGCGAATGTGATACAAGGTGCATGTGATGTATTTGGAATTAGCAAAAATGCTTATTCTAATTTTTTTAGAATAGTTAAAGAAGCTTTTTCCCAAGTGATGGTGAAGAAAATTTATCTTCCACGTTCATATCGGGTAAGATTAACTAGAAATTTTTATAATGACGGAATGTTAAAAGTAGTTAAATGAATTATACAAATCAGAATATGGTGAGCTCAATTACAACGATTGCAATAATATTTTTCTTGATATTGAAAATGTTCTAAAATACATTATTCGATTCTATAAACTAGACGAACATCAAGTAAATGGAAAGATCATTATTGTAATAAAATTGGATGAATCTGAAATCATCAAGGGTCAGAAGTTGGAACGATCACTTTGATGAACAAAATTTTTTATACAACTTACGGAAAAAATCATTATTCTTGGTCTGACCTCAAATATCAAATAAAATCAAAAAATCACATATGGTGGTTGGCAGCATTCAGGGTATACATTTCAATTTTTATTTAGAATATCTTTATTAACAATTCATACCTTCATGCAAAGAATCAAGTGTCAGATACAAAATTTGGAGAGAAATTGTTCAAGCCACACGAACACTAGAAGGAAGTAATTGAGTGGAATAGGGACAAGTGTGGACCAACTTAGACAAACTCATAGGTGTTATCAGGAAAGAAAACCTATCATCAGAAGATATGAGGACTTTGCAAAATTATTGCACCACATTTGTAAAATTTGTACATGATTGTTGGGGAAAAGACAACGTTACTCATTACATGGTGCTAATCTATATCATTATCTGGTACTTTTCTCATTCAGGTTTATATTTTTTTCTACTGATGTAACTAATCAAAACTATGGTTTGCAGCACATCCTTCTTCATCATGCAACTTATTTTGCAAAGGAATATGGGAACTTAAGTATCTGGTCATCACAAGGCATGGAAAAATTTCATTGGCAAGAAAGTGAGCATTTCATAGAACAACAAATCATGGAGGACACAGTTTTAGAAATAAATATTTAATTCAACTTTTTCAGTGGTTTTATAGAAGAACACAATTTAGATATCAAGCTAAAAACTTGCCAAAAGTATTACAATATTTCGAAAGACATTCAAATTCATAACAAAAGAGAGATTCTTGTAATATATCAAAAATCTATTACAAAAAATATTTAATTATCATCATCATCCTCTTCAAGTTTCAGACAGATGGTATTGTCATGAAGGAATAATCTCCTTTCATATGAATCCAAAAATTCTAAATTTTTCCTCTTGCTCATATCAATGTAACCCGAATAAAGGGCCATTGCAGATGATTTTTTTTGTAGCCTCATTGGGAGTATAACCCATTATCTTAATAGACAAAACTCTTTTCACAAAAATTATTTTATATGTTCCTCTTGCGTACTTACGGTCTCCTAAACAAACTGATAATGATTTGATGGCCATAATGACAGTGGTTGCATATGGATTAAAAGATGAATGATATACACAAATCTCATTATTTTGAAAGTGTTTCAAATAATGAGATTGAGACACATCTTTTCTCTCGGCTGATACACCACGGACGCCTCCATGTCTCATACCAAAAGCATCTATTTCAATAGCATCCTGTGAAATAAATTTGGAATTATACATAACACTGCAAACTCAATAAGAAAACTGAACAATATCAATACCAATTTAATTTCTACGTACCAGATCATAATCATCGTAATTAATGACGTTCTGCTAATGTCATGTCCTCCAATTGTCTCTACATTTCCAGAGGGGATATATCTAGGCCTTGGGGGATATTTTTTTTGGATCCCAAAAATTCCTCCTCTGTAGGCAAAGTTTTTTCATGGGCTTTAGATTTTTCAATCATGGCCTCCAAGGCCACAAAATCGAAATATGACAAGTGGTGCCCATATTTATAGCCAATTCATGTTGATCACAGCCATACATTTGTCAAATAACAAATTGAGAAACACACCCTATATTTATCCACCAATTAGAGTGAGACAAATTTGTACCTACGTCGGAATACATTAATTAGTCTATCACTAGATTCAACAAATCATCATTAGCCCTGACCCTAGAATCTGTACCTATGTCGAAATACATTAATTATTCAATCAGTAGCCTCCTCGAATAATCATTAAACAAATAATAAAAAAATGATAAATTGACATCATTGAAAAATGTGTACAAGGAGAATTATTACAATCTCTCATCCTATTTAGGCAGAGTGAAGACGAGATTTTTTCTTTTGAGACAATGTTTATTCAGAACATTTTCATTAGTCGTTCATAAGGCGCTCCAATTTTATTTTATTTTTTGTGTTTAGATATCGAATCAACGCGCCTGACAAAAGATGGTTATTCTCCATTTGGACTGCGCGCGTCGAATTGCTATTGTAGGAACAATTTTTTTTTTGAAATTTTGGAAACTATTGGACCCCATTATGCATGTTCAAAGCTTGATTTGGTAGACTCTTCATACTGTCCAAAATTACGCATAATCTATCGAGTCAAGCTCTAATCATTCATATTCTGTCAAATATCAATTCAATGCGCGAGAATAGCACCTCTAGTTTTCTCATGTTGTATATGCGCATTGATTAGCTATCGGGTGACATACTGGCTATCGGATCAACGTGCCTTTGGAGAAGACAATGATTTTTCACCTGGACTGTGCGCGTCGAATCACTATTGTAAAAAAAAAAAAAATTGGAAAATTTTCAAAATTATTGGAGGGTATTTTGCATGATCGAATCTTGATTCGATAGACTCTTCATATTGTCCAAAGATAAGGAGAATCTATTGAGTCAAGCTTTGATCATTCATTTTATTTTCCAATATCGGTTCAGCGTGCGAGAATAGCCTCTCTAGTTTTCACATGCAGTATATGCGCGTCGATTTTCTATTGGGTGAAATAATTGTCGTTGGAATTTTCCGAAATTATAATGAATGGATATAAAAAAAGTCAAATATTTATAGCTTAACCTTGTCAATTTCAACAGTAAATTGTAGATGTGACCATACTTTTGTAGCTTTAATTGTAGATGTGACCATACTTTAGTTAAAATTAATTTTGGTTTATTCGATATCGACTAATCATTTTGATGATAGATGGATATTTAGTTTGATTTGATTGACAAGCCTCGGAGTATTCATCATCGTAATCTGGACCTCGAACATTCAACCCACCATGTTTGCAATCATTTCGGATTTTCTCTATATATACTGATGGACGACGCTGAAATTTTTTTGTTTAAAGTTCTTACAGTTCTCTACATCCATGCAATAGTGATTTAGCGTGTTCGAAACAAACTTCCTACGATCCGCTACTACTCGCACGTGCCCATCCGCTACCAGCTATCGGTTTGGTTGAGCTTAGTAATCAGTTCGACGTGCTCGACCTGACTTCTGATCCTGGGTTCTCCTTCTTCGCGCGCTGATCCGCTATTCGACACTAATGACGCAGACCAAACAAACAGCACGAGACCACCCTGGTGGAATACCAATCTCAGGAGCTGGTCAGGGAAATCCACCACCACCACCTCGTCCACAAGAACCTCCTCCTAGGCCAAGGGGCAGAAGAAAAGACCCACCCTGGCTCAAGGATATTCGGAAGCTACAAAAGACAAATAAAATTGGCATAGATGGCAAATTGGCATGATGCAATCTTGAGCTAGATAGGCACATGAATAAGGTTTTGACACTTGTAAGAAAGTAATTTGATGTGTAATAGAGTCAAAAGTCGGTTTTGACCAAGGGGTGCAATCTTAGGAGAGTGCAAAAGTTCATGATATGGTATGTTTCAATCTTAGGAAAGTGCAAAAGTTCATGATATTGTAGGCTGATCATGTGTTGATCAAGTGTCATCAATTCTACGTGTTGGATTGGCTAGTTTTGTGCAACAAGGGGATTTGAGAGGTTCCATATCTTTGTGAGTTCTTCTTGGAGTCATTTGTTGAATTTCAAGAGAGTGCTAAGTGCATTGGTATAGGTTGAAAGAGAAGATCATATCATTTCAACATGGCTACAAATGGAGGCTTTATGTTGGAGAGCAATGATAGGCTTACCTCAAACAACTATTCAACTTGGAAGGTGAGAATGGAGTCTCTCCTTGAGATGAATGAGTTGATGGACATTGTTGCAGGTGTGGATGAGATACATTTGGAACCTCAAGAACAATTTAGGTATGATAGGAGGCCAAAGAAAGCCCTTCATGTGATCAAAATGAATGTGACAAATGAACTTCTCAAGGAAGTTGGTAAGTGTCCTTTATCTAGTGAGGCTTGGGGAGCTTTAAAGAAGGTTTATGAGTCCAGTCCACATCAAGGGTTATGACCCTTAGGAGGAAAATCTTTCAAATTTTATAAAAGATGGATGAAAGTGCTCATGTTTTTGTTTTGAGGGTTAAATAATTCAATAATAAGCTACCATGTATTGATGAAAGCATTAAGGAGCCTTATAACTTGTTCAAGTAGTTCTTAATGGCTTGTTGGATGATCATCCTAATCTTGTGTAATTTTTTTCTATTCAAAAGACATTGCCAAGTATGGAAGACTTGCAAAAAATCTTGGTGAATGAGGAGTCTAGGCTTCTACCAAGAGGATGTTAGAGTTTGTCGGCAGCGGAGAGTGGTCTGGTAGATGATGTGGCGCATTGTGTGCACCTGTGGCCCGAGCGTGGGATCCGATCCCCACCACCTAGCCATTCGCCATCTCTTCTCTTTGACCCCAAAAGGGGGGTGGTACCAGGAGACAAGGGTATTGTGTCTACGATGAGCTTATATGTGAGTGATGTTTTAGTCTCCATTTACTTATGGGACAAATGCACTCTTTTTTGTGCCTTTTATGAAAGCAGACTACTATGTGTAGCTTGCATCCTCCAACACCCTCACTCAAGCGAGCATAGGGTGAAGGATACCTCTACTCACTCGTACAATAGTGCAAGCCAATCAAAAAAGTGTTTGGCATTGCATACGGTATACCAACCACTGTTGACAGAATCAACCTACTGGGAGGACTGCAAAATCCAAATTTTAACATTATGAGATATTGGATCAACGCGCAGGATGTTATAATTAAATCTACAATGGAAACAAGCACGCATCGAACTGATATCCAAAAAATATTATTTGAATATCGGATCAGTGCGCATGTTATAAAAAGAAATCGAACAATAATACAAGGGCGCGTTGAACCGATATTGATAAATTTCTACCTCTGCATCAACCATTTTTAGCTTCTTATATGCTTTTGCATTTGGTACTGGAAATAGTTCCAATTTTTTTTGAATATTGATAAATAAGATAGTTTTTAGGACAATAATGATTGTACTTAACAATCATAGAGAGTTATTGATTGCTAAATCAATGGATCTATCAAGTTCTACACATTAGATCTTGATCTAGATTCACTACACATGGATTTAAGCAAGAGCAATGGATCAACACATCATAATTTGTGAGAGTGGCCTCACACGTGTGGAGTACTGTCCACAGTACGGCCTGCATTTAAAACAACAAGTACAATAGTTCTAGATAGCATTCACTCATAGAAATCACAAGACAAATGACTAGAAATCTCACAAAAGTGTAGCATGCAAAAGTCTCATCAGTCTTCTTAGCAAAATGATGATCCTCTTATGGATCAAGTACATCCACAAGTTTGGTATAGTCCATCAGGTCTTCACACGTGTGAAGAGTGCCACACACTCAGATCTATCCATTTGATCCATCCTTGATATATACAAGTATGAAAAGTACATCCTTTCACACATGGGAACAGGCTCCACATGTGTGAAAGTAGATCATCAACATAATTCTAATGTTTGATCAACATTTACAATAACCAATGTCAACTGAGAAGTGACAATTTTCAATGCTCCTCCTCACTTCTAACTTGGCAAATCTAATGTACATCTATCTAAAATTCCAAGAGCATATCTTAACTTAAAAAAAGGATCTTTGGACAATGGCTTGGTTAAGATATCAGCTATGCATTCGGATGATGGTACATGATGTAGTTGCACCTCCTTGGATTGTACCTTCTCCCTCACAAAGTGGTGAGCTATCTCAATATGCTTTGTTTTAGCATGGAAGATAGGATTTGAGGCAATTTGTTGAGAAGCTTGATTGTCACAAAATATGTAAGGGATCTCCTCAGCCTCTAGCACATGTAGTTCCATCAAGAGTCTTCTTAGAAGTCAATGCCTTGTACTCGGCTTCACAAGAAGATAGTGAGATTGTATCTTGCTTTTTGGAAAGCCAAGATATTACTCCTCCACAAAGAAATGTTGCAAATGCACTAATGGACTTCCTATCCATCTTGTCACCTACAAAATCTGAATCCGAGTAGGCTCTCAAGTGCAAGTTAGATCCTTCATAAAGTATGCCGAAAAATCTAGTACTAGAAACATATCTAAGTACTCTTTTGGCACTTTTTCAATGATGAACTAAAGGAGCTTGCATACTTTGACTCAACTTGCTTACACAAAAACTTAAGTTAGGTCTAGTGATGGTTAAATAGATTAGAGAGCCTATAAGCTTCCTAAAGAGGGTGATGTCCTCAAAGGATACTTCATCACCTTCATTAGTTGCTTTCACAACATGCTCCATAGGGGTGTCAATCCCCTTACAATATTTCATACCAAATCTTTCAAGAATGGAAGTAGCATACTTAGATTGACTTATGAAAGTACAATTGCTACTTCTAGACACTTCTATCCCAAGTATAAGCTTTTGAAAGCCTAGATCTACCATCTTGAACTTACTAGATAAATCAACTTTTACTTTGCTTATGCCTTCATCATCATTTCCTGTCAAAATGATGTCATCAACATAAAGTACCAAAATGATAATCATTCCTTCATTACATTTAAAATATAAAGAAGGTTCATAAGCACTTAGTACAAAGCCAAGAGAATAGAGAAAATCATGCAACCTAGAGTACCAAGCTCTAGGTGCTTGCTTCAAGCCATATAGGCTCTTCCTTAAGTAGCACACCTTTTGCTCCTCACCAACCTTGATGAAGCCCTTAGGTTGCATCATGTAGATTTTCTCTTCTATGAAGCCATTCAAGAATGCATTTGTCACATCCATTTGGTAGAGATCCCACTTGAACAAAGTAGCAATGCAAATGATTAGTCTAATAGTTACAAGCTTAGCTACAAGTGCAAATGTCTCTTCATAATCCAATACTTTTATTTGAAGAAATCCCTTAGCAACAAGCCTAGATTTGTACTTACTAATAGATCCATCTTGATTGTACTTTATTCTATAAATCCACATACATGCAAGTGGTTTCTTCCCTCTTGGAAGATTTACAAGATTCCAAGTATGATTTTCTTCTAATGCATCATACTCTACTTGCATTGCATCTCTCCAAACTTTAGATTTATATGCTTCTTCAAAAGATGATTGTTCTTAAAGCAATGTAGCTAAGAAAGAGTAAGAGGTAGAAGATTTAGAGTCTTTCTTTTGCTTTCCCTTGTCCAGATAGGTGAGCCTTGAGGGCTCGGCCTTGTTTCTTGATGATCTTCTCGGCCCCCTTTGACTCAGATTCTTGTCTCCATCCTCGGGTTTGTCAAGATCCTCCTCGGGTTTGTCAAGATCTTCAATGCACAATGGGTTAGATCCATTATACTCTTAGAGAATTGTGACTCATCAAAAAGTACATCCTTGCTTACGTTTACTTTCTTGTATATAGGAACATATATCCTATAGCCCTTGCTATTTTCTCCATAGCCAACAAAAATCCCTTTGAAGGAGGTAGCATCTTCCTTCCTTCTTGTCTCCAAAGGGATGTGGACATAACAAATACATCCAAAGATCTTAAAATCTCTTACATTGGGTTTCTTACCAAACAAAGCTTGATAAGGTGAGATCCCATCTATAGCACTACTAGGAAGTCTATTACACAACTAATTAGCACATGTTATAGCTTCTCCATAAAATGAGATGGGAAGTGATGCATCAAATCTTAAAGACTTTGCACACTCACATAGACTCCTATTTTTCCTCTCGGCCATCCCATTTTGTTGAGGGGTGTAGGAACAAGTGTATTGCAATTTAATGCCATTGATCTCACAAAAGTCTCTCATTTTATTGGAGGTGTACTCTCCTCCACTATCACATCTTAGTGCTTTGATGGAAGTACTAAGTTGCTAATCTACCTTAATGAAAGCTTCATAAACAAGACTTTTCTCTGATAGTAATTCAATCCATGTGAATCTAGTACAATCATCTATAAAAATTACATACATCAAAGCACCTCCATTACCTGCATGTGAAAAACTATGTACATCAGAATGTATGAGATCCAAGGGAGAGGTAGATCTTGATGAAGATCTCTTGTAAGAAGATTTGTGTGACTTTGCA
The DNA here is from genome assembly GCA_029204225.1 of Diphasiastrum complanatum. Lineage (NCBI taxonomy): Eukaryota > Viridiplantae > Streptophyta > Lycopodiopsida > Lycopodiales > Lycopodiaceae > Diphasiastrum > Diphasiastrum complanatum. The sequence goes on from CM055102.1 coordinate 50,471,684, forward strand.
AGGCCACATGCCTCACACATCTTTCCACACTTCTCGAAGGCTCTTGGTAGGCCGAGAGCTAGTTCCTTGCTTTCCATTGACTCCATAGATTGAAGATTAGGATGGCCTAATCTCTTATGCCATAGCTCCACTTGAGATAGTTCCTCCCTAGCCAAGTTCACACTTTCATTTGCAACATTAGCATCCAACTTAAATAGTCTACCTAGGCACTTATCATTTTTCAAGATGGAACAAATTCCATTCTTGAAGTGTACATCTAGTCCATTGTCCATTAACTGTCCCACACTAAGCAAGTTTCTTGAAATGGTAGAAAAATACAAAACATTATCTAGATCTATCCTTTTAGATGTGTCTAAGCAAAGAGGAATAGATCCTATGCCATCTATCTTGCATGCTTGATCACTAGCAGTGTATATTGACTTCTTAGAGTCATTACAAGATAGAAGAGTGGATAATGCTTGTTAAAAGACACGTGAGAACTAGCCCCACTATCTATCCACCATGTGTCTTTACTTGAAGTTGGCGTAGATCCAACCATCAAGGATGTATTGAATCCATCCTCATCTTCTTCCTCTTGAGCAATGTTCCCTTGATCTCCATTTGCTTGTTGATTCTTCTTCAAGTAGCATTCCGAGGCAAAGTGTCCTTTCTTTCCACAAAAAAAAGACTTGAGCTTTGCCTTGTTCTTCACCTTGCCTTTGGAAGTAGATCCTCCATTCTTCATCTCGGCCTCCTTGTCTTGATTCTTCTTGAATGGATGTTGCTTCTTCTTGCTTTTGGATGTAAAGTTTGCTTTCTCCTCTCCTCCATTAAGTGACATGCCATCCATTCTTGTCTTGATTTGTAGAAGCCTACTCTCCTTGGCCACAAGAACTTTGTGCAACTTTTCAATGGATGGAAGAGTTTCTTGAATAGAAAACAATTGGATTAAGTTGGTGAACTCATCACCTAGGCCATTTAAGATGATTTGTACTAGCTCTTGATCTTGGATCTTCTCTCCTATTGCACTTAATTCCTTGTTAAGAGATTCGATCCTAAGGACATACTCTTGTCCACTCTCTCCACTTCCTTTCATGCTTTGGAAAACTTGATTTCTTAGCATGAGTATTCTTGAAGTATTATTGGATTCATAGATGCTCTTTAATGAATCCCCAGCCTCTTTGGATGAGGTACAAGAAGACACCTCTTTCAAGAGGTCATTGCATACATTTAACTTTATGCAATGTAGAGCTAATCTTGCTCTCTTCTTGTATTTGGCTTGTTCTTGGGGAGTTTGAGGCTCTTCCTCAACCCCTTGAACTATGTCAAATAGATCATGGATCACTAGGAGTGATTCCATTCTCACTTTCCAAATGGAATAATTTGTGGAAGTGAGTCTCTCACTTGATTCCATCAAATATCCACCTATGGATGACATTGTGGAATAAATTCTCTTCTTAAAATCACAAAGATTTTTGAATTTTAAAAGATCTAGCCTCCAAGTCATTTTTATCCAAATGAATTCAAGCTATCAGTCTAGATGAACTCGCCCTCACTAGTATTGGCCAAAAACAAATTTTGTCAATGATCTCTACAAGATTTGTGATTCAATGATCACTCTCTTATCTTTGATACCATGATAAATTCTATAGTTTTTAGGACAATAATGATTGTACTTAACAATTATAGAGAGTTATTGGTTGCCTAATAAATGGATCTATCAAGTTCTACACATTAGATCTTGATCGATATTCACTACACATGGATTTAAGCAAGAGCAATGGATCAACACATCACAAATTTGTGAGAGCGGCCTCACACGTGTGGAATATTGTCCACAATATGGCCTGCACCTAAAACAACAAGTACAATAGTCCTAGATAGCATTCACTCATAGAAATCACAAGACAAATGACTAGAAATCTCAAAAAATGTAGAATGCAAAAGTCTCATCAATCTGCATATGCAAGGAAAAGCTAATTTCTAGGTGACTACTCAACTTGACTAGAAAACTAGTCATATCATGTTCACAGTAAACTAGATTGATACAAAATCAATTTAGATATATACAAGTATGAAAAACACATCCTTTCACACGTGGAAACAGGCTCCACACGTGTGAAATCAGATCATCAACATTATTCTAGTCTTTGATCAACAGTTACAATAACCAATGTTAAGTGAGAAGTGACAATTTTCAATAGATATGGCTCTTGGCAATTTTTTTTGTGTGTGTAATAGAGTTCATCTTTAAACAAACTGGATTACACACACCCTCATCATTGATGTATAAGGACAACACATATAAGCTCCAATGATCACTGCAATTAGAAAACAATAAATTTACGAGAATCAATGTGAGAACAAAATTTATATGAAAAATTCAACATAATTATATATGAGAAAAAGACACTTACTTTGTTATGTATGGCTGCACAAGAATTGGAGTCCCCAGTCTGACGTATTGGAGCAAATCATCATGCAGACTTTTAAAATCAAAGAAATCAAATGCATCCATGAATTGAAGGGGAAACAATGCTACATCTATAAACAATGGGGTCTGAAAAAACTACATCCAGTACTGAATAGCCCCACCTAGATTATCACCTAGCATTTTATTTCTACTTTCTAATTCACCTATATCTAAACTAAAAAGGGAGAGACCAGCATTGGTCTTTGGCATCCTAAAACTGTATCGAGTACCTAAAGCTTTAAGAAACGTGTCTAACAATTGGTCATACTGTACATATTGAGGAGTATTCCAACGACAAGTGCAGGGGGTAATGAAAGTAATATAGATAAACCAGAAAAAGAATTGTCATTCAAAATTAATTCTACCTTTACATTAACAAAATCATCTAAATCAGTTCCCAGAACAGGTAGAGGGGAACTAATATTTATGGAGGTAGGAGGAGGAGATTTAGGAGGAGGAGATTTATTAGGAGAGGAAGATTTAGGAGGATAAGGTAAAGATGGAGTTCTGGGAGAAGGAGAAGGAGACTTAATAGGAGAACAATTGGGACGAGAATGCCTAGAAGAAAGAATCTCATCCAGAGGAGATGGCTTGGAAAAATCCCTCGTTTTATTTGGAGGGTCAAGAGACCTCCTCTTTTTTGAAACACTTCCACTTTGTATACGAATAACAAGCTGGGATGGTTGAGATTGCTTTCGTTTTCTCCTCTATGAATCTTGTTTTGGAGGAGAGGAGGGAGCAGATCTAAAGTATTATGCAAAATTGTCATATGCATCCCAAATCCTAAACACAATGTTGAAATCCTTGGGCATAATGGTCACCATCTTGGCATAGATAGCTCCAACAACAGTATCTAAAAAAAAAATTCACCTAGAAATCCTCATATGTAGTGTGTAGCGCCTCCATTGCCGTTACCGTCCATCTCACATCTGTAGATGACTTCTTGTAACCTGTCTGATGGATCTCTGTATGTGAGCTTTCAAAATCACAACTCTACACAAGAATATTGACATAAAAACTTTATGAGACCCCTAAGACTAAGATGAACTATTGTACACATGTGGGAACATGCTCCACACATGTGAAATGTACTCACAAATATAAAAAACATGAAATTGTCAAGCTAGATTTTTGCCAATTCTTCACACTCCTCAAAAAGATAGCTTGGATAGGTACTAGACCATTTGAGAAGTTTGTGAAACTTTTTGAGTGGACCCTTTTGTATGTATATGAAGTAGAAAACCAGCAAAAGGATCCATCATAGCAGCACCTCATCAAATCCATGATAAAATCTCTTTGGTAGAAATCTCTTGCCAATATCTTTGAAGAGTACTCCACCAATATGCCACTATGACCATGTGCTTCCTCTATGCTTGATGACGGCATTTGATTTGAAAGCTCTACTTGCATGATGGCTGCACCATAAATAGAGAAAGTCGAGGCTTCCAAGCCTCATGAAGATCATAGAGATCAAGATCATAAGATGAGCAAAAGTGTAGATCTTCAAGATTAAGCATACTAGCTTGACTAGTCCAAATCCTATGAAATTTATCCATGATGAATCTAATCTTGAAATCAAATGCAATCTTGATCTTCTTGAGGCTAAATACTTGCTCAAGGATAAAGGTGTCCTCTTTGGATGTTTCACCTAATCTCAAGAGAAGTTTACAAAATGCCTCAAGGCATATAAAAACATGATTTTTCAAACTATGAGTATCAAACTCAATCTTGCTCTTACAAACTCGAAGAGCATGATTTTGACAATGAAATCTCTTGCTTTAAAAGAACTTCGGATACATATCTAAGCCTTTAATGACAAGAAATATGTCCATATAATAGGCATCATACAAAACTAGTATTGTCTCCCTTGAACTTTGAGATGTAAAACTTTCAATAAAGCAAGATAGTGCATCAAGAAATGGAAGAGAAGCATAAGTGAGAATGTTAAAGTGAATACCACCTAAAAATTGCCTCTCTTTACCATAAAATATGAGCCATAAGGACTTGGATATCCATCTTGAAGATCCCCTTGAAGTCACATGTTGATGAGGCTCCTCCTTGAACCTCGACCCCTTCACATCTTGATAATCTTCAATAGATATGACTTGAGATGCATCTTAAGATGCCTTGAGCTTGGCCCCTTCCAGTGTTGAATGTAGATCTTCATAAACTATGACTTCTTTGCTCTCAATCACTTTTGAAATAGAGAGTATAATGGCTTTATAGGCCTTCTTGGTGGATAAGCAGCCAACCATGATCCATGAGCTTGGATCATCCATCCTCCTTGTTTCCAAGAGAATATATGCAAAGCAAGAACCTTAAAAGACACTAAGGTAATCATCCTTAGGCTTCTTGAATGATATTTCATATGGTGTATCTCCTCCAAGAGCTTCAATACTCCTCAAAGCTTTGATCTTCAATGAGAACTCCATCTCAACATATGCTTTGAATAATAGGAAATAATCATGCACCATAAACCTTGAAGAAAGAAGAAATGTGCATTTTGTGTGATCATCCTCCTTTGAAGACTTGGATACATAAGCAACATCAAGAGATTTTGCGCTCTCCCTTGTATTCAATTTGTAGATGCCTTCATGTCTAGATCCACATGCAAGGATTTCACCATCCTTTTTTATCACACAATTGTCAATATGGAAATTGATATCAAGACCACCATCAAGTAACTTGCCAACACTTATAAAATTCTTTGTAATCTTGGGAACAAAAAGAACCTCTTGAAGAGATAGAACTTTTGATGATGCAAGCTTCAAGGGAATAGTCCCTACTCCTTGGACTTCTTGACTCCTCCATAAGGCATAATACTTGAAAAGGAATCCTTGGAGGTACACATATGTGAAGATGCTCCACTATCAATATACCAAGAGTCATCCATCTTGAAGGTGGAAGAGGAGAATTTTGATGCCATAAGTGAGCATTCTCCATCACTTGCAATAAAGTCTTCTTTCTCATGAGAGATTTTGGCTTGCTTGAATTGATTCTTTTTCTTTAAGCAATTGGTGGCAAAGTGGCATTTCTTGCCACAAAAGAAGCACTTAACATCTTTCTTCTTATTCGTTGAAGTAGAATATTGAGAGGAATCATCATCCTCTTCATCTTGGTCTTTTGCTTTGTCCTTAATGAAGTATTGGTGTTGCTTTTTGCTCCTCTTCTTGTGCTTGGCAAATAAAACTTTGTCTTCACCATTATGATTGAGTAATAGCTTCTCCATCCTTAGTAGCTTGTTCTCTTGCTTTGATTCTTCAGCCATAAGAACACTTTGCAATGCTGTAGTGGGTCCCTTTCCTTGAATCCAAGATCTAGTCAATCTAGTATCAAAGAGACGAAGTTAGTTGTCATGCGTAGGTTCGTTCCCATGAGAGCGATAGTATAGTTCAGATTTCAGCATGAATGGAAGATCCAAATCTATTTCTAACATCCATTAGCCCTAAACATTAACACTACGATCCATTAACACTGCATGAATTGATATTTAAGTCTATGTATCGATATATTTATTATAATAAGCAATAATTCATCCATTCATGTGTGAACATACCTACATGGGTTATACATGGGATATTATACCTATCGACATGTTCTATATTGTCGGTTCAACACTAATGCATATCATCGACGTGTATGAAACTATATATGACCTAGTTATACTAATTTAAAGGCATGTTATGCTATCATATTCGTCTAACAACTTTTATTTGCCCACTTATCTACACATGAAGCCATACAACTTCAAAAAAATGTAATTTTTGGCATAAATGACGGCTTTTGAAAAACTATCATATAAAGCAGCAGAAATGACAATTTTCTAGGCCATCATTTATTTCATTTTTTGCATGAATTGATATTTAAGTCTATGTCTCACATATACTTATCATAATAGGTAGTATTCCATCCATTCATGTGTAAATTTATCTACTTGGGTTATACATGGGATATTAGACCTATCGTTGTGTTATATATTGTCAGATTCAACACTAATAGATATCATCGACGTGTATCAAACAATATATGACACACTTATATCAATTTAAGGGCATGTTATACTATCATATCCATCTAACTACTTTTATTTGCCCACTTATCTAGCCATTGAGCCATAAAACTTTAAAAAATGTTATTTTTGGCATAAATGATGGCTTTTCAAAAACTGTCATATAAACCAGATTAAATGACGATTTTTCTAGGCCGTCACTTAATCCATTTTTTTGCATGAATTGATATATAAGTCTTCTATCACATATATTTATCATAATAGGCAGTAATCCATCCATTCATGTGTACATTTACCTACTTGGCTTATGGATGGGGATATTATACCTATCCACGTGTTCTAAATTGTCAGATTTAATATCAATACATATAATGGATGTGTAACATTATGTGACACACTTACATCAATTTAAAGGCATGTTATACTATCAGATCTATCTAACAATTTATATTTACCACTTATCTACACATGAAGCCATAAAACTTTTTAAAAATGTAATTTTTGGCATACATGACGGCTTTTGAAAAACTGTCGTATAAACTAGAATAAATGATGGTCTTCTGGCCCGTCATTTATTCTATTTTTTGCAAGAGTTGATATTTAAGTCTAAGTATCAAATATATTTATCATAATAAGCAATATTTCATCCATTCATGTGTAAATATCCCTACTTGGGTTATACATCGGATATAATACCTATAGATGTGTTCTATATTGTCGGATTCAACACTAACACATATCATCGACTAACTATATATGACACACTTATATCAATTTAAAAGCATGTTAGACTATCATATCCATCTTACAACTTTTATTTGCCCACTTATCTACACATGAAGCCATAAAACTTCAAAAAAAATGTTATTTTTGGCATAAATGATGGCTTCTGAAAAACTGTCATATAAATCTATATAAATGATGATTTTTCTAGGCCGTCACTTATTCCATTTTTTGCATGAATTGATGTTTAAGTCTATGTCTCATAATAGGCATTAATTCATCCATTCATGTGTGAATTTACCTACTTGGGTTATACATGGGATATTATACCTATCGACATGCTCTATATTGTCGGATTCAACACTAACACATATCATCGACGTGTATCAAACAATATATGACACACTTATATCCATTTAAGGGCATGTTATACTATTATATCCATCTAACTACTTTTATTTGCTCACTTATCTACACATGAAGCCATAAAACTTTAAAAAAAATGTAAGTTTTCACATAAATGACGGGTTTTCAAAAACTGTCATATAAACCAGCATAAATGATGGTTTTCTAGGCCGTCATTTAATCCATTTTTTTGCATGAATTGATATATAAGTCTATTTATCACATATATTTATCAGAATAGACAATAGTCCATCCATTCATGAGTAAATTTACCTAATTGGGTTATGCATGGGATATCATACCTATTCACTTGTTCTAAACTGTCAGATTCAACACCAATACATATCATCTAACAATTTTTATTTGCCCACTTATCTACACATGGAGTTTTAAAACTTCAAATAAATTGTAATTTTTGGCATAAATGACGGCTTCTGATAAACTGTCATATAGATTAGAATAAATGATGGTTTTTTAGGTTGTCATTAATTCCATTTTTTTGCATGAATTGATATTTAAGTCTACGTATCACATAGACTTATCATGATAGGCGGTAATTCATCCATTCATGTGTAAATTTACCTACTTGGGTTATACATGGGATATTATAACTATTGATGTGTATAATATTGTCAGTTCAACACTAATACATATCATCGACATGTCTCAATCAATGTATGACATTCATCTATATCAATTTAAAGGCATCTAATACTATCATATTCGTCTAACAACTTTTATTTGGCCACTTATTTACACATGAAGCCATAAAACTTCAAAAAAAATAATTTCTGGCTTAAATGACAGCTTCTGAAAAACTGTCATATAAACCAAAATAAATGACGATTTTTTAGGCCGTCATTTATTCCATTTTTCTGCATGAATTGATATTTAAGTCTATGTCTCACATATACTTATCATAATAGGCAATGATCCATTCATTCATGTGTAAATATACCTACTTGGGTTATACATGGAATATTATACCTATCGACGTGTTTTATATTGTCGGTTCAATACATGTTCTTGTCGTGTATCAAACAATATATGACACACTTATATCAATTTAAAGGCATGTTATATTATCATATCCATTTTACAGCTTCTATTTGCCCACTTATTTACACATGAAGCCATAAAACTTCAAAAAAAATATAATTTTTGGCATAAATGATGGCTTCTGAAAAACTGTCATATAAACCAAAACAAATGACAATTTTTCTAGGCCGTCATTTATTCCATTTTTTTGCATAAATTGATATTTAAGTATATGTATCAGATATATTGATTATAATAAGCAATAATTCATCCATTCACGTGTAAATATATCTACTTGGGTTATAAATGGGATATTATATCTATCGACGTGTTCTATATTGTCGGTTCAATACTAATACATATCGTCGACGTGTATCAAACAATATATGACATTCACTTATGTCAATTTTCCGAATGTACGAGCTCCAAAATAATTGTTGTTCTGTAGGGGTCTCTGGTAAATGGCGTTTGGAACATCTTCCCTCTCATGCACGTGTCACAGGTGGTCAAACTAGTTGCATTCAGATGCTTACTCCTGTCCTAGATCCATGTTGGCTTGCTTGATACAATGCCATTGAGTTCATGTGGCATAGTCGCCTGTGCCATAGAATATCTGTAGAATCATGGGCTTGATGTGCTTGATCTGTTGGTAGGTGTACCCTCAAACGATACAGATAGCCTTTGTGTCTTCCTTGTGCGATCAACATACTGGTGCTGGCTTCAACGACATTACATGTTTCATCTGAAAATGTCACACAAATCCCAGCATCTGCTATCTTTGCTACTAATAGCAAATCTTGTTGCAGTGTGGGTATGAAGAGAACATCTTCGAGTCGTCGGTCTCTGCCGTTTGTATTGAGCCATAACGAACCAATACCATTCACTCGGTGTTTTGATCCATCTCCAAGTTCTATGAATCTTGATGGATCAGTACTTCAAAAATCAGACATTATTTGTCTTGATGTAACGAAGTGTGAAGTAGCTCCTGAATCAAGGATTACCTCTTGTGTGTCATATGTGGAGGCTATACACACGTCTGTACATAGATAGGCCATTTGTACATAGATAGGCCATTTGACGTAGAAAGAACTATTATTGTTCTCTCGTTTCCCTTGAGACTGCTTGTTCCTTGGGTGTTGGAAGTATTTCTACTTTCTACGATGGCTAGGTCTAATGAAGAGTTCATGCGTAGTATAGTGGTAGATCGGTCGTCTGTGAGAAATTGGCAAAAATCTAGCTTGGTATTTTTTATGACAGAAGTTTGTAAGTGAATCTCACATGTGTGGAGGATGTTCCCACATGTGGAAAATTGTAGAAGTAAATCAAAATGTTTGATATAGGGGTCTCATAGAATCTCATAGTCAAGCATTTAGGTGTAGGATGTTGATAGGGTCAAATTTGGCATAGATGGCAGATTATCCATTTCCACTTGTAATGCCACTATTGGGCCAAAATAGAGTAGAAGGCCAAACTTGTTCCAATTAGAGTGTAGACAAGTGTAATGCTTTTGTTTGATGAAATTTAAGAGGTCCAATAGGTTTTAGAGGTGAAACCATGTGTGGTCCAATAGGAATTTGAGGTGTGCTTGAATATAGTCCAATATAATTTAGAGGTGCATGGATCAATGGTCCAATAGGATTAAGAGGTGGCAAAGTGTGATCCAATCATAGTTAAGCATAGTGGTAGCTCATGAATCTACTAATATCATTGTACTCCTCATTTGGATCTAATTGATTTTGAGATTGAGTGGATTTTGAGTGTCATTGAATTTCTAGCTTTCTCTCTCTACCCGAGAGCTCATGATGGTTTTTCTCTCTCTACCCGAGGAGAGCAGCTTGTTTTTACTTATAATACTTTTGGAACACTTCCCACAAGTGTGAGTGAGAGTTGGAAGTGATTGAATGCATGTAGTAGTGTGTTTTTGCCATAGAATCAAAAATAGATCTTCAATCTCAATCTAGTCTTGATCTTGGTGCATCTACACACCTTAGGAGATCACAAGTACATGTAGTGGACAATCCACACGTGTCAAATTCAACATGGTATCAGAGCCTACCTAAGGTTACCATGCATTTTGATCCATTTGAGTGAAAACTATTCATCAATCTTGAACTAGAAATTGTCAAGGCCCATTTTCCTAGCTATCTTGTTCAATTTTGGATCAAAAGAGATCAAAAAGACATTGATTAGGTCTGACCTGGTCCTGTACGGAATCAGGTGCTCAGACACGTGTGAGGAACATCCAATTTCAGTTTGGGAGTTCTCTTTCATGTTTGATCCAAAAATCTTGCTAGATAGCTTGTTTTGAAGCTATTTTTGTCTAGTTTTTGATGCAATCAGTTTCATTCCATTTGGTTGAGCCAATCAAAAGTTATAAGCTTTTGAAGAGGGTTTGGTAGGGCACCTAGACCTGGGTGGACACATTTGGTTTGGTCAAGAGATTGCTTGTTTGATCCAAAATCACAGTTGAATGCTTACCAATCTCATCTATATGTGATCTAGGCACTGTTTTGAGATCTTAGCCATTTTGTTTCATGCAATATCATTGTATTTGAGTCAAATTTGGTTTCTTAGTGTATTTAACACGTGCTAAGAGTGTTTGATCCTAACTTTGCCCGTACTCCATCATTTGATGTGAAGTAGATCTAGTTTTGGAGAGATTGAGATAGCTAGTGAGAATCATCTCACAGTTTGTTGCAAAATCTTGCATAGGAGATGGTAGCACACCATTATTGGATCCTATAGTGAGAGAGAAGCAACATTTTTTGTTCATCACTTTTATTTATCTCCACTTTACATGACTTCAATGAGTTCATACTCGTTGCAACCAAGTGAGAGATTGTCTACTTCCAATTATTCAATATGGAAGTTGAGGATGGAGTCCATCTTGATACTCCAAGACGTGATGGACATTGTACTTGGGATTGAGGAGGAGCCTCAAGTCCTTCAAGAAGTACAAAAATACAAGAAGAGAGCTAGGATGGCTCTCCACTACATTAAGATGAATGTCTCTAATGAGATATTGAGGGAGATTGGTGATTGTTCTACATCCAAGGAAGCTTGGGATTGTCTCAAGTCCATCTATGAGGCTAAGAACACCTCTAGGCTCCTCACTCTTAGAAATCAAATATTCCAAAGTAGTCAAAAGAGTGATGAGAGTGCATCTAATTATGTTTTGAGAGTCAAGGATATTCATAGGGAGCTTGCATGTATTGGTGAATCAATTAATCAAAGTGAGCTAGTCCAAGTCATTCTCAATGGCTTGAGAGATGAATATAACAACCTTGTCCAATCCTATGCCATTAAGGAGGAGCTACCAACTTTGGAGGCCCTTCAAAGCGTGCTTATTTCTGAAGAATCAAGACAAGAGTACAAACACTTGAGGATGGACAAGCCATCACTCAATCATGATGATGGCAAAGTTCTATTTGCCAAGCACAAAGAGAGGAGTAAGAAGCAACACCATCACTTCTCGAATGAAAAGGAGGAGGAGGATACCTCTCATGCTTCTACTTCAAATCTCAAGAAGAAAAAGATCAAGTGCTTTTATTGTGGCAAGAAAGGCCATTATGCCACCAATTGCTTCAAGAAGAAGAATCGACTCAATCAAGCCAACATCACCAATGAGAAAGAAGACTATATTGCAAGTGATGGAGAAGGCTCTCTTATGGCATCAAGCTTCTCCTCTTCCACCTTCAACAAGGATGACTCATGGTATATTGATAGTGGAGCATCTTCACATATGTGTGGCTCCAAGCACTCTTTTTCATCTATTATACCTTATGATGGAGTCAAGAACACCATATACTTTGCAAATAAGCATGAGTGCAATATTGAAGGAGTAGGGATTATTCCCTTGAAGCTTGCATCTTCTAAAGATCTCTTTCTCAACAATGTTCTTTTTGTCCCAAAGCTTACAAAGAACATCTTAAGTGTTGGCCAACTTCTTGATAGTGGCTTTGATATCAATTTCAATATTGACAATTGTTTGATCAAGAAGGATGGTGAGATCCTTGCATATGGATCAAGATTTGAAGGCATCTTCAAATTGGATCCAAGTGAGAGTGCAAACTCTCTTGATGTTTCTTATATGTCCAATATTTCAAAGGAGGATGATCACACAAGATGCACATATCTTCTCTCTTCAAGTATTATGGTGTATGATTATTCCTTATTATTCAAAGCATATGTTGAGAAGAAATTCTCATTGAAGATCAAAGCTTTGAGGAGTATTGGAGCTCTTGAAGGAATAGCACCATATGAAGCTTTATTCAAGATGAAGCCTAAGGTTGATCACCTTAGTGAACTTGGTAGTGCTTGCTTTGCACATATTCCCTTGGAAACAAGGAGGAAGGATGATCCAAGCTCATGGATCATGATTGGATATTCATCCATCAAGGAGGCCTTTAGTGTCTTTACACTCTCTCTCTCAAAAGTGATTGTGAATAGAGATGTCATATTGCATGAAGATTTAATCTTGGAAGTGGCCGAGATCAAGGCTTCTCAAGAAGCATCACAAGTTATCTTTTTTGAAGGTATTCAAGTTATGTTGGGGCCAAGGTGTGAGGAGGAGTTTCTTCTTCATATGATTTCAAGAAGATCTTCAAGATGCATGGCCGAGACTTTATGGCTCACCTTACATGTCAAAGAGGGGCTTCTTTCATGTTGTATCTACTACAACACATTCATATATGCTTCTCTTCCTTTGCTTGAAATGCTATCTTGCTTCATTGAATTTTTTGGATCTCAAAATTCAAGAAAAGCTATACTAGTTTTGTATGATGCTTATGGTATGGACATGTTTCTTGTCATTATTGACTTAGATGTGTTTCCAATACTTTGTGAAAGCAAGATATTGCATTGTCAAAAGTATGCTCTTGGTTCTAGTAAGAACAAGATTGAGCTTGGTACTCACTTTTTTGAAAATCATGTTTTCACATGTTTTGAGGCAAATTGTAAACTCCTCTTGAGAATAAGTGAAGCATCCAAAGTGGAAACTTACATCCTTGAGAGAGTAACTAGCCTAAAAAAGATCAAGATAGTCTTTGATATCAAGATTAGATCCATCATGGATATAGTTCATTGTATGTGGACTAGTCAAGCCAGAAAGCATAATCTTGATAATCATCATTGTTTCACATCTTATGATCTTGATCTCCATGATCCTTATGAGGCTTGGAAGCCTCAGATTTCTCTATTTATGGTGCATCCATCATGCAAGTGGAACTTTCAAAGCAAAGATCATCATCATGCATGGAGGAAGCCCATGATCATAGTGGCATATTGGTGGAGCACTCTTCAAAGGCATTGGCAAGAGATCTCTACCAAAGAGATCTTATCATGGATATGGTGAGGGTGCTGCTATGATGGATCCCTTGGCTGATCTTCACTTCTTATGCATACCAAAGGATCCACTCAAAAAGATTTACAAACTTCTCAAGTGATCTAGTACCTTTCCAAGCTATTTTTTGAGGAGGAGTGTGAGAAATTGGCAAAATCTAGCTTGGTATTTTTTATGATAGAAGTTTGTAAGTGAATCTCACGTGTGGAGGATGTTCCCACGTGTGGAAAATTGTAAAATAAATCAAAATGTTTGATATAGGGGTCTCATAGAATTTCATAGTCAAGCATTTAGGTGTAGGATGTTGATAGGGTCAAATTTGGCATAGATGGCAAATTATCCATTTCCACTTGTAATGCCACTATTGGGCCAAACTAGAGTAGGAGGCCAAACTTTTTTCCAATTAGAGTGTAGACAAGTGTAATGCTTTTGTTTGATGAAGTTTAAGAGGTCCAATAGGTTTTAGAGGTGGAACCATGTGTGGTCCAATAGGAATTTGAGGTGTGCTTGAATATAGTCCAATAGAATTTAGAGGTGCATGGATCGATGGTCCAACAGGATTAAGAGGTGGCAAAGTGTGATCCAATCATAGTTAAGCATAGTGGTAGCTCATGAATCTACTAATATCATTGTACTCCTCATTTGGATCTAATTGATTTTGAGATTGAGTGGATTTTGAGTGTCATTGAATTTCTAGCTTTCTCTCTCTACTCGAGAGCTCATGATGGTTTTTCTCTCTCTACCCGAGGAGAGCAGCTTGTTTCTACTTAGAATACTTTTGGAACACTTCCCACACGTGTGAGTGAGAGTTGGAAGTGATTGAATGCATGTAGTAGTGTGTTTTTGCCATAGAATCAAAGATAGATCTTCAATCTCAATCTAGTCTTGATCTTGGTGCATCTACACACCTTAGGAGATCACAAGTACATGTAGTGGACAATCCACACGTGTGAAATTCAACATCATCCACCTTCTAAGTTCTACAAAGCTTAACAACTGTGAAATAAAAACATAAACGAAAAGAGAGCACCAAGGCTTCCCAACTGGTGCTCGAAATAGAAACTAATTAAGGTGTGGCTAAGGCGGTACCAACTAGCCACTACTTGGAAAGTAAATAAACTTGCTAAGGCGGTACCCAACTAGCAAGGATCAACAATAAACTAGGCTTGCTAAGGCTTCCCAACTAGCAAACCGTAAAACTAATACTAACTCCCAAAGGAAAATAAATAATAAATTGCGGCTAACTAAATAATTATCAAATAAAGCATGCCACAATAATCCAATGAAAGGAGGCAAGAGGAGGCCCGAGCACCTTCCCTCAAGCTTTGCACCTTTCAATGGGAACACAAAGAAATAGAATGATAATCTCAAAGAGAGATCAATTTAGCATAATCTCAGTGTTGTTTTACAAGGGAAATGCCTCTCTTCTTATAGCAAGAAGGGCCTTCCATAAGCTTCTACTAACTTATGGGATTATTTTCTAAAACTTGCAATTCTAAGACTTCTAAACTTCTCCACTTCTAACTTAGAAAGCCTAAGACTCTAAACTTAGAACTCAAGATAACTTGGAATCTTTTATTTTCTAAGCTTAAGTTTCTAAGTTGAAGTTCTCTAAGTTAAGTTTTCTAACTTAGAAGTTTAGAATTTAATTAAGTTTCTACCCATGGACTTATAACACACATGTCATGGTAGAAGTTTATTAACAAGTACTCACAGTGGGCTTATAATACACATGCCACGGTGTTTTATTTTACTTTGATTTTACTTTGTTGCTAACACTATCCCCATCCTTATTTGATTGGCGGTCCCATACCAATGGTAATAGAAAGAACTCCACTCCTTATGGTGTAGGAGTCAAAGTCAGTGCACTTGTAGACATGGAACTTTTTGTGAAGTGCTGCTCTATAGGAGATGAAGCTTTGAAGAAGGATGAGTGTCTCCAAAGATTTGGCTCTTTGATGGTTTGTATTTCCAATTGCTCACGCTGATGATTCAATGGATGATGTACAAGACCTTGGGTTGTTGAACAACACAAGGTGAGAATGAACGGTAATGAGATGAAGGTGAGGGTAAGTGGCAAGATGTGAGTCGGATATAGAGGGTGGTGGAGGTGGGTGAATAGATCGACGGTTTGTTGCTCATAGTAGTCTCTTGAAAACATAATGTTGGCATAATTGTGATTGTCGCATTGTAACTTAATTGTACCGTTGACAACTCCATAAAGGACTGCTTGGAATAGAGGCTTGAACGATCGCCCTTTTATTTTTTTTGTATAAAGTAGTGCCCTTTGAATAGTCAACAAGTTAATAATTTGCCGATTTCTGTAATTGCGACAACACCCCTTGTTGTGTTGTAAAAAATCTCCAAGGTCCTTTTGATAATATGCTTGTCTTGGCTCGGCGGGAGTTCTGAATTGGCATCATTTGTATGCTGTAGATGCTGCAGACTTGTCTGCTCCACGAAGTGCTTCAAGTGAGAACTAGAGCAAGTTCAGAATGATCAATCAGGTGGGAATGAGGACTTGAAGCATGGATGAGAAAAGTGATATGAAGCTTCAAGATTAATTATATGGTGGATCATCGGGGAAGGAATGGGTGTGGACAAGGGATGATAGAGATCTTGCGTGTCTTTTTATACATGTTCATAACCAATGCTCAATGTACATTTTTCCAAAGAGTCATCATTGTTTGCCATTGAAAATGACATTTGTCCTTGGGATTGTGTATCTATAGTTCCATTCACTGATGGATTTGGAATTTCTTCATTATTGCAACTTTTGAGCTTGTTGAAGTAGCTGGCATGGATATATAGCTGAAAAAGTGTGGATTTTGTATCGCTTACATGAAACCAACTGCTTATTGAAGGTGGTTGTGGTTTTTTGTGAACATTCCATCTTGTTGAAAAGATGGATCATTTGTTGGATAATATTGGTAGCCAGATAATGTGCTCCGATGATTTCCAAATAGAACATATATTGTGAAGTCCCTTAACGACTTTTCTCCAACCTATATGTTGTTTCTTGGGAGTCCACACATGAAAAAAAATATTGCGTGGAAGCGTGTGTGAGTAGTCTCTGGCTTGTGTCTTCTGAGTAGTGATTTTTCCTCACATTTGAATTGTGCTTTGGGGTTGCACAACATCGCTTGTGAAGATAATTTGTGTTGGCGATACACCGGTAGATAATATGTGATGGAGTATGGTGATAATGGCGGTGCACAAGGTAGTGTTGTTGTGTGATCTTTTTGACTCTGTACAACAATTGAATGTTTTGGAATAGAAGCTGAAAGTTACGCCTGAGTACTTTAAAGATTTTTTGACTGACAGACATGCAAGAAAACAAAAACATAACGTAAAAGGGTGTAAAAAGAAAAGTAAAAAAATGAGCAAACTAAAAGAACATGCTCACAAAATGACATAGGTTACAGACTTACAAACACATATTTGGACTCACATAACAAACTTCAATCAGTAAATCTCCCAGACATAGCACAACTGTGTCAGCGCAAGTGTGAAGGGCAATCCTTAACATGGTGGTCAATGCCACAATTTTCACAAGCTGGTGGAAAACGAAGTTTGTTTGGGCAGCAAATACTAGGATGTTTATCTGCACAGATAAAGCATCCGTGTATTACGAGAAATTGTTGCGTCGTAAACACAGCTTGGTTTGGATCGTATATCGGGGCATTAGGTTCATATGGATAATATACCACTGCTTCAGAGGAGTATCCTGGTGGAGTAGTGGCGTCCACAAAATAAGTTGATAGATCTATGGAATTTGGATCAAAAAAATGCACAGCTGGTTGTGAAATGGGTTGATTAACGACAAAGTGCTAGTGTGGTTGGAACTAATTGGGTGCAATTGGTCGTGGTTGATAAACTCCTAGTGGTGGCATGGGTTGTTGTGGAGTGAAGGGGCGGTAATCCTGATACATTGGTCTGGGTGCTAGTGGGAGATGGGTTTTCAAATGGGGACGATTCTGCAAACAGATAGGACACCAAACATGTTCTCTTGTTGGAAAAGATTTATCAACAATATTTTTCATAGCATTTTGGAAATCAGTCGTTAGTTTGTCCATGTGAGTTTGTTGAGCTTGCTGCCAAGTTTCCATTTGATGTAGAAGTTCTAAAGATTGGGCTGTATTCTCAATCTTTTGGTTGTGAAGATGTTCGAGGAGTTTGGATTTCTTGTCGTGGTAATCAAAGTCTTCATCGGACCCCTCGTCTTCTTCGCAAATGGCATCAGTCATGACATCCTTAAGTTGATCATAAAGATCAACTGGTTTCAGTTCTCAGTGGATACTTTTAAGGAGTCCAACCAGGAACAATTTGATGATCGTTCGTTCGGTGATATGCTCATCAACACATTCTATCTTGAGACGTTTAAAATGTTCAATGTAGCTTCTTACAGACTCTTCGCGATGCATCTTGATATGTGTGATTTGGATGAATGGACTTTGAGTCAGTTTAGAAAGTTTGAAACGCTTGATAAGAGCGTCTTTGAAGGTATTCCAAGAAATAAGATCAAGAACTTCTAGGTTGAGATACCACTCTTTGGCTGTTCCATAGAGCACCATAGGAAATAGTTTGAGCTTTTCAGTTTCAGAGGTGTCTCCATAGAAGTGACATGCATTATCAAAGTTTTGAAGAAATCTATCTGGGTCAGATTCTCCATCGTACTTTGGTGCAACAATGCGTGGGATTCTGCGTTCTACGCATGGAGGTGCAGCATTAAAAGATTCAGCACAATCTCGTGACATGATGCAGAATGAGAAACAGAATAACAGTACAAATGATCAGTACAGTACTGTACTTGGTCACAAAAGATCAAAAAAGTGGTTTACTTGCAAGATAGTGAATTTGGCTCGAATCTATACTTTCCTGGAGTAACAGAAGTCACAAACAGGCTGTTGAATCATAATACAATACTCGCAAATTCTGACAGTTAATTTTCACTGACAAAATATGAATTTTTTTAATTTTTTGACTTTTTTGTAAAGGATAGAATTCGTAGAGGATGTATGGAAATCGTTCAGACTGTGGGTGATTTTGTGGGATAGTCGGCGAATTTTGATATTCAGAAATTTTTTTTTTTTTTTTTAGAATTCACTAGAAATCGGGCATATTGTGGACGATTTCGTGGTATGATCGGCGAATTCTGATAAGGAGTTTTCATAGACAGAATATGAATTTTTAAAATTTTTGGTTTTTTTGTAAAGGACAGAATTCACAGAGGATGTATAGAAATCGTTCAGACTGTGGGCGATTTCATGGGATGGTCGGCGAATTCTGATACTGAGATTTTTATTTTTTTTTTGGAATTCGTCAGAAATCGTGCACATTGTGGACGATTTCATGGTAGGTCGGCAAATTCTGATAAGAAGTTTTCACAGACAGAATATGAATTTTAAAATTTTTTTTTGCTTCTTTGTGAAGGACAGAATTCGCAGAGAATGTATAGAAATCGTTCAGACTGTGGGCGATTTCGTGGTATGGTCGACGAATTCTGATACGGATGTTTTGCTGATAGATAAGAATAATAGTGGAAAAAGTGATTTTCTGACAGAAAACAGGCTAAATCTCTAAGATAGAATTTGCGGAGCTGTTGGAGGACTGATCTTGCATAGATCTAACCTCAGTGAAGCCGGCGAATTTCGACACAAAGATTTGAGTGGAAAACAAAGGATTTTGATAGTAAAACAGTGGGTTTTCGAAAAATGTAAGCAGGGTCAGAATTCGTGGAGGTGATAGAATGGAAGATCCATGTTTGTTATGGCTGCAGACAGACCGACGAATTCTGATATGCTTGTTGGTCGAAAAGAAATGTCACTTGGGTCACTTCTTTCAAAGAAAATGCCCAAGTTGACACTTTTGTTGCTTCCCCCCGGCTTGATAGGTTGCTCAGCAGCTCTTGTAGGACTTGGAGAGAAGTCTTGTGCTGTAGTGTGAAGGAAAATAGCAAGTAAGCATACACACAAGCACGTTAGTAAAAAAAAAAACAAGTAAGCTATGTAAAAAAAAAAACTTAGAAAGCGGCAACAACGCCAATGTTGGAAGTATTTCTACTTTCTACGGTGGCTAGGTCTAATGAAGAGTTCGTGCGTAGTATAGTGGTAGACCGGTCGTCCACCTTCTAAGTTCTACAAAGCTTAACAACTGTGAAATAAAACATAAACGAAAAGGGAGCACCAAGGCTTCCCAACTGGTGCTCGAAATAGAAACTAATTAAGGCGTGGCTAAGGCGGTATCCAACTAGTAAGGATCAACAATAAACTAGGCTTGCTAAGGCTTCCCAACTAGCAAACCGTAAAACTAATACTAACTCCCAAGGGGAAATGAAATAATAAATTGCGACTAACTAAATAATTAACAAATAAAGCATGCCACAATAATCCAATGAAAGGAGGCAAGAGGAGGCCCGAGCACCTTCCCTCAAGCTATGCACCTTCCAATGGGAACACAAAGAAATAGAATGATAATCTCAAAGAGAGAGCAATTTAGCATAATCTCAGAGTGTTGTTTTACAAGGGAAATGCCTCTCTTCTTATAGCAAGAAGGGCCTTCCATAAGCTTCTACTAACTTATGGGATTATTTTCTAAAACTTGCAATTCTAAGACTTCTAAACTTCTCCACTTCTAACTTAGAAAGCCTAAGACTCTAAACTTAGAACTCAAGATAACTTAGAATCTTTTATTTTCTAAGCTTAAGTTTCTAAGTTTAAGTTCTCTAAGTTAAGTTTTCTAATTTAGAAGTTTAGAATTTAATTAAGTTTCTACCCATGGACTTATAACACACATGCCATGGTAGGAGTTTATTAACAAGTACTCACAATGGGTTATTATAATACACATGCCACGGTGTTTTATTTTACTTTGATTCTACTTTGTTGCTAACATTGGATTCTTGTAGCAATCCATGGCTGCATGACCCTTTTTGTGGCAATGGATACACTCAATCTTCAAATTGAGCCAGCACGAATCAACATTATGTCCTTCACGTCTGCATCTCATGCGTGTTTTCTTGTCGTCATTCTGTTGTTTAGGCTTTTCTTTGTTCTTCCAACTGTCTTTGTTGGATCCCTCTGATTGTTGGTCTCGATCTTGCTTTCGGTCTGACTCCCTCTTAGGCTTGAACTCCTTTGGCTTTTCATCGTTCTGATAAAAGAGGTATGTCTCTGCCATCCCATCACAGATTTGTAAGCTGATATTCAAGAAGCATGATCTGGCTGCGTGATTTCGTCTGAAATCTGGTAAGCAATGTATCCCACATCTCTCTTGCATTAGAGAGTGTCGCGAGGTCAAGTGTCAGGCTATCTTCAATGGATAATGACAATACGACTACTGCCTTGTCGTTCTTCTCTCTTCATTCTCGTAGCTCTTTTCCAGTAGTTGTAGGCATCTCTTTAGTGCCATCTACCCAAGGCCATAGTCCTTCTCCCTTCAATATGAGAGAGGTCTTTATCTTCCATGCTAGGAAGTTCGACCCAGTTGAGTCGAGGATTGTGCAGATCTTCGACTGTATACTGTTGATCGATGCCATTGCTGTAGATTGTGTTCTTCGGCTGTTTTTTCTAGTTTCTTGTTCTGAATGCTTGTCTCCTGGATCTGATAGCTCTTTAGTTATACCAGGTCTTGGATATGAGCCTCTCGTGGCTCTGATAATAGATGATGTGGCACATTGTGTGCACCTATGGCCGCGCATGGGATCCCATCCCCACCACCTAGCCACCCGCCATCTTTCCCCTTTGATCCCAAAAGGGTTGGTACCAGGGGACAAGGGTATTGTGTCTTCGATGAGCTTATATGTGGGTGATGTTTTAGTCTCCATTTACTTATGGGACAAATTAGGGTATGAGAAGTTTAGAGGTGCCCTAATATGCTCAGATCCGAGCTTGAAAAGTATAAATGTATGATGGGATCTCCATCCAAATATGAAAAAAAATCGAGGTTTTCCACTTCTATCAACACTGTCTTTGGGTGGCGAGTTCTAGCTATTGGATGTGAGTGTTTTTATGCATTAATTACTTGCTTTGGAAGGTATTGAAGTTTCTTACAGGTCTAAGAAACTTGCTACACTTTACTTTAGTGTGTTTGATCAAATCTATGTGCCTATTGTGGAGTTAAATGCCAAATTAGCTAGTTTTGGTAACCAGTCTTGGTTCTAGCTGCCGCGCGCATGTCCAAGTGCTCCTTGGGAGTGCGGCCTCCCGGCGCCAGTCCCGAACGCATTGGATCTAGATCTTTGATTTGTGCATCCTTCATTTCTTTTAGGATTGATTGGGATTGAATTTGCTGTAAAATTTTGTCACCAACAATCACACAACATCAATGTAGAGAAGAGGGAAGAATAGAAGTAAAAAAGCTCTTCCAAATATGGTCAAATGATAATGAAATCACACTGGTGGGTTCTCCACACATTACCTACTAGATATATGCATGAGATATGACTCTCTCTCTCTCTCTCTCTCTCTCTCTCTCTCTCTCTCTCTCTCTCTCTCTCTCTCTCTCTCTCTCTCTCTCTCTCTCTCTCTCTCTAGAGTCATATACCCTAAAATTGCAACTATGTCCCCTATCAATGTCAAAAGATATTGAACACATGTCAATAGGTATAACTGCACCGAATGTATAAGATAATTAGCTACATGCACACATACATGGATTCATGTATAGTATGAGACATCTATGTGACATGCACTATTAAATTATCATTCTACGCAAAATTAACATAATGACAACCTAGAAAAGACATCATTTATGCCAAGTTTGTAATTTTCTATTTGTGAACTGATTTGTAGATAGGTGGGAACATAAAAGTAGATAAATGAATCTAATAGTACAGAACTCTAAGGTTAATACAAATGTGCCTTGTATTTTTTTGGATGCATCTCAATAAGTACGTACCAACACATTGATGTATTGAACAATATTAAATCTCTTTGGTATAACGGCCTTTCAATATGGTTATATAATGGCTTAGAAAACTACCATTTATTGTTGGTCTATATGAGAGCATGATTTATGCAAAAATTATATTTTTAAATTAGTTTTTAGTATTTGGATTTATTTATGCTATAAGAAATTAATTTTCACATTGCTCTTCAGAATTAGATTTTGGTAAATAGATATTTTGTTCATTGATCTTGTCCCATCGTAAGCGCAAGTTTCTCATATAATATTTCAAATCCATGGTCTAATCACTATTTGCATGTCCATGATGTGGGATGCATATTCTAGTCACCTTCATTTGATATAGGCAATTTGAACAATAAAAGAGGTATTCAAGAAAAATGAATGTGCCTCATATGTTAGTTGATTCAATGTGCCTCCATAAGATAATTACATATATTTTCATGATATAAACAAATGAATTCATTAGCAAGTTGATTGATGTACTTAAGATCTATGGTTAACAATATAGAATGTCAAAAATATAATGGGTATCTACAAATTGTAAACTGAAATTCAACCTATTCAAAAACATTTACAGTTATCTAGCTATGAGCAAGATGACCAAATGTCAAAAACCATGCATATATTCAACTTATTCCTCTTGTGAGAGGTCAATATCTTCTTCTTCACTATCTGTCTCATCCAAAGCATCTTTGGAATGTGCATTTTGAACTTGACGTTCTACAACAACCACATGTACTCCTCCCTTACGAGCTCTCTCATAGTTATCAGTGGAATCATGTGGAAGCATGATTGGACAAGAAAAGTCCCTAGTGAGTGACAGGTCCATGATATCCTCCATTGTGATACCATTGTGCCAATGCCTGGGTGCATGGTCTAGCACCACACTAAACTTTGGGTCCATCTCATCAACAACATAAAAAACTTGGTTTACATGTTCAGGCATTACAAATGGCTGGTCGTCAATATCTAATGCCTTTAGTACTTTTGTGGTATCCACCATTTGAAAACCATACTTATCTGTTCGCATCGTTGCATTGATTCCAACAATGTTTGGTTTGTACCATTTACAATACAATAATGTTGTCGAAAAAGATCCCAAATCTAGTTCCAATATGTGTATCATTCTTCCAAAGTATCGAAGCTTTGCCATGATTGGATTTTTGTCCTTGTTGACACTACTACGACTCCAAGTATCGAAGTAGGCCGCAACTACAGAGTTTTGTGTGACCTTGCCAATATCAGCTTTCTCGGTCCTAAAATGATACCCTTTGATGTTCATCACTGAATATGAGCGTGCAACTTGTAGAGGGCCTTGTGCAAGTTTAAATAATGTATTATCCACTTCTATTCCATTCTTTGATTGCTCTGAAAGCTGTTACATACAACAAAGATAGTTTGAAGAAACATTGATAGTTTTTCATAGCAAAATTTATATCACAGCATGCAAAAGAAATAGCTTCATAATGTACCTTCTTTGAAAGCCAATCAGGAAAATCTTTGTGATAATTGAGCTTTCCACCTCTTTCTAACTGATCTTCAATACACGTACTTTCATTTTCAAACTCACTGTACACAATAGTAAATTTTAATTATTTGCAAATGTAAGTAACACCCAATTTTTTTTATATAAAATCAACATTAGATATTGCATGCATAATTAGTACATTGAGCCAGCTATCAAGGATTGGTGGGTATCAATCAAGTGAAAGATAAAAAATCATACCTTTGCCATGGTCCAACAATTGCACTATTGTCGAGAAGACAAAGGTGGGCTTGCTTGAGCATTACATGAGGAAGGTAGAACCTACTTCCCTTGCCCTTCAACTCATGTCCATAATCATCCACGTTATCCACCCCTATTGTCATAGGACTTGCATCCCATACTCTCTTTGAAATTCCATCAAAGTCTCTCCAATACTCGGTTGAGAATCCAATTGCTTCTTCTATAGCATAGCCTTCTGCCATGCTTCCTTCAGACCTTGCTACATTTTTCACAAAGGATTTCATTTTTTTCATGTACCTCTCAAAGGGATACATCCATCTCGATTGTACTAGGCCACATAAATTTATTTGCTCCACAACATGAATAAGCAAATGAGACATCATATCAAAAAATGTTGGTGGAAATGCCTTTTCCAAGCAGCATAGGACATATACAGCTTCGTTGTACAAATCATCATAGCTTTTTGGATCAATAGTATTTGCACATATCTTTTTAAGAAGAAGGCTCAACCATATGATTGCAAAACGGACCCCCTCAGATAATGAATATCGAATTGCAAGAGGAAGCAATTGTTGTAGCAAAATGTGATAATCATGCGACTTTATTGCAACCAACATATCATTGAGTAAATGTTTTTTCAATGATGCACAATATCCAATTGGTACTTGAATCTTGGATAAGACATCCAAAAATTGTTTCTTTTCTTCTTTTGTGAACGTGTAGGGTGCAGCTGGAAGCAAAAATTTGTTATCGTTGGCTCCTTGTTGTTTTGGCCAAAGATCTGGATGAATGTTGATGTCTTTCATGTCCATCCTTACTTTTAGAGAGTCCTTATCACCAATGCTAAATAGTGTCTTCAATAAGTTCTCTCCAATATTCTTCTCCACGTGCATAACATCAAATGTATTCCATATAAGAAGATCCTATTTGAAGAAACAAAATGTTTCTAGCTACAAAGCCTTGCTAGCTTTCAGCCCTCCACTTGACACGAAACACAAAGACGAACGGTTCGCGAACACGAAAGTCAAAGGAGACGAACACGAATGGTTCGTGAACATGAAAGATTCATGAATGAAAATCTTTTGCGGTCCATTATGAGAAAAAGCAGACGACCCAAATGAAACCAATGATGGAAACGAAACCAACGAACAAAACGAAACCAATGTCGTGAAACCTTCTCCTGCCCGTCACGCTCCAAAGAGTACCAGCGAGATCATGCAAGTACCCAGAAGTACAAATATCTGACTTGATGTCATGATGTCAACAGATACACTCTAGGTCGTGGCTAATCTGCCACTCTTGTAATTTTCTGATTAGTTGTTGATGATTAGTCACTCTAATCTTAAAAAAGATACATAGAATGACTATATAATTGCTGGATGATACTTGACAGATGAGATGACAAAATACACATACAGTGTAATAAAGTAGTCTGATGTTAGTAAGCAATCAAGACAAAATTACAGAATACATGTCCGCCTGCGTGCAAAGACAATTCTGTCTAGGATCTGAAGATCCAACTGTCCTCTAGTAAAGCGAGACGATCACTCATGAGAGAACCGTGTTTCTCCCACGCTAGCGCACTGCGTGGATTTGCATGCAGTGCTTGAAGAATCAGAGAAAGATTAATATACATGATTCTCTTGTCGTGTCTGATCACGAATGCAAATGTGTCTGCTGTTATTTGTGTGTCTGAGTTCTCTTGTTCATTTTAATTCCACACCTTGGTTGAAACTATGTTGAATGCTGCATTAATTATATAAACGTAGATCAACAGTGCCTGACTATATTCTAGAGGACTGTAGGAGTAATTCAGCAAGCAGTGTCCAGCGATCACATCTGAATTCCATCCGAATCGCATTGAGTCATGGTTGAGTCACGGTCGCGACAGTTTCGCGATTTCTTCCTCTTCATTTTCTTCAGTGGTATCAGAGCCTAACTATCTTGTTATAGTCTGACATAGCTGAGAAGCTATCAGATCCAGGAGGCCAAGCATTCAGACAAACAACCATCAACGAGGGAACAGACTTCAGAAGCAATGGCTTCAATCAACAACATGTAGAGCAAGATTTGCACAATTCTTGATTCTTCAGGATCTAACTTTCTAGCCTAGAAAGTTAAGACATCACTCATACTCAAGGGCGAAGGATTATTTCCCTGGGTGGATGGCACAAAAGAGATGCCTACAACATCAGACAAGGAGCTACGCAAATGGAGGGAGAAAAATGACGAGGCAGTAGCCTTGCTATCATCTTTCATCGAAGATAGTCTCACACTTGACCTGGCCACACTCTCCAAAGCTAAAGAGATGTGGGATGCATTACTCACAAGATTTTAGACGAAATCAAGAAGTCAAATAATGATGCTAGAAGATCAGCTGACGAATCTATAGTGGGATGGAAAAGACCTCACCTCTTTTGTGAGAAAGATGAAGGATCTATTTCTATCGCTACATAACTCTGGAGCAGAGAATGCAGTGTTAGCTGAGAATCAGCTCACCTACCTGTTGAGCGCCTTACCAAGATCATTCCAGAAAACAAGGACCCTGCTCGCAAAAGATCCTACCATGAACCTTGGAAAGGCAATTGTCGAGATTTGAGAGGAAGTCGAGGCTAGAGAACACCTTGATCACAAGGATGGTTCTGACTGGGCCCTCTACGACAACAAAGAAATATCCAAGAAGCAATCTAAGTCTAAGAGGGAGTCGAATCAGAGGCATGAAAGTGATCAACAAGCATAGAGAACAAGAAAAGGCAACTGGAAGACCAAAGGGAGGTCGAAGCAGCAAGGTGCAGACAAGAAGACTTGCGTGAGATGCAGAAGAGACGGGCATACAGCAGATACATGTTGGCTCAATCCCAAGATTGAGTGTATCCATTGCCACAAGAAGGGCCATGCAGCAGTGGATTGCCACCAGAACCCGATAAACAAATCAGCACAGAATAGACAGGAGAACAGCAATAGTTCATCCTATGTTGAGGAGCCTGAGAGCTCAAAAGTGGGCAAAGAAAGAACAAACAGAAACTGTTCGACCACCTATATCTGTGAAGACGTGTGTGTAGCATCAACATCTGACACACATGAGGTGATTCTAGACTCAGGAGCCACCTCACACTTTGTGACATCAAGACGAATAATGTCTGATTTCAGAAGTGCAGATCCTTCAAGACTCATAGTTCTTGGAGATGCATCTAGACATCAAGTGAACGATATTGGTTTACTGTGGCTCAACACCAATGGCAGAGACAGACGACTCAAAGACGTTCTATTCGTGCCTACTCTACAACAAGACTTGCTTTCTGTAACAAGAATAGCATATGCAGAGATGCATGTGATGTTTTTTTATGAAGCATGCAATGTGATTGACGCCAGTACCAGTACATTAATCGCTCAAGGCAGAAGGAAAGAAAACCTATATCATCTGAAGGTATGCCTTCCTATAGATCAAGTGCATCAGACTCATGATGACCAACCAGACACTCTGTGGCACAGAAGACTCTGCCACATGAACTCAATGGCACTTTACCAAGCAAGCCATCATGGAGCGATAATGGGGGTCAGCATCTCGAATGCAACCAATTCGACCACCTGTGATGCATGTTTGAAAGGCAAGATGTCACGGACTCCATTCAT